>OX940974.1:156082118-156424760 GCA_954871275.1 Leptopterna dolabrata
AGCTGCCCCATTCCCGTAAACCCTTGTTCTTTCCTAAGGTCCAGGCAGCTCTGTCCAAGGCTGCTCGGGTGGCTGTACGAAACTTGTTCTCCATAGCCCCTGTGCTTCAATATTATCCCGCATTGATACCATTGCTCTCGCTGACGTCTTGTTCTCAAATCCTAATTGGTCACTTGGTGGATTCTCCCTCCATTGTTCCTTTCTCTCAGAACCCCGCTCGTTTCGACGTGGCAGCCACGCCCGTCTCTGTTGATGTGCGAGACGGATCAGCTTCTTCGTCAAATGCTCGAGATTGAGTCTTGATGCACCACAGCTGAATTAGAGGCGGAGCAGCTCTTTGTTAGTCAAACTCGCCATGACGAGAGTGGGCGTTATGTAGTTCCTTTGCCCATTGCCCAGGACCATACTGTTTTAGGTGCTTCTCGCGCGAGCACTCTTCAACAGTTCTACCGACTTGAGTCCGAGTTCAGAAAGGATCCCTTTCTAGCTCAGTCTTACCGGTAGTTCATTCACGAGTATAGAGATTCGGGTCGCATGTGCCTTTGGACTTACCCCATTATTATATACGGCATCATGCTGTGCACGTTCTGGCGACCCCCCAAACAATATCTGAGTGGTATTCAATGCCTCGCAATGCAACATCAAATGGCCTTCCACTAAATCTTAGAAGTAGGTCCCAAGCTCCAACAGGACATATTATGTCTTGTAGTGCTTCGGTCTCGGTTGTTCCGTTTTGTGTTCATTGCTGACATTCGTCAAATGTTCAGACAAATAAAGCATGTCCATGAGGATCAGGGCATGCTGCGTATAGTTTGGAGAGATTCCCCTTCAAATGAGGTAGAGGACTACGCTCTTTGTACACTAACTTATGGAACGGCCCCTGCCCCTTTCTTGGACATACAAGTACTTGTGGATCTGGCTGCCTCTGGTAAGGAGACTCACCCAGTGGCCATGGAAATATTATCCAATGACAAGTACGTAGATTATGCTTATGGTGGGGGAGAAACCGTTCAGTTGGCTCTGCAGGCTCGAGATGAACTGATTGATCTTCTGCAGACGGCTGGTTCCGAGCTTCTAAAGTGGGCCTCCAATGATCATACGGTCCTGCAGAGTACTGCCTGCATGTTGCGGAGGCTGTTGACCTCTGCGTAGAGGATGAAAAGCTGTTAAAACTATTGCGTGGAATCCCAGATCTGACTGTTTATTCTTCAGAGTCCTCACTACCCCCCATATCAGGCCCAAGCGGGAGTTGGCCAGTCCAGTAGGTCGAGGGGTGGGTCACGCCAGTGTCGATCTTTGCTCAGTGCATTCACCGTGAAGTTTGCTAAGTTTGGATGGGATGATCCGTTGCCTAGTTACTTGGTTCATGATTGGTTCACACTTGCCGGTTCCATGGGAATGTTGGCAGACCTACAAATTCCCAGGTACATAAATCTGATCAGTTCTAATCAGTGGCTTGTAGGCTTTGCCGACGCATCTGAGCGAGCCTATTTCGCTGTGGTGTATCATGTTTCTCTTCAGAGTTCTTCGTTCGTAACTCACTTGATCATGTTCTGAGCAAGGATCGCTCCATTAAAACAAGAGATGATACCTCGTCTCGAGCTTTTGTCAGCAGAACCACTCAGAAAAATCGTGAGAAAGGTATGTCCCTTATTTTGCTCAGATCCTGGACAGTAATATTGTGGCATGTTCCGATAGTTCAGTGGCTCACTGCCAACCCTGCTCCACAGTGCTCCCCGTTGAGCACTGGTTTCATGTTGAGTAGGCACAACCCCGCACATGTGGCCTCTGGAGGCGCACTCCCGAGTCATTTAGTCCGGGACTCATTGTGGTGGACTGGACCCATGTGGTTGCAGTTAGAGAGAGTTCACTGGCCAATTCGGCGTATCCGCCCCGATTTACCCCAGGAGACAGTAGCTGGAGAGATCAGTGCTGCGGGCGCTCATCATGTTATTGTTCAGCAGATTTGCTAGAGAAGGACTTTAGTTCACAGGGTCGCCTTAGACGCGTGTTTGCTTGGATTCTACAGTTCAAAAAGAATTGTAGGCCATCCCTAGTAAGTTGGAGCGGTTCCTGTTCCAAGAAAAGGCTCTCAATCACTGAACTTTTGGTTCAAATAGCTCCACTCAGCACAGAGGAGTTGCGAGCAGCAGATATGGTTTTAGTCAGGCGCGTCCAGAAATGCCACTTCCATAATATCATGGTGGCACTTGACAAGTCAGGCCCTAGGACCAAGCTGATGAGGCACTTAGCTCTTTTTCGTTTAACGGATAGGGTTCTCCGAGTGGGAGGCCGATTGGCCCGTAGCTCTAATCTGTACGAGACCCAGCACCCCACTTTGATTCCAGCAGAGGAGGTCCTTACCAAGTTGCTCGTTCGGCAGGCTCACGAGAGCTGTCTGCACATGGGACCTCACGCTACACTAGCATATTTGCGCACTAGGTTCTGGATGGTGACTGGGAAGATCTGTGGTGACTAAAGTTCTGTCCTGGCTGTACCTGCTGTTCTTCCATTATACCCAAGCACTTACAGTCCGAGATGGGCAAACTTCCTACCGGACAAGTGCGGCGCTCTTATGCCATTGGTCAGGTGCCCTGTCCCTTCACGGTTTCGGTGGTGGGATAGCGAGGTGCTCGTTTTCTGATGATGTTCTTGGCAGTATGGCCACCAAGGCTGTCGATCTGGAGGTGGTTATGGACCTCAGTATTAATGGGTTTGTACAGTGTCTCGAACGCTTCATAGATCTCAGGGGGGTCCCTCTGTCATTTGGTGGGAACTTCCTTGGCTCAGCCAACTTTCTCCGTAGGCTCAGAATCGTACTCGAGAATGGAGACTCTCTGGCCCTTGCTGACAGATTAGCAGCTCGAGGGGTTCAAATTCATACCGCCTCGAGTGCCCCACATTGGTGGTATTTGGGAGGCCGTGGTCAAGTCAGCCAAAAGGCTCATTAAGGTGAACTTACCAGGAAATTACCAAACCTTCATCACCTGAGGCAGTTCCATACAGTAGGCCTTTGGTGTTTCAGTCTGATTCGCCCAATGATCTGCTAGTTCTTACGCCCTGTCATCTCCTGGTGCAGAGGCCCCTTACCGCTCTACCGGAAGCTAAGGTCAGCCCTGATGTTGGTTCTCACTTAGGGGATTGGTAACGTTGTGAGAGCTGAAAGGGAAGCGGAAATTAGAACTAACAGGAGCCTTAGAGTCTACCCCACCACATTTCAGTCCCTGCCAGGAACTGAGCTTGAACTTTGAGTTAGTTCCTGAGCCAACCATTTAACGAGAAACTAGAGGAGGTCAAGGGAGCTGTGATCTGACCTACATCACAGGCTAAAAAGGGCATTCTGTGCCCAGTTCAAGTATGCCAAAAAAGTGACGACATGCTGTCTGCAGCTGGGCTCCCACACCCAACACTACATGATTGATCGGCGTCACCAGTAAACTGGCCACAAGAGTCAATTAATTTGTGGTAGATAAATTGGATTTCAGACCCCGCTGACCGGACATCAAGAGGGTCGCGGAGGACTACTAGCACAGTGGGTACCCCTGAACTGGAAACATGGGGGCCGGGGCCAGGGAGCCTAAGGTTTTGGTTTCCCCGTATACCCTTTTGATGTTTTGATGGTGAAGGCAGATCGTCCGGATTCCTCGTCGACATGGAGTAGGATGTGGTGTGATCCTCCGCAATGGTACTGTTGGAGTGAAGTGCAGTGCTGAGCGGAGTTGTGCTTCCACAAAAAGCAATTAATGGGGAGTCCAGTTGATCTGATGAACTCTCGACGCTGAACTACCGGAACTCTTCGCATTGGTATAGGGAAGTGAGGTCCTGAGCAGTGATGACATTTGAACCGCTCCCTCGTGACTGACAGAGCGAGGGTGGTCGATCTGTTGTGCGAGGAGTGGGTTTTCGCTGCTTACTGGAACCCCTTTCCTCAGAACTTGATCTAGGTCGTGACCCTGGGGAATCATCTGGGCAAATTAGAGCTATTTCGAGGAGCTGCTTGTATGAGACGATCTCGTCTTCCAACTCCCCCCTGGTTGAACTTGTCCTTAATAGCCGGATCCAATTACTTAGAAGATCTTCGAACAGAAGGAAGGATGCGAGTTCATTAGTGGAAGTCCCTCCATTGAACTCACCCAGCTCCAGGCAGATGAGAAAAATCCGTCAATCTGTATGGCATCCAGCTGCTGCAACCTTGGGATGAGTCTACGGTTGGCGTGCTAAGCTAATACTTGCCCAAATTTTCAGCGCACAGTGCTTCATACAGTTCGGGATACCTCGAACCAGATCGACGGAATGATGATTGCACTTCAGGGCTAAGTTGAATGAGAAGTGCTTGGTACTTTATTTCATCAGGCCATGGACCCAGAGCTGCCCTTAGGTTCCAAAGGAGATAGGACGGAACGGGTTTCGGGACCAAAGTCAAGCGTACAATCAGTTTGCTTACCTCCATGGTATCCTCAAAACCCGCCTGAGCCACATCGTTTGTAAGAGATCGATCCTGAACTACAAACTGCTGTACTAGATCCTCTGTCCATTGATCTGCAGTTAGAGCTGGGTCCACCTGAAGGCTCCAGGTTTGTAAGGCCTTGTAGATCCTCTTCTGATCCGTGTTCAGCAGAGCTAAAATGGCTTACGTCGAGGATAATTTTCAAAGATCTTGGGCTCATTATGACGTCCAATGACAACCTGACTGCTGATTAAAAACTACAAGTTAGGCGAATGACCGCAGTTGAGCTTAAACTCACACGCTGGATAGTCACTCAGCCATGGGGCAGAACTTCCCGGGTTTCGGCACCAATGAAAAGTTCTCGGGATAAACACAAGCTCTAGATCGATCATGAACACAACTTTATATTCGACAAAATACAGATCTTTTTAGGTACAAGTTCGGACTATTTAATATACTAATTTCGCAAAGTCAGAAATTCACATGTTTGTAGTGACGTCTTAATAATATTCACACAATAATGAATCACAATATTAGAACTCACCCGGGGCCCAGTGCTGCCTACCCAGGCACGAGATTGCCCCATTCGCTCTTAAGATCAGTTCATATTGCACACCCAATCAGCTCGATGATCCTAGAACAATGTCCCGCTCGATTGAATAATGATCCTAAAAGAATAATCTCAAGATTAAGAGCTACTGAGCATGGATCAAGAGTTCCGTTCATGACCGAATCATGGCCTCATTTGACGGTATCCTTATATGGCGGTCAAACATTTTGGATTTATGTATGTTTGAAGTATTTTGGTTTGAATAAAATGAAAAAGAAAACGCTGCAAATCCCTGCACAACGGTTTATTATTTTGTACAGAATACCCTTCTGTTACAGATCAGAGCTCTCTGTATAGATAACCCGTCTATATAATATATTATGTGAATCGCAGACCCTACGTAGGTTAGTACCTAACCCCGTACTCGTTACTAGGTACCTACCTAAATCACGAGTCAAATGTTGCTAAAATAATACAGCCTAAAGGAAAATTGTTTATGTGGAGTGAAATAGATGCCCCTTCTGCGTTGATCACTGTTTTCTGTGGTCAATACCTGTAATGAACCGTTGTGTAATAACTTGCCCATCAATAATACTTCAACGGTTGTTCAAGTTGCAAAAGTACCGATCAACAAAATCCAGACCCTTCTTGGTAGATGAACCGTTGTGTAATAATTTACCCTTGTGTAATAATTGCCGTTATGTATAATTTACCGTTGTTTAATAATTTACCATTGTGTAATAATTTACCCATCAATAATACTTCAACGTTTGTTCAAGTTTCACAAGTACCTACCTCCAGTAGTCCACCACTCATATCGCAGAACAACCAACTCGACTTCATACAGCCATCCTTGATTATAATCAGGTGCTCCCTTGTGATGATATCCCGGCCGGATTTATACCATTTGATTCACGATCGTGTTGACGAAGCTTTTTGGTGCACAGGAACGGCTGGCCTCAAAAAATTGTTTAGCTCAAGACAAATATAATAACGAGACACGCTGGCTCCTGTCTGGTTGGAGATGATCATTTTAATTACAATCATAATGAAATATTTTCATAGGTAGATTAATATCTCCCCATTATGTTTGGGAGAGAATCAACATTTCGAACATTCACCTTAATATTATTTACATAAGTAGGTGGGTATCATAATAAGTCCAGTGTTTTGAGTGTCAAGTAGGTAAGTAGGTATTCATGGTCAAACAGGATTTTCAGAAATTCCGAGGGACTTTATTATGCTTACCTGATAGAATTAAGTAGGTAGGTATTCATAATCAAAACGGAATTCCAGAAATTCCAAGATGGTGGTGGTAGGGGGTGGGTGACGTCATTATGATTACCTGATACAATTAATTAGGTAGGTATTCATAGTCAAAACGGTATTCCACGATGGTGGTAGGGGAGGGGTGGGGTGGTGTGACGTCATTATGATTATTTGGTAGGTAGTACAATTAAGTTGGTAGGTATTCATAATCAAATCGGAATTCCAGAAATTC
Source organism: Leptopterna dolabrata (assembly GCA_954871275.1). Lineage (NCBI taxonomy): Eukaryota > Metazoa > Arthropoda > Insecta > Hemiptera > Miridae > Leptopterna > Leptopterna dolabrata. The sequence goes on from OX940974.1 coordinate 156,088,617, forward strand.
CAAGATTGTGGAAAGGGGTCGTCATTATGGTTAACTGATAGAATTAAGTAGGTAGGTATTCATAATTAAAACGGAATTCCAGAAATTCCAAGATGGTTGGAGGGATTGGGTGACGTCATTATGATTACCTGATACAATTAATTAGGTAGGTATTCATAGTCAAAACGGTATTCCACGATGGTGTTAGCGGAGGGGTGGGGTGGGGTGACGTCATTATGATTATTTGATAGGTACAATTAAGTTGGTAGGTATTCATAATAAAGGTTTGAGGTGATGGGTGAGGGGGGTGACGCGACGAGGGGGTGGGGTGTGGTGGCGGGGGTGGTGTGAGGTGGTGAGGGTGGTAGGAGGTTGATGGGTGATGATGGATGATGGGTGGGGGATGATGGGTGAAGGTTTGTGGGCGGAGGGGTAGGAGGAGGGTCTGAGGGCTGTGGAGGAGGGTGGGGTGGGTGGAGGTCTGGAGGCGGCAGTGGGCGGGGGTGGGTGGAGGTCTGGAGGCGGGAAGAGGGCGGGGTGGGTGGAGGTCTGGAGGCGGCAGAGGGCGGAGTGGGTGGAGGTCTGGAGGCGGCAGGGGGCGATAGGGTGATGTCCGGGGGGGGGGGGTAACGGCGAGGGGGGTTGGGGGAGGAGAGGGTGAGATTGGGAGGGGGGGGGGGGTTAAGGGTGATTTGATAGGTACAATTAAGTTGGTAGGTAGTCATAATAAAGGTTGAGGTGATGGGAGGGGTGGGGTGGTTTGACGTCATTATGATTACCTGATACAATTAATTAGGTAGGTATTCATAGTCAAAACGGTATTCCATGATGGTGGTAGGCGAGGGGAGGGGTGGGGTGGGGTGACATCATTATGATTATTTGATAGGTAGTACAATTAAGTTGGTAGGTATTTCATAATAAAGGTTGAGGTGATGGGTGAGGGGGTGGCTGTGTGAGAGGAGGTGAGGGTGGCGAGGGGGAGGGAATGAGGCGGGGGTGGTAGGAGGTTGATGGGTGATGATGGATGATGGGTGGGGGGTGATGGGTGAAGGTTTGTGGGTGGAGGGGTAGGAGGAGGGTCTGAGGGCTGTAGAGGAGGGTGGGGTGGGTGGAGGCGGGTAGCGGGCGGGGGTGGGTGGAGGTCTGGAGGCCGCTGGGGGTGGTTGTAGGCGGCAGGGGGCGATAGGGCGACTTCCAGTGGGGGGGGGGGGGGAATGGGGTGAATGAGGGTAAGGGCGGGGGGTGGGGTAGTGGTTGATAGGGTGAGAGGTGGCGGGAGGGGGGAGAGGGTGGGAGGTGTTGTGAGGGTTGGTGAGAGTGGTGAGGGTGTGAGAGTGGAGAGGGGTGAGAGTGGTGAGGGGTGAGGGGGGTGAGTGGTGATGGGTGAGGGGGGGGGAGTGATGGGGTGAGGGGCGAGTGAGGGGTGAGGGGTGTCAGGGGAGAGTGATGTGGGAGTGAGGGTTGAGTGAGGGGGTGAGGGGAGAGTGAGGGTGAGGGAGGTGAGGGGGTTGGTGAGGGGTGGGTGAGGGGGTTGGTAAGGGGTGGGTGAGAAGGTGGACTCGTCCGCTAAGGCAGAAGGCAGCTGGTTAGACTGACGAGCATGTTCATACAGGAGTGTACCCAGAACATACATTCTTATCCTACTACATGCACGTCAGTCTACCCAGCTGCTGGGGGCCTTAGCGGGTGGCACCACCCCCTCACCCGCCCCTTACCAACCCCCTCACCCACCCCTTACCCGCTGTACTGACTTTACGATTGTTTCTTAGGCCATAAGTGGCCCTTTACAATTCTTCTGATCTTATTTTTCCATTCATATGTTGTGTACAGCGGGCCGACTGAACCATCCGCCGCTCTTCGCCATGGGGTTGCCCATGCCCAGGATGGACCTCGCGGAGGTGGCGGCTTTTGTGGGATGCTCAACTAACTGAATGATGGATGGTTCAGTCCAATGCTGGTGGTACGAGGCTGCTGTCAGCTGCCCGCATTAAATCTGCCTTAGGACTCCTTCGTGCTTATTGTGTCTTGTCGTTGTTAGCTCATCGTTGATAGCTCGGCCTCAGTACTCCCCGCCTCTTCTGTAGCTTGCGGTTCTTCCATCATCGGCAGGCTTTTCTTTTGCTATCACTCTAGCGGCTCTGGGTCATCAAAATTCAATTCTCTCACAAGCAAACATAAACTTTCAGTCCATAATTTACATTCATACCAACAACTACATCAATGCTTATTCATACATACACCATCCAACTTTCTAGACCGATAGGATGGGGAGAACCTACCCGCCCCGGGCCCACCCTACCTAATATGGCCTCCTGGCACCCGTCAGATAGGGCTTTCTTAGGCCAGGAGGCCGACAGCCCTAAGAAAATAAACAAAAGAAAATTAATAAAATGCTGAAAATGAAAAACTAACAAAATGATGAAGAGGTTGCTTGCTGCCTCCCCGAGGCCAGCAGACTCCCCTCATTCATCGGTCCCCTCATTCACACACACATGCACGCACACAACACTCATCACAAACAGGTTCACTCTTTACATAACATTCATGCTATAAATTACTTCCGCTCACACACAACACATAAACACATATACTAACCTAATATCACAGAGCTCTCGCAGGGGGTACTTTAATAAATATTCCCCCCTGCCCTAATGCTGTATGCCTTAACCTAATATCACAGTAGTCTATGGGAAGTACTTTTATAGATATTCCTTACCCCATTGCCTAAATCTACGTGCTACTAACTAGACTAGCTCCCTCTCCTCTTCTAAGTGACCACTCTTTAACGAAAGCATTGAATCTGTCGTAGGACTCTTTCGTGCAGACCAGATGGTCTAGGAGACCATCATATCTCGATGAGTTGCACATGGTCATCCGAATGGCGTCGTAGATGGTACAGTCTCTCAAGACGTGTTCGGCCAGTTCCTGTGGTGCTCCACATGGGCATTCTGGTGACTCCCGTCTCCTGAAGAAGTGGAGCTTTGCGCTAAAGTTTCCATGACCCGTCAGTATCTGTGAAGTCTCGTATGCCAGTTGTACAAAATCCCTGGATATGCGATCCGCGATACGTGGGAAGAATTCATGGGTCAGCCGGCCAGAAGTGCTTGCGTCCCAGCGCACCTGCCATTCGTGCATCACGTACTCCTGCATCAACCGCAGCCTGTTGCTACTGTCCGATTCCTGTGCGACTATTTCCAGCAGTTCGATCCTTGTCTCCGCACACGTCCGGCTGGGCCATTTCAACGCCGACGTTGCAACTCTCAAGTCCAACAACAAGTCCAGTGGAACAATCCCAGCCAGAACCTGCAACGCCAGGAGGGACGTTGTGCGGTAGGCTCTGGTAATGGCGAGGAGGGCCGATCGTTGTATTTTTAATACCTTCCTGCGCATTTCTTTTGTTGGTCTGTCCCACCAAGTTGAAGCAGCGTACAGCATTGCCGGCAGGAACACAGTCTTATAATACAATACTCTACTAGCATAACTCGTCCCCCACCCTGCACCTGATAGTCCCCTGATCATGCTAGCAACCTGCAAGCCCTTTACATAAAGTGAGTCAATATGTGCGCTACCCGTTAGAGAGTGATGGGTGAGGGGGGGGGGGGTGAGGGAGTGATGGGGGGTGAGGGAGTGATGGGTCGGTGAGGGGGAGTGAGGGGCGAGTGAGGGGGGAGGGGTGTTAGGTGTGAGTGAGGGGAGAGTGAGGGGGTGAGGGGCGAGTGAGGGTGAGGGGCGAGTGAGGGGTGAGGGGTGAGGGGGGAGTGAGGGTGAGTGAGGGGGTGAGGGGAGAGTGAGGGTGAGGGAGGTGAGGGGGTTGGTAAGGGGTGGGTGAGGGGGTTGGTAAGGGGTGGGTGAGAAGGTGGACTCGTCCGCTAAGGCAGGAGGCAGCTGGTTAGACTGACGAGCATGTTCAAACAGGAGTGTACCCAGAACATACATTCTTATCCTACTTTTATGGGGATCCTGGAGCATCCTGTTTCAACATGCACGTCAGTCTACCCAGCTGCTGGGGGCCTTAGCGGGTGGCACCACCCCCTCACCCGCCCCTTACCAACCCCCTCACCCACCCCTTACCAACCCCCTCACCTCCGCCCCTCACACCCCACTCGCCCCCTCACCCCCTCACACCCCCTCACCCCTCACCCTTTAACACCACCCCCCCTCCCCCCTCAACCTTCAACCCCTCTCCAGCCCTCACCCTTCAACCCCTCTCCCCCCCCCCTGGACGTCGCCCTATCACCCCCTGCCGCCTCCAGACCTCCACCCACCCCGCCTCCAGACCTCCACCCACCCCGCCCCCTGCCGCCTCCAGACCTCCACCCACCCCCGCCCTCTGCCGCCTCCAGAGCTCCACCCACCCCGCCTCCAGACCTCCACCCACCCCGCCCCCTGCCATCTCCAGACCTCCACCCACCCCCGTCCCCTGCCGCCTCCAGACCTGTTTGATAGGTACAATTAAGTAGGTAGGTATTCATAATCAAAACAGGAATGTCCCAGAAGGTTCTAGGAGAAATGAGAATTGAGAATGGGGAGGGGGTGAATGTTCCAGAAGGTTGTGACCAGCTGTTGGGGGAATGGTGGATGGGGGTGAGTGGGGGGAGGGGGTAGAGTAAGAAGGTGGGTGGAGGTCTGGAGGCGGCATGGGGAGGGGGAGGGGTTCTTAGAAGGAGGGGTCAGGAAGTGGATGTCTGGAGGTGGAAGGTGGAGGTGGAGGTATGGAGGTGGTGGAGGTGGAGGAGGAGGTCTGGAGGTGGAAGTCTGGAGGAGGAGGTCTGGAGGTGGAAGTCTGGAGGAGGAGGTCTGGAGGTGGAGGTATGGAGGTGGTGGTCTGGAGGCGGTTGTGGGTGGGGTGGGTGGATGTCTGGAGGCGTCAGGGGGCGGGTGGGTGGAGGTCTGGAGGCCCTAGGGGGCACTTGTAGGCGGCAGGGGGCGATAGGGCGACGTCCATGGGTGCGGGGGGGGGGGGGGGGGGAATGGGGTGGATGAGGGTGATGGGTGGTGGGTAGGGTGTGAGGTGGTGAGGGGGTGTGAGAGGCGGTGATGGTTGTAGAGGGGGGGGGGGGTTGTTAAAGGGTGGGTGAGGGGGTTGGTAAGGGGTGGGTGAGGGGGTTGGTAAGGGGTGGGTGAGAAGGTGGACTCGCCTGCTAAGGCAGGAGGCAGCTGTTCCGCCTGACGAGCATGTTCAAACAGGAGTGTACCCAGAACCTACATTCTTACCCTACTGCCATCACAAAACACACAATAGTCCTTGTCTGACTTGTTTCTTAGATTTACAAGCCCAGCCACAGTTGGCGTCCTCTCATATCCACTATACATCGGTTTCTTTGACTTTGGCTTATCCGAGGCGTCTGGGATTAACTTGAGGCGGGCCATAGCCATTCTTTCCTCGCCGAGAACTTCATTATGAAGAAACCTAAGAAGTCTCGACATCTGTTGTACTGAGTGAAGTTCGTTTCCTCTCCCACTCAATGAGAGTCTTTTCCGGCAGGGCTGATTCCAGGAGAGGAAATAACATACAGGCGTATTTGTCCGATGTTACTCCCAAACTATCAAGAGCATAAGTTGGGCTTCCAACTTGTCATACTGACTCTGTAATGACGACTTAGCCCCATTCGATTGCGCCAAAACTAACATGAGTAGTTCACGTACATATAGTTCAATAAGCAGTTCATCGCACCCAAAGCGACTTTTCAACAGAGAGACTGCCTTGCAATAATTAGCTGCCGAGGGTGGGAAACTATCTAAAAGTTCCCGAGCAGGAGAACCCTCTACAGTTGACTGGTAGAGATATTGGAATTTTTCCTCCTCATCCAAGCTTTCGTCCTCAAAAATCTTCTTATGTTGAGCCCAAAACCCCAACCAGTTTCTTAACTGGCCGTCAAATTTACGTAGCTCCAGCTTAGGTAGCCTGTAAACATGCTTCAAGTGTGCCGCAGATGACACAGAAAGCTTACCAGCTGCTGAACTTTGAGCAATAGATTCCTCTGAAGCGTGGCTAGGGCTAACACTGGCCCCAGAATTATGATTATTGTGCGTTCTAGGAGATAGCGGAATTTCTAACTTAAAAAACTGATCACGTTTGGCGCTGTAAAAAACGCGCTTTGCTCTATAAGATTCACTAGCATCGAATTCCCTCTCGAGCTCCATTTCGTCCGTAACAATGTCAAAAATGACTTCGCTTACCTTGTCCTCAAGAGCGAACAAACGGTTGGCTTTTTCATCGAGGATATCTAACTCACAACATAAATCCGCGTAAACGATGTTTTCTTGAGCCAACAACACATCAATTCTGTTGCAACAATTTGTGAAAGCAAAACGAGGGTAAACGTCAGTAGAAGACATCATGGCAGTGCTAAAAACCGGCAAAAGAAAAAGGTGCTCGAAAAACGACACCAAACTTCACCAAAAACCGCACTCACAAACTTCGCGAAGTTTCACCTCCTTCCCCACAAGGGATGCCACTATTTTAGGAACAAAATTGAGGTGAAACACACTGACAACTTGCTTGAGAAAGATGAGAAATAATAACTTTTATTGAACATAACTGCACGGGATAAAAAAAACTAAATTAAAAAAAAAACAAGACGACAATGGATCCTGTAGGTATAGGTCATGGATACGCGTACTATCCCTGTTCTTCTACGGACATAAGAAAGTGATGTACCTACATGGATACTAAAATTGCCGACAACAGCACTTTGAGAAACTCAAATTCCGTTGGGAAACATAATAATCGAGTGAGCGGTTTGAGAATTGAAAAAAAATGACATCCAGCAAATTTTTTTTTTTACTTATTGGGTTAACCTTTGAGTAACCACCAATGAACAGGAAAGAAGTAAATGAATTTGATAAATAGGTGAACGATGGACTTGATGAACTAGTTCTTTTGTCTTTTGACGAACATAATTTTGAGTGAATGAAGTGTACAGTAACAGGTTCACGCACAAAGCTGAGCACGCACAGTCCATCTCAGCCAGTCCTGATAAGTATAGAAAGGGTTTTTTTTTTTTGGGCATCAGGGACATCGCAATAAAACATAAGATCTACGCAGTTGAAGCGATCTTCTACCTGCCAGGGAAGGGAAGGGTGAAATGAGTTAACTGGCTAATGACATTTTCGGGCAAGTGTACACCTGTAAGCCACACCTGCAATTCCACGGTAGCTGAGGATCGCGGGGACACATTGGACCACAGCCACTCCAGTCGTCTCCATTAGGGCTGCGACATCGACCACAAAACATCGATGTTATGAAACATCGATGTATCTTATCAACAAACATCGATGTCAATAAACATCGGTAGAAAACATCGATGTATTTGTAACATCGATGTTTTCAAACATTGGTTTGTGCTGGTGAAAATTCCTATTACTGTTAAAAATATGGCTCTACTGACCAGTACAGCATTAGGAATGGAGGACGAAAATGAGAACAAAGTGAGAAAATGAACGTTTATTAATCAAACTTGAAACACCTTTACTACTTTCAATCAATCTAATCTCCAAAATTTTTTGTTAACAGTGTTCAAAAATAGTAATTTTTGAAGCTTGTCTCCTGATAAGGAACTCCTTTTACTGGATAATAAATTATTGTATCCCCTGTTGTCGAAAACACTCTTTCTGATGGTACAGACGTTGCCATAATAGATAAATATTTGATAGCAAGTTTCATCAGAGTCGAATTTTTCGCTACGTACCCATTTGCCCAATCACTAAGGGGATTTTCGTTGAGTCGGGCAACTGGACTCTTTAAATAGAGAGAGAGCTCAGCCGGCATTTGGGTAGTGCCAAGTTCGTCTATGACTCTGGCTCTCTTCCTACTTTTCCAGCTGTCTTGAACCATTCTGTGGTGGTCGTCCCAAAGACTGAAGTTTTCACCTGAAATAAGTAATGACAAAAAAGTTTCTTGTTAATATTAATATTTCATTATGTTAATCGTTTAACTAACAATTTTAACAATAGAGATTTAATGCATACCAGGTTGTGTGAGTGCAAGAGTTGGAGAAGATTGGCCATCAGACTCTGAAGAAGATTCTTCACTCTCCTGTTTCAGCTCTTTCGTTAGCAGTCTTACAGCTGATGCTAAAGCAACGCTGTTCTCAAAATGGAGGTTTTTAAATCTGGGATCAAGCAAGGTTGCAATAGAAAAAAATGATTATTTTCAACGTTTTTGAAACGTTTGTCCCATTCGATGAAAATATTCTCTTTGAGTTTCTTTCCCAGGCTTGTAGCGGTAACTGATTCTAGTATTTTTTTTTTTTTTTTTTTTTCACTAGCCTCAATACAGGTATAACAACACTTGACGTCACAAACTTTTCGCCGCTTATTCCTTTTGTTGCAGACTCGATAGGGCGGAACAAAAGCATAAACTCTTTCAAAAACTCTACTTCTGAAGCAGTTACCATGACTGGAGCAGTAGTGTTGAAAGTGATTATGTTGTTAACAATTTCACGTAACAACAGAAATCTTTCGACCATGTAGAATGTAGAATTCCATCGAGTTTGTACGGCTTGAATTAATGTTTTTGCTTCCATGCCCTCTGCTTTTGGTTTATTATTCTGTGAATAATACACCTATGTATTCGCTCAGCAAAAAATTTTTATAACACCCCCTCAAACTTTTTTCTTTTACGTTTCAAGGTGCATAGATTCCAAAAATGCAATGTCCATCCGCCGTACGCCGTCCGCCGTCCGCCGTCCGCCGTATCACGTGTACAGGCTTCATTTTCGGTCCAAAAAAATAGTTCTTTCGCACACATGCTCCATTTTGGCCCTAGTTGTGTCCCGAAACTTTTCAGCCCGATCGGAATATACCCAGGGGTGTTATGGGTGAAAATGTGTGTAAAAATAGGTACTTTTTTACGTTTTAGCAACATGTTAGTAACATGAGCTTCTGAGATATCGTTTTCTATGTTTTTGGGGACGAGAAGACCGAATATGAAGTCGATTTTGACCAAAGAGTGGAAAATTGAGTTCTACCAAATGTTCAGCTCCCAGAATTGATTTTTTATGAGTGAAAAACCTGGGAAATCGTCTGAAATCACCATCAGTTTGTATAATAACACTGGAAAAAGTGTCAAGACGTGGTTCAGGACGATTAAATGGCGCTACCAATGATCAAAGATAGTTTAAAAAAAAAGAAAAAAAAGAAAGTACCTAATTTGTGTTTTGGGGGCCAAAATTAATGGAAACCATCAGAAGTAGCTATTTCGATTATTACGCATGAAAGAAACAATTAATGAACAGCCAACCTTTCTGTAGGTATGTCCAATAGAATAATAAACCCATGTGACAAGGACTTTGCAGCGTTTTTGGTTTATTATTCTGTGAATAATACACCTATGTATTCGCTCAGCAAAAAATTTTTATAACACCCCCTCAAAATTTTTTCTTTTCCGTTTCAAGGTGCGTAGATTCCAAAAATGCAATGTCCGTCCGCCGTACGCCGTCCGCCGTACGCCGTCCGCCGTACGCCGTACGCCGTCCGCCGTACGCCGTATCACGTGTACAGGCTTCATTTTCGGTCTAAAAAAGTCGTTCTTTCGCACACATGCTCTATTTGGGCCCTAGTTGTGTCCCGAAACTTTTCAGCCCGATCGGAATATACCCAGGGGTGTTATGAGTGAAAATGTGTATAAAAATAGGTACTTTTTGCGTTTTAACAACATGTTAGTAACATGAGCTTTTGAGGTATCTTTTTCCATGTTTTTGAGGACGAGAAGACCGAATATGAAGTCGATTTTGACCAAAGACGCGGAAATTGAGGTTTTACCAAAGGTTCAGCTCCCAAAATTGGTTTTTTATGAGTCAAAAACCTGGAAAACTGTCTGAAATCACCATCAATGTGTACAATAACATTGGAAAAAGTGTAAACAGGTGAATCAAGACCATTAAATGCCACTACCAATGATCAAAGATGATCTTAAAAAAAAGAAAAAAAAAGCGTACCTATTTCATGTTTTGGGGGCCAAAATTGGTGGAAATCATCAGAAATAGCTATTTCAATCATTCCACATGAAAGAAACAATACATTCAACAGCCAACAAAAATCTCTAGAACTCCAATAGAATAATAAACCCATGTGACAAGGACTTTGCAGCGTTTTTTCTCAGCTGATCACTTCCCACAACACTGTGTTTGAACCAAGTAACAATTGCTTTTACCTTGTCCAAAACTGCCTTAGCTTCAAGAAGAGAGTCTACGGATTTCTGAGCTAGAAGACTGAGCAAATGGGCGAAACAAAAACTATGTTTTTTTAGGAAAAGCTAAATCAACTGCTTTTGTCATGTTGGCCCCACCATCGGTCACGACTGTTATGACTCGATCTTTCCTAATGCCCCAACCGGAGCATATTTTGGTTAACATGTCTGCAATATTTTCACCAGTGTGCCTCTCAGTCAACTCGAAGACACCAACAGTCACGCATTCGAGGATTAGTTTATTTTTACCTTGCAAAAAACTCTCTGTCTCTGATACAAAGTGGGCAGTCAGGCCAAGAAAGCTTTTTGTTTGTGGGTCTCAGTCCACACATCTGTGGTTAAACACACGCGAGGGACTTTCTCCAATTCAATTTTTACTCATGTAGAAATAAATTCATACTTTTTATCCAGGAGAGAGTCGATGGTTCTTCTCGAAGGTACTTTGTATAATGGTGCTAAAATTTTTAGTAGATGGAGGAAACCCTCATCTTCCACAATTGATATCGGCCGACTATTTCGACAAATCATGTACAGAATAGCATTTGATATTTGATTTGATTTGTCTCCTCCAGCTTTGAAGGAAGATATTGATGTGAAACATTTCGCCAACGATTGCTGTTTAGGGCCTGAACATAAAAAATTGTTATTTTAGAAAATATATTTAAAATGCATTTCATAGCCAAAGTGATAGTAATTTCATAATAATAGTGATAATACCTGTTGATGGTATTGAACTCGTCGTAGGTTGTCACGTTTCACCTTGTTCATTGGAACTACTAGTACTCGGTGTCGGTATTATTTCCGAAATACTTGTAGACCTTGTAGGCTTGGTTGAACCCAATGAAGCAGCGTCGAAATGTTCAGTAAACCTCTCTTTGTGTTTGGCTTTAATGTGCCCGATGAGGTTCGTGGTATTACCGCTGGTTTTAGGGTGGGATTTATAGACGGCACTCGAGTGCCGCTGGACCCTCAAGGGTGGGTGGAGTGGCTCTCAAGTGACCAACCAAATTTATAGAAGTCACTCGAAAGACGAACCCTCAAGTGAAAGATGGCGTCGAGTTAACGCGGTATTAAGGCTCAATAGCCCTTGTATAGTTCTAAAATCAGCCACCACGTAGCAGCACCAAAATGAAGGAAATTTAGATAGGGGATAATTCGAGTTCTATTGAACCGATTTTAGATCTGAAAACGGCTATGGACGTAAAAAGAGCGTAGAATTTTCGGAAATTAGTCGAAATGAGTCATAATCAAAAATTGAGAATGTTGCGATCGTTTTTTTACATTTCCAAGCCATTTTTTGAAAATTTTCAAGGGTTGTTGTTTGGACAAGGCCTAGTGAGTTCCAGTATGAATTTCAGCATGATGGGACCCTCGGTGCGCTCTGCGCATGCGCTGGCGTGAAATAGATTCAATTTCCTTGTTACAGCCGTAGTAACCAAAGATTTCACCCAATTTCAATGTAATTCTCAGGGATTAAGCGGGTAGGGCCCATTGAGGTCCCATATAAATTTCAACATGATAGAGCCAGCGGTTCGCCCTGCGCATGCGCTCTGTCTGTCTGTCTGTCCTTCTATGCACGGCCAAACGGCTCGACGGATATCGACCAAATTTGGCACGAATATCCAGTAGGCTCCCAAGTTGTGCAACGTCGCATTTTCAATTCCCTGACCATAGCGGAACTATGGTCGACCATGGTCAACTCCTGAATGGCTTGACGGATATCGACCAAATTTGGCACGAATATCCAGTAGGCTCCCAAGTTGTGCAACGTCGCATTTTTAATTCCCTGACCATAGCGGAACTATGGTCGACCATGGTCAACTCCTGAATGGCTTGATGGATATCGACCAAATTTGGCACGAATATCCAGTAGGCTCCCAAGTTGTGCAACGTCGCATTTTTAATTCCCTGACCATAGCGGAACTATGGTCGACCATGGTCAACTTCGTTAATTGAAATGGTAACCCCTATTTTTTATCGCGTATTCGTAATCTACGTGAAATTCTATCTACGATCGACCCTTCGGACTACCCCCGCGGTCGACCATAGCGCATCCATGGGCCCCTCCATGGTCGAATCCCGAATTGCTCAACGGATATCGACCAAATTTGGCACGAATATCCAGTAGGCTCCCAAGTTGTGCAACGTCGCATTTTTAATTCCCTGACCATAGCGGAACTATGGTCGACCATGGTCAACTTCGTTAATTGAAATGGTAACCCCTATTTTTTATCGCGTATTCGTAATCTACGTGAAATTCTATCTACGATCGACCCTTCGGACTACCCCCGCGGTCGACCATAGCGCATCCATGGGCCCCTCCATGGTCGAATCCCGAATTGCTCAACGGATATCGACCAAATTTGGCACGAATATCCAGTAGGCTCCCAAGTTGTGCAACGTCGCATTTTTAATTCCCTGAGCATAGCGGAACTATGGTCGACCATGGTCAACTCCTGAATGGCTTGACGGATATCGACCAAATTTGGCACGAGTATCCAGTAGGCTCCCAAGTTGTGCAACGTCGCATTTTTAATTCCCTGACCATAGCGGAACTATGGTCGACCATGGTCAACTTCGTTAATTGAAATGGTAACCCCTATTTTTTATCGCGTATTCGTAATCTACGTGAAATTCTATCTACGATCGACCCTTCGGACTACCCCCGCGGTCGACCTTAGCGCATCCATGGGCCCCTCCATGGTCGAATCCCGAATTGCTCAACGGATATATCGACCAAATTTGGCACGAATATCCAGTAGGCTCCCAAGTTGTGCAACGTCGCATTTTTAATTCCCTGACCATAGGGGAAATATGGTCGACCATGGTCAACTCCTGAATGGCTTGACGGATTTTGATAAAATTGGGCATAAATACCCGGTAGGCTATGGGATTTTTCCGTCGTTTGTTGGTTCCACGATACTGCGTACAGCGAATCTCGGATAGCGAGCGAAGCGAGCGGTCAGGCTAGTTATGTATAATGGACGTAATGTATTATGGAAGTCATGTTATGTATAATATGTATATTTCATGTAATGTTATGTAATGTTATGTTATGTAATGTAATGTTATGTAATATGTATATTTAACGTTATGTAATGTTATGTAATGTAATGTAATGTTATTTTGCTTCCGAGTCTGTTCTATTTTATAATGGGTCACTCTGATTGTGACGAGGAAGCTCCTGTGCCATCACCTTGGCAGTGTATTTTATCTTCACGTCCTACTTCCGGAAATAGTGGACCCTCGAAAACATCGAAGTATGCCAATAAGAGAGCCGTCTACATTGAACCAACCATGATACATTATGTTGCTACAATCTGTATACTAAAATCTTCATTTTTACTGGTATATAAAAGAAGTACCTACTCATCTTCCTGTATATTTTGAAATTTATACTTTCTTCACCCTATCACCAAAGCTTGAAAAAGATAGGTAGTATTGCAATCGGCTTGAAAACCAAATTTCGAAATGACTTCCGAAAAAATCCTTTATCAACATATAAACCAGAACATTCTAAACAAATTTCTGTGTGTGTGTATGTGATTATGTATGGAAGTCGTCACGATTGCGGCCGGTAGGAAGAATACATTTTTATAATGTAGGTAGTTTCTTCATAATATTTTAATTATGGTTTATAAAATAGTTTTATCGTAATATTGAGATATACTCAATATTATACAATGCACCACATTACTAAACAAGTAAACTTGTACAATAATATACAAGTATACTGTACAATATTATATGGTAATAAACAACGCCATTCTCTTGCCCGCTGTTCGAATCAACCTGCAAAGGGAAGTGGTTCCCCAACCTCATTGGGATCATCTAATGTGTTGACGTTTCCAAGGAAACGAATGATGACCTTGGTTTACGTGCTTTGATGCCTACCGGCGCGACGCCCGCCCGTTTGTTGCCCCCTTCTCCCTTGCCGCGATTCCTTCATCACCTCCACCCCTTGCCTCTCCTACACCACCGTAAAATCGCGTTTCGGTCGGTTCTAATTAACCGATTTGAAATCTGAAAATTGTTTTGGACTCAGGACGATGCAGTGCATTGCAGAGGTACCTCAGTTTTTCAAAAAATGGCTTGGAAATGTAAAAAAACGATCGCAACTTTCTCAATTTTTGATTATGACTCATTTCGACTAATTTCCGAAAATTCTACGCTCTTTTTACGTCCATAGCCGTTTTCAGATCTAAAATCGGTTCAATAGAACTCGAATTATCACCTACCTAAATTTAGGGTCGATGGTGCAGCCATCTATTGAATTTTCTTACAAGTTTTTTTTGGGCTATTGAGCCTTAATAAACGTCCCTCACGCCCGAAGTCGAGTAGGAGTCCGTGTTCGAGTGCCAGTTTTCCAAGTAACCTCCGGAGGTACCTTGAGCTACACTCGAATCAATTATCCAGTTCGATATGGACGAATACGACGATTGACGATTACGATGATTAGTTCGACGATTTCCTTAATTTGCATTCGGGTCGTATTCGAAAAAGGTAGGTACCTACGTCATAAATATAAATACCAACATACACCATACCAAAATATACCGTACCAATGTGTACCTATGTTGCACGCTTCGCTCATCCATTATTGGCCTTTTCCGGCTATTCTCATTGAAATCTTTGTTATATAGGTATATCAGAGATCAGGAGAACCCTGTCGAAGTTCTGTCAAACGAACAATTCAAGAGGCGCTACCGGTTCAAAAAAGAAGTCGTGCTCCAAGTACTGGTTCCTCTGATATCCGGATCAGTAACAGAGGATTGCCTGATGATGAAAATGATCCTGTTATGTTCGACATGGTTGATGTTAATACAACAGAGGCTGGTCAGGAAATAAGGAATACTTTCATTAGGAATCATTTTTCTCGATAAAATGGTTTTGTAACGTGACATTTTTCTTGTAACTTTCTTTGTAATAAATTTTTGTTACTTACTTACTACAAGTAGGTACTTTCTTTACCTTTTTTCAATATTAGTTATTGCTAACTGTGTTTAATGACGTTGGGTTCGTATGATGTAAGGACAACCGTGGTAAATAAACAGATTTAATAAAAACAGTAAAATGTAGGTATGAAATATATAAAAAATACTCAAATCCATCTCCTTTTAAAAACAAATAATACTAATACTACAATATTAATAATAATTTTCTTTCCCAAAGCCTGTCACCTCCTTCACTCCCCTTGCCCAACCTTCCCTTGATCTCCTCCAACCGCGATCTGTGGATTTCCTCCTCATGGGCCACCTGGGTTTTCAAATGAGAAATCCTCAACTTCGCTTCCTCGACTTCCAGCTTTAGCTTCTCTTTCTTCAGTTGGTGAAGCTCCTCATCATGCTTGATGAACATCAAGTTTCTCTTCCTCCTCAGAAATGCCTCGGAGAGACGTGATTCTGAACATAAAGAGAAACAAACAAATTTGTCGTTGTTCAACTCTTTGAAAAGGTCGGTTGAATAGGTAAGTAATTGAAGTACTCATGTACCTACCCCCTGTCGCCAAAGGAGGCGAGCTACCTACCATACAGTAAACAGTTACCTACACAACTCAAATCCATTATACGAAATTAGCGCTCCTAGTGATAGGAATCAGTTTGAACAGCTAGCAATAATTTAACCAGCGCTAAAGTGGCTCTGGTTAGAACTATAAAAATGAAGCTTGGAAGTGGAAGGAGAAGAAGGGATTCAGTGATATACAGAGACCAGACCAGTTCGGTGAATGCTGAAGTTCAGATCTCAGAGGTGAGTGATTTCATCATGTTGCTACATAGATATCATGGTAGTGTACATCCACTCATACTTGATACCTTTCAGTTGCTAGCTCTATGTAAACGAGATATATGTATAGCTTCAGTTCATTATAGTCAGTTCAGTTCAATCAGGAGAGGAAAGGGGTGGTTGTAGGGGGGTGGAGACCGCCGGGGTGATTACCCCATTCCAGCCAGTAAAAACAGCCAATTCGTAAGTGCTGTTAGGACAGTGAGTCTGTCATCAGTTCAGTCACAACCATACAGGTGTTTGTTCGAGTCAGAATGTGGCAGTAGGCTGTGCCAGCGACGGCACGTGAAATGGGACCCGGATAGGCGTTTTGTTTACCTGGACCGGTGAATTGAGACCCGACTACAAGATGGTAAACAACCAAATCAGACCGATAAAGAACCTTCACTCGTCCAGCTATTTACAGCGCCAGTCAGTGATCGTGATGGAATCTATGTTGAGCCAGCGTGGAGCTCTCCATTTGTTAGAAAACGGTAACTCGATGGCAATAGTGACCTCAGAAAAAGAACAATTTTTATTGGTGAATGACGAAGACAGAGGGGTGGTTTGTTTTTCCACTTTGTCAAATTTGCAAGCGTTATGCCAGTCGAACATAGCATACGTAGATGGTACGTTTAAGAGTGCCCCTACATTGTTCACACAAGTCTTCACCATCCATGGTTTAATCAACGACAGTTACGTCCCATTAGTATTCGCACTGCTTCGCGACAAGAAACGGAGCTCCTACGAAGCATTTTTCCGATTTTTGTGCAACAAATGTGCGGAACATGGATTGCTATTTTCTCCTAGTACAGTGTTAGCTGACTTCGAGCAAGCTGTACATTCATCCATAAAAGCGGTTTGGCCAAATGCTTTCATCAAGGGATGTAGGTTTCATCTAGGGCAAAGCTGGTACCGTGCGATACAGCGGTTTGGACTTGGAAAAGATTACAAGTTGGGTAATGACGTGGCAATTTTCTTGAAATCAATTTTTGGGCTTCCTTTTCTAGAGTCGACTGAAGTAGAACAGTGTTTTGTTTTCGATTTCTACTCGACAATGCCATCTGACTTACGCGTCGAACAGTTTATGGATTATTTACGGGACAATTACGTGCTTTCAACCTCACAATTTCCCCCCACACATTTGGGCTGAATTTAGTTCCTCCACTCGACGAACGACTAACTGTTGTGAGTCATTTCACTCCAAATTAAATAAAATGATACCTAATCCACATCCCAACATATACGTGCTCGTGGAAACATTGAAGGAAGTTCAAATTGACACATACACAGCCCTGCAGAGTTCTCCTAGCCACCGTCGCCGAGCAATCTGTGAAAAGGAAAAATTTGTTAAAGAGCAGATGCTCAAATTTCGGACAGGATATTGCTCGAGAATGGACTATGTTAGAGAAGTATCAGGCAAATTCCTTCCAGTATCTACGTGACTTCGATTTTAATAACATGATCTTGACAAATGCATACATATAAATATTATTCGCATGACTCTGGCCATTCAAAATGCATACAAATATTATTCGCATGACTCTGGCCAACTTTTAACCATACCTACAAACTTGTAGACAGTCCTAAGTCTGTTCGAAATGGGAAGGAAAGTGGCTGGGTCTCATTTCACTCACCTCTCGGAAAGACTCGGGTCTCATTTGGTATCCCTGGGTCTCATTTCACCTGCACTGGTGCCAGCTACAGTTGTGTATGCTGCATGTACACTCATTGAAAGCATTATCGTTGTTTAACTAGTAACCATATTTATTTCAGTTGGTAAATAAGGAAATTTACTACACCCCCCACCCCAAGTTTTGAAAAATCGTTACGTGGAAATCCTTTTTATCACATTCTGAAACTATTGGCGACTGTTGTACATGTCAACTGCGCTGCAAATGTTACTCCACCCTCTCAGGGAATTGGACACTAATCTCTAATTTGTTTCCAAACAGAGTGCATTGACTGTTTGACCCAGCAGATGTATGACAGTTTGTACGTACCACCAACCGGGGTTTGGCCTGGGTTCGAGTCAGCAGGTTGATGTGAAGGACGCGGTTCTGGACAAGAAAAAAAAAATGAATACATTTTCAGGATTGCAAATGAAAAAATTGATTTAAAAATGATGATAGTAAGTTGGACTGCCTACAATTTCGGAGAACTCTTCATCTTCACTCCATGGGCAGAGTTAACAATCACCTTAGACAGCCCTATTCATAATTGTCAGTAGGCAATGGATGTGAAATAATGATTTGATGATGATGCACTCGAGGTCGAAGGACGTGATACTCCATGGCTGAGGAGGTTAACAATATTCGTTCCAATCTCTAGTAATTACTAGGAAATGTTATGCTGAACAAAAAAGTTGCAGAATCGCTCTGTACAGACAGTGTTTACATACCATCAAGTACGGTTTGGCTTGGGGACTCAAGATCAGCAGGTTGAGATAAAGGACGTGGATCTGGACAAGAAACAAAAAAATAAATAATTTCAGGACTGCAATTGAAAAAGAACTGGTAGGTACCCAACATAGGTATGAAAATCCCGTATAAGTATAAAAATCACTTGTAATGGACAGAACCAATAATGAAAAAGAATATCTGCTTACCAAATGTACCAATCACCACCTCCTCTTGTGTGTATGGTACGTCCAAGTAGCCAATATCTGTCCCCACAGTGTACACAGTATCGGAATCGACGGCGTCTGTTGCCATCTCTATATCGATTCCGATACCGTCCATTTCTGGATCGTCGGGGATCTTGGGGACAGGTGTTAAGGCGGGTTTAGACGGCGCGCACCCACTCGCGCACCAGCCTCACTTCCGACTCGACTTCAACTCGCCCGGCAATAAACTCATCCTCGCCTCACTGTTTAGACGACACGCATTCACTCGCACGGCGCGAGGTTAGAGACGGAGTGTCCTTTGATGCGCGACCAAAAACCGACAGACGACGGCTCACCCCGAGTTGGCCTCACTGTGAGTGGCCTCGAGGGGAGGGAGGTGTTTACATTGCGCGAGGGACCGGAAGTGAGGCTGGTGCGCGAGTGGGTGCGCGCCGTCTAAACCGGCCTTAAGAACCACCACCCGTCTTCATCCTCTCTCTCTATTCCTCTGCAAGCTCCATTTTGCGTCTAAATTTCAAGTTCTCCCATCCTTTTTTCAATTGGTTGGTGGTCCTCTATTAAAAAACACAAAACTTTGTTAATTGATTCACATAATGGAAGTATTAAGATGTCTAATAGCAGTTCATTATTTAAACAAATAACTAGGTACATAACTGTACTCCTTGTAGGATATTAGTTTCTCGTCCGAATTCAAGTGATTTACAACGCCTGACACTGTTATTGTAGGTCGCTATTTACCTATATCTGCTGAAAATTGTAAACGTAGTTTCAGCTTATCTTGTCAATTTCACTGCCATTTTTGGCTTCTAGGTAAATTCGCTGCGTGTATGGAATGACTGACTGCCTACCTACTGCGCAGATCTAGGGGTCGCTAAGCTCGTGTAGGTATCTATTAGAAGAACACAAAGAATGGGATTGTCAAACGATACTTATGTACAAGTACCTAGGTAGCTACCTACCTACAAATTTGTAGCGCTTGAAAACAAAATAGATGTCCTACCTACGTATTGTAATAGTAGTATAAAACACATACCATGGTCACACTGGGGTGGCTATTGAAGTCAGTCGTGATTTCCTCCCAACCTTGTGCTTTTTGGATGAGAGAAACTCCATCCGTTTTTCGGTTCTCGACTATATCCTTGTGTTGGAGAACGATGTGTTTTAAAATTTTTTTCTCCTCCTCCGTGAAAATAACCCTTCTCTTCTTTTCTGCCATTATTTTCTTCCATGCGATGAAAAATATACAAGTGTACAGGTAAATAATATGAATCACTAAAATAATGGCCGCGTTTTTGTCTGGAATAATGAACTGGAAAAATGTACTTACAGGCAAAGGTAATGTCCGCGTTGATGTCTGGACTCTGGATTGTTTACAAAACGGACAAAATAGATTGTCATGCGAGCAGTCTTGCCAACAGACCATAAAATCTGAGGTGAAATGACAAAAGTGGGCGGGGCCACTCGAGATCATCTCACCACTCGAGTCGAGGGTCCTCATGTAAAGTGGAGGCCGAGTGAGAACTATAAATTCCAATTTCGGTGGGTTCACTTGGGAGGCATCGCCCTCCACTTTCGAGACCGTGAGTGGAGTAGCCATTCGAGTGCCGTCTATAAATCCCACATTGCACAAAGAGAAATTATCATTTTGTTTGGTGAAGAACTTCCACACCCCACTCTTGATCTTGGGTGGCATCTTATTTACAGAGTCACACACAACAGAATTAACGAATGAATTTGAAATGTAAAATCTGACGGGTCACACAAACGACAATAGTCAATTGAATGAAACGTAAGAAAAGAAAGCACTGGACAGTGGACACTTGAACATTGAACTTTTGAACTGATTGAGAAATTGAGATGGGGATTTTGGTTTATTATTCCGTGAATAATACACCTATGTATTCGCTCAGCAAAAAATTTTTATAACACCCCCTCAAAACTCCGTTCTTTTCCGTTTCAAGGTGCGTAGATTCAAAAAATGCAATGTCCGTCCGCCGTACGCCGTCCGCCGTCCGCCGTATCACGTGTACAGGCTTCATTTTTGGCCTAAAAAATTCTTTCTTTCGCACACATGCTCCATTTGGGCCCTAGTTGTGTCCCGAAACTTTTCAGCCCGATCGGAATATACCCAGGGGAGTTATGAGTGAAAATGTGTGTAAAAATAGGTACTTTTTGCGTTTTAGCAACATGTTAGTAAAATGAGCTTTTGAGGTATCGTTTTTCATGTTTTTGGGGACGAGAAGACCGAATATGAAGTCGATTTTGACCAAAGAGTGGAAAATCGAGGTTGTACCAGATGTTCAGCTCCCAAAATTGATTTTTATGAGTCAAAAACCAGGGAAATCGTCTGAAATCACCATCAATTTGCAGAATAACACTAAAAAAAGTATCAACACGTGGATCAAGACGATTAAATGGCACAAGCAATTATCAAAGATAAATTGAAAAAAAAGGAGCGTACCTAATTCGTGTTTTAGAGGCCAAAAATGGTGGAAACTATCAGAAATAGCTATTTAAATTATTTCACCCGAAATAAACAATAAATGAACAGCCAATATTTCTGTAGGCATGTCCAGTAGAATAATAAACCCATGTGACAAGGACTTTGCAGCGTTTTTTGTTTGTGTAGGCTAGGGTTATTCCTCTCATTCTTCTTCCATTATTTGTTTGTCCTGGCTACCGCTATGCAAGACATAGCTGAATTGTGTATCTGGGGTGGGTTGGTAGGATGGTTGCGGTTCGATATTTTTAGTTTTAATTGCATAAACAATGATAATGGCGCTATGCCCTAAAATTCAATTTTTTTGGTTTTTCTAATAAATAAATTTAAAAAAATCGGTACAACCTAATCAAAAGTTGTACCGATGTTATGATGAAAACATCGATGTTGTGAAAACATCGAGTACAAAACATCGATGTTAAATCTATTCGATGTTTTCACAAAACATCGATGTTTTGTAAACATCGATGTCGATGTCGCAGCCCTAGTATCCATCACTGCTGCCTTGAACTGCGCAGGCCTGTATTTTTCCATTTTCTGGGCCTACACCTCCTCCATAGGGTATGTCTCTGTATGGGCTGAAATGCCCGCGTCCACCACATATGCTACCCCTCGCACGGCCAAGATCAAATCGGGCTGTAAGCTCCTGTCCTCCAGGGTTATATGGGTATCCCGCCAAGTAGACCATCCCTTCCTGCGGGCATATTCGACCAACAGTGCGCACACCGCATTATGCCTCTTGCAACGTGCTCGCCCTGTCACAGGACACACCTGGACAACGTGGACCGCTGTCTCCTTCACCCGGCACCCATGAAGGCACGCAGTATCACCAGGCCTTCCCCTCAGCAACCTCGAACGTGTTGGAACCGCACCACAGTGCGTCTTCACTGCAGCCAGTGTTCGCCATTGGGGAACACGGTAGCTGAGGATCGCGGGGACACATTGGACCACAGCCACTCCAGTCGTCTCCATCACTGCTGCCTTGAACTGCGCAGGCCTGTATTTTTCCATTTTCTGGGCCTACACCTCCTCCATAGGGTATGTCTCTGTATGGGCCAAAATGCCCACGTCCACCACATATGCTACCCCTCGCACGACCAAGATCAAATCGGGCTGTAAGCTCCTGTCCTCCAGGGTTATACGGGTCTCCCGCCAAGCAGACCATCCCTTCCTGCAGGCATATTCGACCAACAGTGCGTACACCGCATTATGCCTCTTGCAACGTGCTCGCCTTGTCACAGGACACACCTGGACAACGTGGACCGCTCTCTCCTTCACCCGGCACCCATGAGGGCAGGCAGTATAACCAGGCCTTCCCCTCAGCAACCTCGAACGTGTTGAACCGCACCGTAGTGTGTCTTCACTGCAGCCAGTGTTCGCCATTGCGGAACACGGCTATCATCTTCCGTGAGCCACCAACTAGATTCAGCTGTCTTCCGAGTATCCTTCATAGCCCTGCCATCAGCAGTGCTATGCCATGCCGCCGCACGTCGCCGCCTCTGCTCCGCTGAAGCCACTAATGTCTCCGGCATCTCGTCACCAAATAAAGCGACTCTGGCTCTACTAACACGCGCCAACCATAGCTCCCCCACCGTTCCCTCCATTGGCATAATTCCCAACCCTCCGTCCGCAATAGGGGCATAGAAATATACATTTGGGACGTCGCCAGGCAGCCGCAGCGTTTCACGCAGAGTCCTCCTGATCGCAATATCGAGCGCTCGCAGCCGCCTCACGGTAGTACCAGCCAACACCAGCTGGTGTAGGAAACCGGTAACACGTGGCTCCGTAGTGCTTCCAGCCTCTGCAATGGGCGTAAGGGCGATGCTGCCACCATTCGCACCTTATCGACAAATTCCCCAACTGCCGGCTGAGCAACCCCGTACGGGGTGAACATCACCCCAAGGTACCGCCACATGGGCCCCGATTCGGCCACCGGAATCCCATTTAACTCACCCTCCTCCCGGGGTACCACCAGCCTTCCCATCCTCGGGCACAGCGGCAGGTACAATGACTTGCGTTCGTTTACCGCAAGCCCGCACTCCCCAAGCGCTCCACGGAGAGCAGCCACCAGCGCACGCGCGCCCGCCCGCGATGAGCTCATCAACACGACGTCATCTGCGAACGCCATCCTTGACCATCGGTGACCCCTGTAGATATATCCGACCCGCGTCGGGAGCGACATAAGGACGTGATCCATCACGACGTTGAACAGGATCGAAGAAAAAGGATCTCCCTGCCGAACACCACAGTTACACCTCACAACTTCGCCCCCATCTGTCGATGTTGCCGATGAGAAATAGAGTGCTCCAACATATCCTGTTAGCACCAGAGGCCATCCCCGCACCCACATCATTGCCACCGTCGCATGGTGACTAACGGTGTCAAATGCCTTGGCCACATCAACCACCACAAGGTGCAGCTCGCAGAGTCGGGTCCTTGCATCATGCAGCAAGTCGTTCAAAAGAGCCACACTACGTGCAACGCCATCAATTCCCCGAATAAGCCCTCGCTAATCTTCGACATGCCTCACCCCCTGGTCCATTCGCCGCGCCAGAATCTTATGCCACTGCCTCAGGACAACCGATGGCACCGTAACCGGCCGGAGCTGATCAGGGGTTCCAGGGCTCTGACACTTGGGTATCAATGTCGTCCGACCCATGGACAACCACAGAGGCGGACTGCCCCGAAGCATAATCACATGCAAAAACATTCTTCTCATTCTCCAATGAATGCCGTTCCACTCTGTTGCCGAAATCCCGTCAGGCCCCACAGCTGTCTTCCCAGGTCTGGTCCTCTTCAACTCCTCTTCGGATATGGGATCCCATACATGGGCGAGGTCCCCATCCACCGGATGCTTCGCCCGCCCGACGAACGGAGCCGAGGGGGCAGAGAACTTCTCCTCCCAATACCTCCTTGTTGCTTCATCGGGTGACGCAACACTGCGCCTCCCTGCTGTCCCATCAACAAAGTCTGCCACCGCAGCTCTCTCCCTTCCCTACGCCACAATGCCCGGAGGCTATCATGGGTGCGTCTCGCGCCACCCCTCTCATTCGGCCGGGATCCCATCCGGGCCCCTGTGTAGAGGCCACTGCCGCTCCCTGCGAGAAGCGAGCACAACACCACCTCCTCAGGTCCTCAGCCCCATCCTGGCCCTCAAGTGTGGTGCGTACATTGGGGAACTAGTACTCAACATCTGCATCCGCAGGATTCGCAAGTGCCTCCATATCCTCCTGTAACAACATCATTATGGCCAAGGAGGCTGCCGCAAAGTGAGCATCCTCCACCCTCACCGCCGACACATCAGCTTCCTCTTCCATTGCCTCCATTGCGATATCATTCCTAACCTAAACGTACTCCGGTGTTCTCCATAGCCTCCAGATCATCTCAACATTTCTTCCCGGCAAAGCCTCCTCCAATGCCCTAGCTATTTCCATCTCACCCAATGACCTCGGCAACAGGCGAATCTCAGCCCTGGCCATAATCACCATCTCCTCCTGGCTCCACCTGCTATGTCACCCCACTCCACGATCATCACGCGCCCTCCCCTCCACATACACCTCTGGGTGTGTTAACCGGAGGTGCTGGGAAAGGGCCCGCCGGGACACGAAGCCCCTACTACATATATCGCAATTCCTGAGCCCATCAACCATAATTAGTTACTGCCAAGAGGCTGGCCCTAGCTCTCCGATAGGCCTCAAATGTCCCCGTCACATGTCTGTGATCCACCTTCAGTGCTCGACATGAACCACATACCGGTTGATCCTTGTTAGGGCAATCCCTCTGCAAATGGCCCTTATCAGTGCACAGCTTGCAGCACTTCTCGTTCTCAGAGCATACCCGACACACTTTACTCCTATGCCCTATCCCACCGCAACGGAAGCACCGGACCACATCCATGTAATCCTCGACCCTGCACCGGAACCATGACAGATAGACATGACCCTGCTCCAATAACCTGATTCTAATGGCAGGCACCAACTCCAAGGTGACGTTCCCCATCCTGTGGCCCCGGTCCCCCTCGGAAGGTCGACTGCTCCGGGGTACCCTGTACGCTACCACACACTGCTTCTTGAACTCCTCCTCGTCCATATCGTCCATGTTTCTGCCGCCAAAAGCCTTGGCCTTGACCAAAAGGTCGTCACTAAAATCACGGTCGTCGATCTTGTATGGAACTCGGCTCCGACTTCCCCAAGTCAGGATCGGCCATAATCTTCCTGGCCTCCACCATATTAGCCGCCTCCACCACTACTTTCTTGCCTCTTCTACCCCTCATTCCAACCACCTGCCATCCCTTCTCCTGTGGGTTCCCAGCACTCCTCAAGGCCTTCTTAATACTTTCAACATTTGCCCTGTCCGGATCCTTGTCCTTTGACCGAAAAACGAGCAAAGTTTTGCGAGGTATCTCCATCGTCGTCTCCTGCTGCAATCCCTTACCCCTACTCCTGCCCTTTAGGACACTGGCAAACGACACAACGGGCACCCCCTCAGGCTGTCCCTGAGGAGTCTCGAGATCCAACTTGTCCTCCATGGAGATCAGCTTATCCGCAGTGGTATGCAGCACCGCTTTCAGACTCTCCGTGTTGTCCACCATCTGTCTGATGTTGGCACTCTCCATCACCTCAATGAGTTTCTCCATTCCCTCCCCCCATTGCGCCTCCAAGCGATTGATCCTGATCTCCATACTGATAACCTTCATGCACAAATCCATAATGAATTCCCGCACAGGTGCCATTGCTTCCTTAGCAGATGCAGCAGCAATCGTTTTACATTTCTCCAAAAATGCGACTTCAGTATGATGCCATGCATCCATTGTGTCCACAGCCACCCTAGACGCCTCCGCCTGCGACTTGTCAGGGAACAAGCTATAGATAGTAGCCATACTGGCCACAGCTGTGCTCGCCACCCCCTCCCGCTTCTGTGGGTCTTTGTCCCATTCCTCTAGGACAATCCGTTCCCGAGATGACTGAACTTGTGAGAAATCTACAGGTGAAGGGGTACCCCCCAACTATTTATCCTGGTCTCAAAAGACCCTCCACCCACCCCTAAAAGGGTTTTGCTGTAGCATCTTCCCCTAAGCACTTTAGGGGTACACCCCCTCGAGTGCCCTTCTACCTGCCTGTTGAATTCTCCTTCCCAAGGCCCCTCCTTCAATGGCAACTGCTTCCATAATGGAGGAAGACTCCTCCCCAAGGCACAAAATGGAGACAGGCCACGCTTGTCCCGGTTCCAGCCCACCTCAGAAGTCTCCCCTCCACAAACCCACAAGAGCTCCTTTACACTCCTGAGCTGTGGATATCTCAAGCCCAATTCTCGCCTCCCTCCTCCTCTATTTCTCCCTCTGGTTCTCACCCAGAGGGGGGGCCAACAGTGGGGGCACTCCTTATGAGGAGATGTTGAAATCCTCAACCCTGATTGGCTATCCCAAATCACCTGACCATTGATGAGTCACCAACAGGAAAAAAAAGAAGAAAAAACTGAGCCCAGACTCACAGAGTGAGGTGACTAGGCAAGCCAATGTATACCTTCAAGGGTCCAAAAGTAGTCCAAAGACGGTCCAGATCTTCACCAAATTTGCACAAAATGTTCCACTCACCAACACAAATCAGTAGTCCAAAATTAGTCCAGGTCCAGCCACTTTACACCACTAAAACTTCACTTTAACTGAGGAGCACTTCACAACTAGATGTTCACACTATGAGAGCTACAACTCAACTCCCCCCCGTAAGCGGTATCTGTTGAGCAGATATGCGCCGGCCTCCTTCTCTGCCGTCGTATGGACTCCACAGTCCTTCCCGGCAAAAGTCAATAACATATTTTATTAATTTAAATACTTCAATACAAAGAAAAAGTACTCCATGGATACACTATAATTATTCATCGTAATTCACCTAGACACTCCACATTGTCCTGTTGAGATCCGTAGGGGCTGTGTCCTCCTCGCAGATCACTGGGAACAAAAGAAATCGCCAAACCAAAGAAATTTAGCATTTAATGCATTGACTTCCTCGAGAGCATCCATTAATGATGGATGCTCCCACTCATATATCTCTATATTTTGCACTACACTAGACATTCCGATTCATCTGCTAAAATATTATAGGGCAAGAAAGATCTGGACACTCTTACTGACCTTGGGAGGGTTCCAAGGGAGCCCTCATCCGGTTCGCTCGCATATATTGTGCCCAGATAAATCCGCTTCCATTGATTGTCCGCTTGGCCACCCACTCCAGGATAAAAGCCGTGTATATTCTCCTAAGCAGCGTGGCTGAGTCCCGCATCCAAACTCCTTTCCACAAGAGTACCGCAGGAACGACGTCCACATCCAACGGTCTGCATGACATCACCTCGGCAATGGCCTCCTTTACTTGTGAAGATCCGTACTTCATGATTTTTGATTCATAGACCCGCCACATCGGATACGCAGAGCTTCCAGTTGCGACCCTGACATCGTTGACAGTGGTCATCCTGCCTCTCTAATGACCATATCCGGCAAGACAGTAGTCTCACCCACCACCACACGTGTTTCCACCTACACCGTCCAGCCTTTACGCCAAGCATACTCAGCAAACAGATTGCATACGGCGTTGTGCCTTCCACACCTCGCCCTTCTCACTGTAGGGCAGACCTGTGCGATGTGATTAGCTGTCTTCTTGCTGTCACAACCCGCCCTGCATCTGGTATCGCCCTGACGGCCTCTCAACCGCCTCGCCCTTGTTGGGATTCCTCCGCAATGAGTCCTGATGGCAGCAACGGTGCGCCAGTGCGGCATTTTCCCGTCGTCCCTCCGAATCCATGCCGTTGACTCTCTGACAGTCCTCAACTCCTCCAGCGGTCTACCGTCCACAGTCCGATGCCACTCCGCCGCCCTCCGCTGTCTCCTTTGACTCGTGGTGACTCCAACCACCTCTGGCTGGTCCCCAAACACCGCAGACTGTGCCTCCGCCTCAGTCGGCGACCGGGGAATAAAAATAAGCGTTCGGTGTGTCCTGCGGTATGCCTGCCGCTCTCCTGATCATCTGCCGTACAGCAACATCAAACTCATGTAGGCGCTTCCTTGGCATTTCCGTCAACACCATCTGGTGAAGGTAGGCCGGCATGACGTGTGTCCTTAACGCCTCGAGTTTCCTAAGGAGGGTCAATCGCGACTGCATTATCTGCCTGCATGCAGTCACAAACGGCGCCACCGCCACCCTTTTTAGTCCATAAAAGGCCCAGGTATTTCCACTCCTGGTGGGCTGTTGCCGTGGGTATACCGCCATCCCCAAGAGCCTCCCCTTCTGGTACCACCAGCCTGCCCGCTCTGGGCACCAGGGGCACGTACAGGGACTTGTGGACATTGAGGGCAAGACCACACCCCTCAAGGGTATCCCTAAATGCACCGACCATCGCCTGCATTCCGGCCTTGGACGCGCTGATGAGTACAACATTGTCTGCGAAGGCGATGCTGGACCACCGCTCCCCCGGTAGATAAATCCAACTCTCGTTGGTAATGCCATCAGCACATGGTCCATTACCATGTTGAATAAGATTGACGAGAGGAGATCTCCCTGTCTCACGCGTACATCTCACTGGCGGTCTCCTCGCCACCGACGTTTCAGAGACGCTATAGAGGCCCCAAATATAATTCACTACCACGGGTGGCCACCCTGGCGCCACCATTATAGCCACGATCGCCTCATGGCTCACCGAATCAAAGGCTTTCGCCACATCGGCCACAAGGACATGGAGCTCGCGTTTTCTTTCTCACGCATTCCGCATGATGTCTTGAAGAAGGACCACGTTCTGCGCAATTCCGTCAACCCTGCGCCTCAGCCCCCGCTGCTCCTTCACGTGCACAATTGACCCTTCCAATCTCTTGGCTAAGATATTGTGCAGCTGCCTCAATATGATTGACGGCACTGTGACGGGCCGCAATTGTTCTGGCCCACTTGGGTTAGGGCACTTGGGTAAAAGGGTTGTCCTACCCATCGACAGCCATGTAGGAGGCCTCCCCCTCAACATGATTACATGCAAGAACACTCGTTTTGCCCGCCAGTGCACCCTATTCCACTGCTCTGCACTGACTCCATCTAGTCCGGCTGCGGTCTTACCCGCCCTAGTTACTTTTATTTCCTGCTCCGTCAGGGGGTCCCACACATCTTCCATTCCCCGATCAGCAGGGTACCTGACCTCCTCGCTGAATGGAGCGAACGGTATCTGGAACCTGCGTTCCCACCATTCACAAACATCGGCAGTCGGCGTCACGACGGAGTGCCGAGCCGCCTCGCCCTGTATTATATCCCTAAGCAGGGCCCGCCTATCCGTTTCCCATAGGTCTCTCCCCCTGCGCTGCCGATCCGCCCCCTGACAGCGAATGCAGGGTCCACCACCATCCCAAACTGCGCCCTACACCATTCCCGTAGGTGTGGTGTCCCATCATAGCCATCCATCGCCATCCTTGCTGCCTCAAGTAAATATTCAATACCGTCACTGCTCGGCTATCCATCCAGCCTCCAAGTCCTCTGCCATTACTTGTAATATTGCCATTGACGATATGGCGAACAAATCCT
Source organism: Leptopterna dolabrata (assembly GCA_954871275.1). Classification (NCBI taxonomy): domain Eukaryota; kingdom Metazoa; phylum Arthropoda; class Insecta; order Hemiptera; family Miridae; genus Leptopterna; species Leptopterna dolabrata. The sequence goes on from OX940974.1 coordinate 156,118,226, forward strand.
CGTGGTACGCCACTACTTCCGGCGCCCGGACTGGTTCGTCCTGGCCATCGATCACCGCCTGCCTTATCCGGATGTATCCGTTTCGCCGACGCTGCCTCCTGACCATTTCCGACGTCCTGCCTGGCATAACCAACGCTAAAGTGTCTGCCATTTCCCTTTCGGTATTGAAGGCCATCTGTCTCTCGCGCCTTGCCATCACCAACATCTCTTCCTCGCTCCAGTATTTGTGTCTACCCCGAATACTGGGGGGCTCACCCCCGCCAGCCACCACATGCATGTATTCATCATGGTGTGTCAACCGTAGATGCTGTGTGAGGGCTCGCCCTGATCCAAACCCCCTCCCTCATAAATGGCAGTCATAAACCTCACTGGCCATATTCCGTAATTGTCAAGAGGCTGGCCGACGCCCTCCGATAGGCCTCACACGTCCTGACACCCGTCGCATGGTCATGGGGTACACCTAGTTCCATACACGAACCGCAAATCGGTCATGCCTTATTAGGGCATTCACGCTGTATGTGCGTCTTTTCCATGCACACTTTACAACATTTCTCCCCTTCAGCACACTTTCTGCAATTCCTTCCAGTGTGCCCAATCACACCACACCTATAACACCTGAGGACGTCCATGTAATCTTCCACACCGCACCTGAACCATGACAGATATACAGATCCCTGAGCCAGCATCCTCATTCTGAGGTTCGGTGCCACCTCCAAGATGACGTTGAACCTGGTTGGCGCCGCTCTACCCTCATTACCAGCGGCACCGCCCCTGGAGCTCCACGGGATCTTCCGCACGACCGAACAATTTTTCAAAAATTCGACTGTCGATTTCTCCACAATTCTGCTTCCACAGGGCCCCCAACATCTTCTCGTCAGTGAACGTCTCACCGTCCACCTGCGTGGGCATGCCCCTCACCAGCACCAGCACACAGGGCCTCCTCTTCGTAAACATCTCGGCCTCGAGACCTGATTTCCCCAAACCGGTATCTGCCAATATTGTTCTAGCACCGGCGTCATCCTCTACTTCCACCACCACCTCTTTTCCCCTCCTGTTCCTCATGCCCACAACTTGCCGTCCTTTCTCTTTGGGCTTCACGGATTTTATCTAGGTCCCCCTGATGCTCCCTGCAGTCGCTGCATCTGATTCAGCGTCTTTCGACCTCAGAACAATAAGGGTTTTCTTCGGGATCTCCGGCGGTGGTTTTTCCTGGACTTTAGGCTGTTTCCGTCCTCGCAACACATTTGCATATGTTGACCCAGACTCACCCACCATCACACCGCCACCAAAGCCCTCAATCCAACACCACCAGGCGAGCAGCTGTGGTCAGCAAGACCTCCTTCAGACTTTCGGTATTATCTACCGCCTGTACAATATCTATACTCCCCAGAGCACTATTAGATGCCTCCGGTCTGTTCATTTTAACCTCCATCGCCATCACTTGTAACACAATGTCCTTTAGAACATCACGCATTGGGGCACAGCACTCCCTAGCCTTCACTGAGGATATCTTCCCTTCTCTGCAAGCATTCATAAAACCGGCCTCTGCGGTGCTCCACTTGTCAAGGAGGCAGATCGCAGCCGCGAGGCTTCAACCTGCTCCTTGTCTGCGAACAGATTGTAGATAGTCGCCATCCTGTCTTGATCCTGATCGAGCACGCTCTCGCGACTCCGTGAGTTTTTTTCCCGTTAAATTTGGCCCACCGGTTCCCAAGCTATCACCATTTACGGAACCCCCCCCCCCCCCCCAACTCTTTTTTTTTTTTCATCCCAAGGGGTACTTTATCCACCCCTAAAAGGACTTTCTTGTAGAACCCAAGTCATTAACATATTTATTCAATTAATATAAATAAAATACACCTCACGCTGTACATATCAAACTTAAATACTTCAACTTCATCCATCTTCCGCTGGAATTTTCCAGCTCTCCCAGCTCTCGTCGGAGAAACAACGCGAGTTCGAAACAGTGTTCGTAAAAAAAGTGCAATTCCGCCTTTCGCAATAGCGGCTACGGTGGGAGTTTTCGCGACGAGGTCGGTCGAAAATGGAGGAATCAGCAATTCGTGAGGTGTATACAAGTGAATTCGCCTGCTTGATCGTCGACGAGGTAAACCGCAATGAGGGAGAACTTATTAAATTCTGTCTCAACAAGGACAATAAAATCGGGAAAAGCGAGACTACCACAATAACAGCATATGTGAAGCGGATAGTGAAGAGAGTTCATGACCTGGCATTGGAATTAACTAAAACACATGGCTCTTATGTAGAGGCGAAAAGAGTGAGAAAGGAATTATGTGAGTCTCTGGAAGCAAATACTCTCTCGATACTTGAGATAATTTCTAAAAATGAAACCGCAGACCAAGGCAACGGACCAACCTCATATGCGCAAATTCTCAAATCTAAAGCAATAAAAAAACCCCTGCAAACGGACAACAGCGTGGTAATTTACCCAACGGACAAAGCGTCTAAAAAAAATCCGGAAGAAATTAAACAAGATCTGAAGGCAGTTTTCAATCCGGTTGATGAGGGTGTTAAAATTAGTGCAGTGCGAAATTTGGGAAAAAAAGGGCTACCTACTAATTCGAGCTGCAGGAAAAGAAGATCTTAATGCAATTATGGCAAATAATACTTTCGGACTGGCACTTTTTGGAGTTCCCTCGGAAATGACAGAAGAGGAAATAAGAGAAAGCCTCATTAAACTGAACAATATGGAGGAAGGTGAAATAAAGGATCAAATGAAATTTGGTTTCAAATTTGGGAGAAAAGGCGGCCTAACCATGAATCAAACTATAGAAGTATCCCCAGAGCTTCGTAAGAAGCTTCTCAAGTTGCAAAAAGTCTATTTAGGCTGGAGTAGTTGCAGAATAGAGGACTTTATTCGAATTTCGCGCTGCTATCGGTGCAACGGTTTAAACCGTGTTCAGAAAACATGTAAGGCGCAAACACCAGCATGCGCCCATTGTTCAGGAGCCCACGACACTTCTACCTGTGAAAAGAAAGACCAACCGACCTGCGTTAACTGTAAAAAGTTCAATATAGCGCACGATCACGCTGCTAATGATGTAAACTGCCCAAGCTACATAAATGCACTTCAGGGTCTCGTAAATCGCACTGATTATGGAAATTGAAACCGCGGATCATGAAGAGCACTTTCTCTCGCCAGGAAATAGTCCCGTGCAATGTAGTGATATGGCTTCCGTCAGTAAGTTTTTTAGTAAAGATAGTTTCTCTAGGGTGTCCCATCTAAACGGGCCCATCGGGAAATTACAGCCTTACGGTGCGAGCTATCGAAAAATTGAACTGGACCTTTTTTATAGTATTTTAACTCAGCTTCACGATGCGGAAGTCCGATTTCCATTTTTCTATGTTTTAGGGTCCCAAATCATTGATTGAAACTTACGGTTTCCTCTTGACCCTCCTTTTTTATTGCTTTTTTCGATTCTAGGTTGAATTTGGAACAGAAAATGCCTCTTTGAAATTTTTTTGGGGGCTTCGTTTCTGAGTTATTCCACTTTTTGCGAAATACAGAAAATCGCCGATTCCTTTTAGACATTACCAACACTTTCTTACTATTTTCATCTTCAATTTTTGAGATGTGCACCACACTTTTGAAATCAGCATTAAACTATCTCTCATCAGACCCCAGCGTCCATAATCAACAATCACCATCAGGGGGATGACATTACAGTTCTCGCATCAAGTGGAGGGTAGTTAGGTAGTAAGTACACTATGAAAATATATGAAAAATATTTCAAAGAGGCATTTTCTGTTCCAAATTCAACCTAGAATCGAAAAAAGCAATAAAAAAGGGGGGTCAAGAGGAAACCGTAAGTTTCAATCAATGATTTGAGACCCTAAAACATGGAAAAATGGAAATCGGACTTCCGCATCGTGAAGCTGAGTTAAAATACTATAAAAAAGGTCCAGTTCAATTTTTCGATAGCTCGCACCGTAAGGCTGTAATTTCCCGATGGGCCCGTTTAGATGGGACACCCTATATGGACCCTATATCCGAAGCATGAAAGCAAACATGGATCAATTTTTTTGTTACCTTGAACAAATTGAGAACAAACCAAAGCTGATCGTCCTGACAGAAATATGGTTCGACCAACATTTCGATTACGCAGCGGTCTTCGCGATCCCGTAATACGACCTTCTCATCAGCACATCGACCTTGAACAAGGCCTGCGGAGTTGCCGTCTACGTTGCGAAAACAATCCACATTGAAAGCCTCAAAGAACTAAGGATCAGAGGGTGTTCAACGATAAGTATTAAATTCAAAATCAACTCACAGGACTATTATATTATTGCTCTGTATCGCTCACATATCGGTGAAATTTCAGAATTTGTAGAAGACGTTAAGGAAAATGTTAAACCATTAGCGGGAGAAGGAATAACCATTTTTACTGGCGATATAAATCTGAATATTATTGATAATAACCCAGGTCATGAAATCACAGATTACTATGACTTTATGCATAACTCCGGATTTATTAGTTGGATTGATGTACCAACAAGGGGTAACAGCTGTCTTGATCACATAATGGTGAAAGCGCCTAGAGGTGAGTTTGCACGTTCGGAATCAGCTATCATGAACAATAAGTATAAGTATGACAGATCATTTTCCCGTAGCTTTCAAAATAAAGCAAAAGCTTAGAAACACTGAATCTGCGCCAAAACCCAACTACGAGTATATTAAGAGAATCAATTATGATTCATTGCACGAATTAATGATGCATGTAGACTGGAGTCCTGTTTACTCACAATACAATGTGAACCTAGCATATGAACTATTTATCACAATCGTGAAAAACTGCAGAGAGTTGAGCTCCACATATGTTGGACCGAAAAACCATAAACAGCGCAAACTAAAACCATGGATTACCACTGCCCTAGTGAACCCAATAAACAAAAGGGATAAAATGGGTAAAAAACTGCAACGGAACCCTAATGATCAAAATCTAAGAAATATATACACCAACTATCGTAACAAACTTAAATCTCTTCTCTGTCACGCAAAAAATTATTACTTCAGATCACAACTTGTCGCATCTAACAACCCTTCTAAAGTTTGGAAAACAATTAACACGGCACTAGGCAAAAATCTCAAAGACCCGATTGTGATCAAGAAATTAATTTGTGATAGTGAGGAAATTCAGGACCCCAGAGAAATAGTCAATAGGTTGAATGATTTCTTCACATCAGTAGGAGAACAATTAAACTCAGAATTTCTAAACTATCAGCCAACCAGAGATCTTCCAAACATGGCTTCATCTAAAATGAGTTTTAGGACCACTACAACAGAAGAAGTGTTCAAAGCTATTAAATCAATCAGGGGTGGGACAGGTCCAGGCTGGGACGGAATATCATCCAACGTGATTAAAAACACGGCACTATTTTTAAAGTCCCCTCTTACTCACTTGATTAACAGGGTGAATTTCCAAATTGCCTCAAAATAGCTATAGTGCGGCCTCTGTATAAAAAAGGACCAAGAACACTAGAAAGTAATTACCGCCCTATTTCGCTGCTATCAAACTTTGCGAAAATATTTGAAAAAATGGCCAAGTCGCAACTAATAGAATATCTCGAATCCAATAATCTCTTATCCCCTATCCAGTTTGGATTTCGACAGCACATGGGAACAGAGGATGCGCTAGTTAATCTAGTAACGGAAATAACAAAGGGGCTCCACGAAGGAGGCAAAATAATATCAATACCTATTGATTGACCTTACCAAAGCGTTTGACTCTATAGAAACATCGAGATTAGTCCTTAAGCTTGAAAGAATTGGGCTTGATAAATCTGCAGTTAGATGGTTCGAATCATACCTCACAGATAGACAGCAATATGTGCAAATTCAGGATATTGATAGCAATCTACATAAAATCAGCTTTGGGGTACCGCAAGGATCTGTCCTTGGCCCAATTTTGTTTCTGATACATATAAATGACCTTTTTAATATGAACTTGAGATGCAAATTTGTAGCTTTTGCTGATGATATAGCTATTGTGATAAATGAGAATACCTGGGAGCTAGCGCATTCTATCGCAGAAAGGACTGTCTATGAAGTAGCCAAATGGCTTAGCACAAATAGTCTCACCATGAACCTTTCGAAAACCAAGTACATTACATTTTCAATAAACAAAACAGGACTTCCAAATGACTCTAAAATCAAAGTGCACAAGGAAAACTGTGGCGTAGTAAGAAATTTGTGCAGCTGCATGGAAATAGAAAGGCTGAATACAATAAAATACCTAGGAGTGCACGTGGATCAGCATCTCAAGTGGAAGGATCATGTAGCTGAATTAGTGAATAAAATCAGGAAATCCATGCACTACTTTCTGATACTACGAAGATGGCTAACGAAAGAAAACCTTAAAATGGTGTATTATGCTCATGTATACAGCATTTTAACTTATGGTATCATTGTCTGGGGAGGTACTTATGCGTCAACCTTTAATAGTATAAACATAGCAATGAATACAGTTTTAAGAATTGCAACTAATTCCCATAAACGTACGTCAACTAGTTACCTATACAAACACTTCGGTGTCCTCACTCCCAGAATGGCTTGTATTCACAGAACTGTTTTATATGTGCATAAACACCTGCATTTATTTACTAAACAAGCGGTGATTAGACCGACGCGAACAAATGCCAACTATGTCCTCCAGATACCACAGGCGCATAATGATTTCTACACTCGACAATTTCCATGGCTAGCTCCAGCCCTATTTGAACAGTTACCGCTCCTAACCAAGACTTCAACATCAACAGGAAAATTTAAAAAACTAGTTCTAGAATATTTTGAGCTTGAAAATAACGAAAGTGTTGTTATAAATAAGTTTAAATTAGGATAAAAATACAAATCAGCCTTCGTAGCATTAAGTGTATTTACTAACTACTCTGTAAATACTGTTGGTTCTTGATCAATGTAACTCATTCTCCAAATACTTACGGTGTGTTTTTTCAAGGAAACTGCTGGTACATACATACGCAGTAATAAAAATAGTGGTGGAAGAGACGAGCCTGGACGGGCCATTGACCTTAGGCTCATAAACCAACATAAGTTTAGATCTTGTATTATGTATATAGACTCTCTAAAAAACATTATGTTTGTTGTATAAAGTATTTGCCGAATAAAAAAAAATTGAATTGAATTGAATTGATTTTTTTCCTCTTCTGAAGAGTGTCCTCTTGGAACGCGCTGTGCTCTGCCCCCAGGGCCACCAAAAACAAAAAACAAAACCAAACGCTTTATGCATTATATGCATTCGCATAACACCCTTAATCCAATTTTTATATACCCAGCACATGACTGGGTATAATATAATGTTATGTATCTCCCTAACACTCCCTCAATATCTCATCTATTACTTATTGGCTACAAATACTTGGTGCTTACTGACCTTGTGAGGGCTCCCCCCGTGTCAGGGGAGCCCTCCGTCTGGCTTCTCGCATATAGGTGGCCCATATAAAGCCGCTTCCGTCGACCGCTCTCCTAGCAGCCCATCCAAGCAGGAAACCCGGGAAAAATCTTCTGAGACCAGCAACCGATGTCTTCAGCCATACCCCTTAACCGCCATCTGCACCTCCTCTACTTCGTATCTGAGTCGCTTCCCCTCACTGACCCGACTCATGGGAAACCACTCACTGTTGGTGGAGATCGCCACGTCGATGATGACCGCCTCCTGCTGCACCTTGATGACGAGATCCGGCCTGTACCTCCTACTCCCGCCGACGATGTTCAACTCCCGCCAGGTTCTCCATCCTTTTCTCTGGGCGTACCCTTCAAATAACGCGCACACTGCGTCGTGCCGTCTACACCTAGCTCTCCGAGTTACCGGGCATACCTGGATAATGTGCCCCGCTGTCTCCGGGTCAGTGCACCCCAGGCGACACTCCTTATTCCCCACTCTTCCTCGCAGGGATCTTACTCGCGTGGGAATTGCCCCACAATGTGTCCTGACTGCAGCCAGGGTCCTCCACTGGTGCGCTCCCACGTCGTCCTGTCGTAGCCACTCGGTACTCTCGTGAGCTTGCCTGGAATCCTTCAGGCCACTGCCATCCGCTGTCTGGTGCCACCGTGCTGCCCTTACACTGGGCCGCAATCTTGGCCCTCCGGCTTCACCTGCCTCCTCCCCAAACAAGGAGCTCCTAGCGCCGGCCACCCTTCGCTGCCTCATCTCCGGTATGGCCTCCTCCATCCGCATCAGGCCGAGGCCACCATCCCTTGTGGGAGCGTACATATATGCATTTGGAGTGTCCCCCGGCAACCCAAGCCTCCTCCTCACCATCTGCCTGACACCAACGTCGAACCTCCGGAGCTCCTTCTTACTGGTCCTGCTGAGAACCAACCGGTGCAACAAGGACGGCAAGATGTGGGTGCGAAGAGCCTCCATCTGTCGCAGAGGAGTCTCCAAGAACGCATCGATAGGTGCTGCCCCCACCCCATACACGGTAAATCTTAACTTAAAAACGTAGAAAAACCAAACCCTTCTACTGAAAGTTTTCGAGCTACGGCGTTCTGAAAATTTCAACCCCTATTTTTCACCCCATGGAGATGACCGACAGTAACGCCGAGCTTCGCGGACCAACTAGACCCAAACGGGACCTACAAACCAAATTTAATAAATTTTGGTTCATAGTAACTAAGGAAAAGTGCTTAGTACGGCGTATGAATACAATTTTAACCTGGCCCTTCAGGTTTTAGCGATGGGACCCCCCGCCGAAAAACGACAGGAAAAAGTGAGACAAAAGTAGCGCGAAATTTTCTTATGATTTTCACGTACAACCGAGTGGTTGCCAGGGAAATGAAACTTCTTTCATTTTCATCGGACAAAAATCTATTTCCATTCGTTGGAAAGCTCTTGATTTATCACGCATTTATTTCGTATTTGTTCTTGGTATTTATTTCCTAGTTTCATAATATAACTATATAAATGGATGTTATAAATGGATAGTAAACAATGACGCTTGTTTGGTTGTCACTTGGTTGTTTCGATGTGTATAAGCGTGGCTAAAGCTTATAATACAGCGAGGGGGACAAAAACCTGAAGGGTCAGGTACACCACATTTTAGCCGTCAGGCTTTAATCGGAAGTCATCCGGGGGTGCAGGGGGCGAAGCCCCCGCCGAGGCGCGCAGCGCCGAGTTTAAATTTCCTTTTCGGCTTCTCCCCCCACGAAAGCCCGAAATCGAGTAATGGAGCCGGCCCGGGAATTAGTTGAATAAAAACCAGTATGTAAAATGGCAAAATTCTGATCTAGCTCTGAAGGTAAATTGTTGATGTGGAGGGAAAAATATTTGTTGGTCCCCTCTGGGATTCGAACCTGGGACCTTAAGTGTAGGATTTCGACATCTAGTCAACTGACATACGATGACGGCAAGTGGTACATGCGCTCTCAATCCAAGTTGATGCCGGCATGCACGCTGCTGCTTAGGGAAAATTCAGTTTTATGGCAATAGCATAGAATGCTCCGGATGGTCTCAAAAATTCAGAAAAAATCAAACTCTTATAAATGCGAGAAAACCCACACCTCAAAATACGATTTTCCGAGATAGGGATACTCTGTATATTTCAACTCCTTATTTTCACCCCTTAAAGTTGAGTGACAGTAACTTTAGTTCATGGGAACTAAGGAAAAAGCCGCGGACGGCGTACGGACCGAAATTTTTTTATTCGATATTCGTATTCTACATCCCTTGAAACGTAAACCATGAAATTTTGGCCGGGGGGGGGGGGGGGGGGACAAATTTTCATGGTCGATAAACCAAAACGGAGTTTTGAGAGGTTGTCTATTTCCACCAATACACGAAAAATACACTTTACACCGGTTTCGGTTATCAAACCATCGTCAGTAGCAAACAATAACTGAAGGTACATCGGAGAGAGGTGAGCTTATATAGTCCCAAAAAGTGAAAGGTGGATATTACCAGTAGGTAATTACCGAACTTGAGGTGAAGCGTTAAATTTAAGGTTGAACGCGAAAATACCATATGGTACCATACGTATTTCATTATTATAGGATCTCCAAATAAACCATGCCCACCGAAAGCAAAATATAACTTCCTTTGACTTTTCTCAGTGTCTGCAAATCAACAACTATAAGAAATTCCATCAATGTCACGTTATGGGCTATTCCATCGACTCCATTTATCAACCCCTTCTGTTCTTCCACCTGCCTGACCACTCCATTCAATCGCCCAGCCAATATCTTATGGAACTGCCTTAAGATTATTGATGCCACCGTCACCGGCCTCAGCTGCTTCGGTCCCGCTGGATCGGGACACTTCGGTATGAGCGTGGTTCGTCCCGCAGCCATCCACGCAGGGGGACACCCCCTCAGCATGACGATATGGAACACCATCCTCTTCACCTTCAAATGGACGCCGTTCCACTGGTCCGCCGTGACACCATCTGCTATGGGCGCCGTCCTCCCCGTCCTTGTGGCCTTTAGCTCACCCTCCTCTATTGGGTCCCAAACTGTAAGCATATGTGTAAGTAACACATGATGTCTTACATCACGAAACGTCAGACGAACCCGACCTACAACAGAAGCCGAATTGGAACGGGGATTGCGAAATAACAACAAGACCTTTAAATCAATGTTGATTATTTCGCAATCCACGCGCCGGCCACCGTATTTCAAAATACCATCGAAAGTGGTACGAAATTCACTTCTGAAATCATCCGCCTGAGCAGCACATCCTAGACCCAACTGCCGAAACAATGAAGGAGGGGGAGCAATCTTTCCCCGCTGACGCAAGCACTATAAAACCCCATGCAGGGCCAGTAACGACGTCTTCCGTTTTCCGTCTTCCGTCTTCAGTACATCAGTGAAGCCCAAGATTCGTGGAGTGGTCCAGAAGAGAACTGTCACCTCCTCCGGATCCGGCACCCATCGACCCACGAGCGGACAGCACCCTCGGAGGTCTCTGGTCAAGTCTCCGAGTACTGAGAAAACAACCGACGCAGAGCCACTCCGGTGAAGCAGCCAACACCTGGACGTCGGAAGCCAGCATATTCCTCAGGGAAAACCGAGGTCAGTACTGTCCATAGACAACCTAAAGTCTTCGACCGCGTCGCGAATCCGAACGCGAAAATATTATCGCGCGCAGTCTCGACTGCAGGCTTTTCGGAGGAATAGGTAGGAGTAGGGTATCGAATAAGTAGTTCTATTGTAAACAGGGATTATAATTTATAGGGGAATAAACTATAATAATAATTGTCATCCGTTAAACTACTGTTCTCATCCCTAACCTAACCAAGATCCCCAGGGACAAGTACTATAAAATATATCTGTGGCACAAAGAGGGCAGCGCCTGGGCAACAACTCTGGACAGAGAGTTGGGTCCACTATACGCTTTAACCTCACACAAACGGTCCCCATATCGCCATCCACAGGACTCCTCACCATTACACTAAATGGGGGGGACGGCTGCTGAAACCGTCCTTCCCAATACCGTCTTGTGGCTCCGTGTGGTGCCTGGACAACAGACCGCCCCGCAGGACCGTCCACTACATCCCTAATGGCCGCCCTCCTGTCCGTGGTCCACAAGTCCTGGGCCCGCAGTTCCACCCTCCTGACCGGTCTCCTTAACCCTGGTCGCCCTGCCTGCCCAACCCGACCACCGAACCTTGCTCCACACCACTCCCGCAGCGTCTGATCAGGGTCCTCACCACGAACAGCCATGTCAGCAGCCTCCAGCAACACTGCCAGGGCTCCCACCTCCGACTGAACCCAGGGTCCCGCCATATCCTCGTAAACAGCTTCCCTGATCCTTCCCGCCATCGGAGCTTCCACCACCGTCGATCCTCCCCGTCGTTCCTCCCCCTGTGGCTCCTCCTCGGCTAACCCGTCCCTTATGCAGGTATAAACAGGCCTCCTCCTCTGCCGTCGTATGGACTCCACCGACCTGCCCGGCAAATTTACCATCAGGGACTCTGCCATCTCCCTCTCAGTCCTTAGTCCGACCATTGCCCTCTCCCATCTAGCCATCATGAACATCTCCTCCTCGCTCCAATATTTATGGCGCCCTGGGCCTCCATCACCCTGTGGCTGCTCCGCGATGTAGATTTCCCGATGGGTCAGCCTCTTGTGCTGCGTCAGTGCTCTACCCGTCAGGAAGCCCTGACCACACATCTGGCAATCATGTAACCTATCTGCCATATTCGGTGACAGATAAGAGACCGACTACTGCCCTCCGATAGGCCTCGCATCCTGTGTCTCCCGCCATGTGGTCATGCGCCAGGTTCGCATCCTTACACGAACCACAAACCGGCCTGTCCTTATTCGGACAATCTTTCTGGATGTGCTCTTTACTCATGCATACTCTACAGCACCTTTCATTCTCCACGCACTTCCTACAATTCTTCCCAATATGGCCCAACACCCCACATCTGTAGCACCGTACAACGTCCATATGGTCCTCCACTTGGCACCTGAACCACGACAGGTAGACACTGCCATGCTGCAGCAACTTCATTCTAATAGACGCCTCCGCTCCCAGTATCAAGTTGCACCGCTGATCCTCCTGATCATCTGGGCGTCTCCTCCAAACAACCCTTCTCACAACCCGACGGTGTTTCGCCAGGTCCTCCCTAGCAACTCCGCTTAGGTTCTGCCTCCATAAGGCCGCCAAGAATCGTTCGTCGCTGAATTCCTGCCCGTCCATCCGCAATGGCACACCCCGTATTAAGAGGGTCGGCCGCTTCTTGGACATCACTTCTGCCTCAAGTCCAACCTTACCCAAATCGCCATCTGCTAAAATTTTTCTTGCCTCCTGTTCGTTCGCTGCCTCCACCACCACCTCTGTCCCACGGCGTGACCTCATCCCTACGATCTGCCACCCCTTCTCCTCCGGTCTAACTGTCTTCCTAATGTACTGTAATGTACTGTACTGTGTATTGTAGAACCCAAGTCAATAACAGATTTTTATTCAAGAAATACTTCAAAACCACTCATTTCATAACTTCATTTTACAATGTTCTTTTTATTCCGTGTCTTCGTTCGGTCCCAAATCCTCTTGCTAGAGTTTGGTCTCTTCTTCTCCTGGAGGTATGGGCCTCCTGATGGCGTCCAGTTCAGCTCCCCCGCTCAGCATATGAAACATGAGAATCAGACAAAACGCATGTCACATTATATGTGAATGTATTTTACCTACTGCTAACAATATCGTCTGCAGACTTACTTCCTCATAGGAAGATGTCCTACTTGTGCTCCAAGTATTTTTTATTCACTTTTATTAGCATCATTCTCATATCTCCCTGTGTAAATGTTATGTTTCTATGTGTGTATGTGCTTGCTGTGTGTGCTATTATATGTATGTGTGTGTGTGTGTACGTGTATTTGTGTTTATGTTTCTATGTGTGTAATTGTTATGTATATGTATGTGATGTACCTCTTTTATTCCACCATCCTATTTCCTGTATATACAGTATTATAATGTTCCTATGCATGTCTCCTTGTCTATATTACTAGTTTTTTTTTGTTTTTTCCTTCTTTTTCTGTTTTACTAACCTTGTGAGGGTTCCAAAGGAACCCTCGAGCTATTGATCCGCATATAGGAGGCCCATATGAAGCCGCTTCCATCCACTGTCCTCTTCGATGCCCATCCAAGGATGAACGAGGGGTAGACCATCTTGGGCAAGGCTGCCGACTTTTTCATCCAAATGCCACGCCACGTCAGTATGGCAGGCATGCAGGTAACTTCCTGAGTTGATGTCAGTCCTCTGACGGCTTCTTTTACCTCCTCCGTTCCGTATTTATCTTTTTTCCTCTGAAAGGCCTCAGTCGCTGGGTGCTCCATGGTATTGGACGTTATCGCGACGTCTATGACGTTACTTATATTACCCTTCTTTATTATTAAATCTGGTTGAATTGTCTCCGTTCCTGTTGCAATTCTGGTCTCAACCATTGCTATCCATTTTAATGGCATAGTCGCCCAAAAGCTTCACAACTGCATTATGCCTTTTGCACCTTGCACGTCGCATTGTCGGGCATGCCTGAATGACATGACCAGCTGTCTCTCTATAAGTGCAACCTCTCCTGCACATCTCATCCCCATTGCGACCCCGGAGACACCTCACCCTGGTGGGAATTGCTCCACATAGCGTCTTCAACGCTGCCAAGGTCCTCCATTCTTGTTTGGTACTCGTATCATCCCTGATCCATGCACACGATTCTGGCACTTGCCGAGCCTCCCTCATGGCCCTCCCATCAGCATTACTATGCCAAGCATTGGCTCTTCGCCGTCTCCTTTCACCAACTGTCACAATCACACCTATTGCATCTCCAAACAATGCCTCCTGCGCCTTGCTAATCCGACTGTCTCGAAGGTCAGGCAGAGACGTCTCCATTGGCATAATCCCCAAACCACCGTCACTTATAGGTGCATAAAAAAAGGAGTTTGGGACATCACCCGGCAATCTCAGTTTTGTTTGCAGCATCTTTCTTATTGCTATATCAAATGTCCTTAAGGTCTTCTTGCTACTGTTGCTCAGAACTAATTGATGCAGAAATCCCGGCATTACATAAGTCCTCAAGGCCTCGAGCTTCTGCAGTGGTAGCAGCGTAGACTCCATAATGCGTTCCACTTCCTCCAGAAATTCACGTATTGGGGCCTGTCTAACACCATAAGGTGTAAACGTTACCCCAAGGTAGCGCCATTCCGTTGTTGAAGCAGCCTTTGGAATTCCCAAATCATCAATTCCAGAATCCACCGGTATCACCAACCTTCCTCATCTGGGCACCAAGGGCACATACAAGGATTTACCTCTGTTCAACTTAAGCCCACATTCCTGTAGGGACTCAACCATTGCTTTCACCATCAACCTCATCCCCGCCTCCGATGATCTCACCAACACCACATCATCAGCAAAGGCCATGCGGGACCACCTCTGGCCACGATAAACGTATCCCACCCTCGTGGGCAGGGACATCAGTACATGGTCCATTACAAGGTTGAACAAAACAGAGCTCAATGAGTCTCCTTGCCTTACTCCTTTTCTACACCGTACAGCTTGTCTGCCCGCCACTGACGTTGCTGCTGATGCATATAATGCCTCCACATAACCCCGATATGCCAAGGGCCAGCCTTGTGCACGCATTATCTCCACCAAAGCGTTGTGACTTACTGAGTCGAATGCCTTCGCTACATCTGCGATCATAATATGTAATTCGCGCCTTCTTGCTCTGGCGTTCTCCATGATGCTCCTGAGGAGAACAACATTCTGGGCAAACCCAAGTCAAATAACAGATTTTTATTGAATAAAATACTTCAACACATCAGTACAGATTACTTCACTTAATATAATACACATATATGCCCTAGTGTTTTTAGCACTAGTTGCCGCTGACGTGCCGCCTGGGGAAGAAATCCTCTTGTCGAGCTGTGCCGCCGGCCTCCAGTCCTCCAGTTACCGGAAAACAAACCAAAAACGCGCATGCCTCTCTCTACCCAAAAAATTCCATAAATAAACGTACTTCATTCTAAATTCATAGAATAAAAACAAAACTGTCACTGACCTTGTGAGGGCCCAAGGGCCCTCGTCTCAGTGCTGCGCATAAAAGTGGCCCACAAGAAGCCACTGCCATCCACAGTCCTCTTCGAGATCCAGCCAAGAATGAACCCCGGATACAGTTGTCTTGCCAGCTCCGCGGATCTCCGCAGCCACACTCCCTTCCATGTCAGCACCACAGGTAAACAACAAACCTCTGTAGCTCCCGTCACCTCCTTCACAGCATCGGACACCATCTCGGTGCCATACTTGTTCACTTTGCTCTGGAACACCCGCTCCATCGGGTATGCATCAGTATCTGCTGAGATTGCCACGTCCAACACATACGCCACCTCCCCTCGTTTCACCATCAGGTCTGGCCGCAACCATCGCCCCCTCATGCAGATGCGGCTTCCCAGCCATATACCCCACCCTTTCCTGGTGGCATACTCCTTGAGGAGGGCCCACAGCGCGTTGTGCCTTCTGGACCGTGCTCGCCGAACCACCGGACAAACCTGCAAGATGTGGTTCGCTGTCTCTTTACTCAGACAACCGTGTCGACAGGCCACAATTCCATTCCTACCTCTTTGCGACCTTGCGCGGGTGGGAATCCCTCCACACTGAGTCTTCAGCGCCGCCAATGTCCGCCATTCAGGCTGTCCTCCATCGTCCTCCAACATCCACCTGGTCGACTCTGGCACCTTTCTCGCCTTGCACAGGTCCCTCCCGTCAGTCGTGCTATGCCATGCTTCCGCTCTCTGCCGCCTCCGCTGTAGCGATGTCTGTACCACAGTTTCAACCTCTGCCCCGTACAGGTGTTCCCTTGCCCTTGCCATCCTTGCCTTTCGCAACTCTGGAATCGTGTCCTTCATGGGCACCAGCCCCAACCCACCATCGTTAATCGGGGCATAAAAATATGCATTTGGGGTATCTGCCGGTTCCGTCGAACCGCCACATCAAGACGGTTGAGCTCCTTCTTCCCAACACCTGATAACACCAGCTGATGGAGCCACCCAGGCATCACGTGCCGTCGAGCCTCTGCAATGGGGCAGGGGCCGATTCCATCATTAGCCTTACTTGATCAATACAGGCTTCCACCCTCGCCTTCTTCACCCCATAGGGCGTAAATGTCACACCCAAATACCGCCACTCAGTTCCTGAAGCTGCAACCGGTATCCCATCCAAATTCGACGTCTCCAGCGGGATGACCATCCGCTCCTGACGTGGGACAAGCGGGACGTAGAGGGACTTCTCCCTATTCAGCACCAGGCCACAGCCCTCAAGGGCCAGCTCAAATGCCTTCACCGTCACTCGCATCCCAGCTTCCGAAGAGCTCAACAGTACCACATCGTCCGCAAACGCCAAATGGGACCACCTTCGGCCTCGAAATATGTAACCGACCCTGGTAGACATCGTCATTAGCACGTGATCCATCACTATATTAAATAATATGGACGACAGGGGGTCCCCCTGCCGTACACCCCTCCTGCATCGGATCATACTGCCACCCGCAATGGAGGTCATCGATCCAGCATATAATGCTTCAATATAACCCGTGACAACGAGCGGCCACCCCCGCGCCCTCATTATGGCCGCAATCGCATTGTGGCTTACGTGATCAAACGCCTTTGCCACATCTGCCACCACAACGTGAATTTCCCGCCTTCTGAATCTGGCATCATGGAGTAAGTCCCCCAACACCATCACATTCTGAGCTACACCGTCAACACTCCTTATGAGACCTCTTTGCTCTTCGACATGTTTAATACAGACCTCCATCCTCTTTGCCATTATCTTATGAAATTGCCGCAAAATCACCGATGGCACTGTAACCATCAGACCTTTCTATTCCTGCTCCTACGCCGATGTGGCTGTACAGGTTTGAGTGCATGCTTGATGCTTCTTTCTGTCTGATGGTCGTGCTCACTCCCCCCAACGCTATTGGCCACTGCCACTCACGGCAGTGCCCGGGATGGGCCGCGCGGAGGCTGCGTTGTCGGGGGGTGGGGGAGGAGCGTTGCTCTCCTGACGGAGGGGCCACTTCCTTTTGTGCATGATCTGCCGTATGAACTTCTGTGTGGCGCAGAAGTTGGCCCGAGAGCTGACTGCGTGCTGCCATGGATTGCTGTCTGGGGGGGGTGGACCTATTGCTTCACTCCAGTGCGTGCGGGCGTCATTATACTGGGGGCAGCTTAAAAACACGTGTTCCGCCGTTTCCACGTCTCGACAACCACTGCATTCTTCCGAGGGCTTGCAGCGGAAGAAGTGGAGCTTGGCTGCGAAATCGCCATGGCCAGTTGGGGGTTTTATTTGGCATTATGGAAAAATTTTATCCCTGCCCCTGCTCGGCTCACCTCTCAAGGGGTTTCCTTGAGAGGCTATGCCCCCTCCACTTACTGAGGACGATTCTCAACTCATGGGAGGGGACTCTAGGCCCCTACTTGCAGGTGCGTTCGGGGCTCCCAGGGCTCCGACCCCCTGGGTACCGGGCAGGGTGCTTGCCAGGCTGGGGCCCCACAGGACGGTTGGCGACGACCACGGGAGGGTGGTCCCCGTTACCCGCCTGGGCGGCGGCTCTATTCGTCTGCAACAGGTCTGGATCCGGAGGTGTCCTTGGGGTCCGGGTCGTGGCAGCAGGGCCCCCCCGCACCTGCTGCCGTGGTTCCACGTAACCCTGGGACAGGGGGCCTTACAAGGTACTGCCACTTGGCCAGGTGGTCCTTGGTTTTTTAACGAGGTTGTTACTCCTCCTGCTCACTCTTAGTTGCCGTCGCTGAGGATCCTGTGGCCTTACGGCGACCGGAACCACAGCTCAGGCTTAAGCCCCCCCACCACGACAAGGTGATGAGCAATCGGGGGGGGGATGGCACTGTAACCGGTCGCAGCTGCTCAGGTCCAGACGGATTTGCGCATTTGGGGATCAGCGTAGTTCTGCCAGCCGCCAACCATACGGGCGGGCTCCCCCGCAACATAATGATGTGCAGGAACACCCTCTTGGCCCTCCAATTCACCTGATTCCATACACCAGCCGATATTCCATCAAGCCCTGCCGACCGTCCTCCCGGCCCTCGTCTGAAGCAGCTCGGTCTGGTGCAATGGGCTCCATACCCCTTCAAACGTCATATCCTGCGGGTGCCTCACCATCCCCTCAAACGGGGCTAAGGTCTCCGAGAATGCTCGTTCCCAATACTGACACACCTCCTCCGAGGGGCCAACGATCTCACGTCTACCGGCAACACCATCAAGAATATCACGAACCGCAGCCCTTCTGTCTTTGAGCCATAATGTCCTCAGATCTCCACCCCCTTCTGAATTGTCCCAATTTCGCCTGACTTGCCGTCTGCCCCTCGGGCCGACCTCAGGGACCTCCCCAGCACCCAGCTCCTGGATACACCACATTCTCAGCAACGGGGCACCATCCCGGCCATCCATCGCAGCCAAAGCAGCCTCCCGCAGCAGCATATAGGCCTCCTCGCCTCCCAACACCTCCAGATCTTCTTGCACCGTACTCATTATCGCCAATGCCGAGGCTGCAAAATGACCATCGTCATGCCTCAATGACCCCTCCAAAACTTCCTCTTCCACCTGTTCCATAGCGACGTCATCTCTAATCCGAAGATAGTTCTGCCGTCGCCTCTGTCGCCGCACCATCTCAAGTGATCTACCGGGCATCACAGCTGTCAATGCCCTTGAAATGTCCACCTCCGTTGCATATTGTCCAGCTATCCGGCTCTCATGACGAGCCATAACCGTTAACTCCTCTAGGCTCCAATGCTTGTGCCTCTCTCGCCCCTCCTGATCCTCCGCCCTAATTCGGACATACGCAACAGGGTGGACCAGGCGAACGTGCTGGGTTACGGCCCTCCGGCTCATAAACCCTCTCCCGCACTCTCCACAATCGTGGACATTATTGGCCATAGTCCGTGATAGCGACGAGGCTGGCCACTGCCCTCCGATAGGCCTCACACCTTGTAGTTCCCACAATGTGGGCGTGGTCCATCTTCACCTCCCTGCATGATCCACAAACCGGCCTCGCCTTATTTGGGCATTTCTGCTGCAGATGGCCCTTGTCGGTACAAATCCTGCAACTCTTCTCCCCCACCGCACATGTCCTGCAGTTCTGCCCCGTATGACCAATCCTTCCACACCGGAAACACATCATAACATCCATGTGGTCTTCTACCCCACAACGGAACCAGGAGAGATAGACACACCCGCCTCCAATTAACTTCCTCCTCAATTGGGGAGCGACTTGTAACACCACATTCGCCATTCTCCTTTCCCCTTCACCCCCTGGGCGTGCGCGCCAAGGTATCCGCCTTACCACTGCCACCATCATCTTAAACTCGTCTTCATCGATCTCCTTGGCATTCTGCTTCCATAGCGCCTCCAACAATAGTTCGTCCCTAAAATCAGCTCCATCAACCTTGTATGGAACCCCCACAAGAGAACATGCGGCTTACGCTTCCGAAACAGTTCTGCTTTCAACCCAGATTGGCCCACTTCAACATCCGCCATAATCATCCGGGCCTCCTCTAAATTTTTCGCCTCCAGGACCACTTCCTTCCCCCGCCGGCCCCTCATCCCCTCAATCTGCCACCCCTTCTGCTGGGGGTTTACAGCATTCTTAAGAGTCTGCTTGACCCCTTCCACAGTAGCGGATTCTCCATCGTCGTCCCTTGAACTGAACACCACTAGTGCTTTATTCAGAATCATATCCTGTTTCTCTTTCTCCTGCTTTCCTCCCATTCCACGAGTCCTGCTCCTGCCCCTTAGTACATCGTACCCTCCTTCCACCCAGACGTCACCTGACCGTTAAGGTCTTCTACGTCCGCATATTTCTTGTTTGTTTTCTTTTATATCTCGAATCGGGGTCATATTGGCTCTGTATTCTTTTTTGTGCCAATCTTTGGTCAGTTTACTTCTGTCTTTTTATTAAGTTCCTTTATAACTCTGCTTGTTATCTGCGGCTTGGTACTTGTAATGAATTCAAATTAAAATAAAATTAGATTAAATTAAATTAAATTGGCCCTATGTTTGCGAGCATTTCTTCTTCATCTTGCTTCTTTGTCATGATACTCCGTAGCAGGCTTGTGAAACTCTTGTAGTGTGCCTTGTTAGCCACCAGGTCTACTCTTGGTAATGCCCTACCTACTGCCTTCTCCACCTCATCCACAATTCCCTGACCTATCTTCTCCTCAAGCTTATCCAAAATGGACTCGCTTATTTCCTCCATTCTCCTGGTCGCTAGGGACAACCTTTCCTCCAGACTTGCCACTCTTCCGGCAAGCCTGGCGGTCCGGTTGTATTCCTCCTTCACCCTCTCCATACTATCCTTAACCCTGGCCAGTCTCTTCTCAAAGTAAGGCCCATGCTTGGCCTCCGAGAAGTTACTGGCCACATAACTATTCAATTCCGCCAACGCCTTCTTCACGGCCGCCTCCTCCCTACCCCAGAGGTCCATATTGGCAACGCGAAGGTCGCCAGACCCCACGGAGCCCACCCGAGGCCTGGTGCCGCGCCCTGACGGGGTAACGACAGCAGAACCTCCTTCTCCACATAGAACCTCTCCCCCAGCCTTCACCGCTCCTCTCTCTACACCTTTTCCACCTACAGTTGGTGGTGATGGGGCGTGGGTCACCCCGGTCGCAACAGACACCTTGGACTCATTTTCTTTCTTTGTGTTGCTCATTGTTTAATTGTACTCCCTTCCTCTCCTCCTCTCTCTAGTGTATTGTGGAGTGTATATTGCTATGTGTGAGTGTCTACCTACCCCTCATGGGAGACCCTGCGGACGCGTCCCCCGCGCCAGTCAACCTCGCCGGCTATTGATTATGGCCATTCGCCATGTCCACTCCCCTAGGGAAGGTGGCCCTAGTGGAGCTTCCAACCGTCGCGGGTCAAGGAGGGGCTCCCGCCCTGCACGTTTTGCTCTAGCAGGGCCACGTCCGGTCGCCAACCGGCACTACTAGGCAGGGCGAGATTATACACCAGCTGATAGGGCAGCTCCCGGATGCTGGCTAGGCCCGACAGGCCCCTGTACTATCTGGCGCCACAGGCGTGTCAACCTGCTTTCCATCCCTCCGCGTTCCGGAGGCCCCATTGAGGGAGACCAGAACGGCTTCCCCATCCGCAGAGGCCCCCGAGGCAGGCAGAGCGTGTCTAGTGTTGCATGTGTGGTAAAGTTGTACGCGGTGTACTGGACTTAGGCTACAGAAGGGGCATCAATCCCTTGCACTGCGCGTATCAGTGCCGCCTTGCTGCTTTTGGCGCTATGGACCCCTTAAGGGTTTCCACAGTCTGGCACTGCCTGGAGAGCACGCCGTGCAACAAGCCCCTATCCGTCGGGGGGAAAAAAAAAAAAAAAAAAAAAAAAAAAAAAAAACCCAAGCTATTAAAACCTATATCAGCTACATCTAAAACCCACTAAACCCCAGCCAAAGACCTAACACCTACCCCTATAAAAACGAGAATGAAACCCTACCTAGACGTTGAAAACCCCTACCTACCTATTAAGCTTATTAAAACCTACCGAAAGACATAAATAAAAACTAAGACCCTACAAATGATAAAACGGGGGGAGAGGAGGCTTCCTGCGGTCGTGTCAGGCATGTGACCGTTTGCAGGAATCCTCCGATGGGGGACCCTGCCTACCTTTCAAAATTTAAGTAAACCTGCCAAAGAAACTCTATAACTAAGACCCTACAAAAGTGAAATAAAGGGGGGAAGGAAGGAGGTCTCATGCGTTCGTGTCAGGCGGGTGACCGTTTGCCGAATCCTCCGATGGCGAGCAAAAGTAAAGGTTCACTGACGTGAGCGACGGAAATGCAGCGTATAGGGCAGGCTACGCCATTTAGCCTGCTTCTGCTTAGGGGCTTATTGCATCCCCAGTACCTATGCATGATCTAGTGGTTGCCCACATCGACCTGAAGACCCGTAGGTGGCGGGCCTCGAGTGAAGCTCTAAAAGAGCCGCACTCTGTCCACTTTACCAAATGGAGGGTAGTGGTAACCCAGCTAGAAGTACCCTATTAAGTCACCTGCATGCTCGCCACGCATGAACTGGGTCTGCACAGTCTTCTACAGGTGACCCCAGGGACGGCACCACAAGTGGCGTTATTCCCTCCTGGGGGGTGTTGTTCCACTTTACCTTACGGAGGGATGTGGTCCCAGCTAGAGGAAGTTCTACGCCACCAGCATGCTCGCCACGCATGTGTTGTCCCAGCACAACCCTCTACTGGTGGCAACCCAGTTCCGGCGGCCGACAAAAGCCGAGCCGTTGGCACCCCCTGGGAAGCGCTCATTCTTAGTGGCCAGTGGCCCCCGCCGTCCCGAGGTGCGTCCACCCCGTATGAGAGCAGCAGGGACCCCCAACTCAGGCCCCCCCACCACGACAAGGTGATGAGCATCGGGGGGCGGAGGGGGCAGAGAATTTCTCTTCCCAATACCTCCTTGTCGCCTCATCGGGACACACCACGTTGCGCCTTCCTCCTGTCCCATCGACGATGTCCGCCACCGCGGCTCTTCTGTCTCTTCGCCACAATGCCCGGAGACTATCGGGGGTGCGCACCGCACCACCCCTCCCCCCCCCCACCCATCCGGGAACCCGTCTGGGCTCCCGGTATAGGGGCCCCTGCCTCTCCCCAAGAGAAGCGAGCGAAACACCAGCTCCTCAGGTCCTCGGCCCCATCCTGGCCCTCAAGTGTGGCCCGCACGGCGGGGAACAGGTATTCCATATCCGCACCTATAGGGTCCACCATTGCCTCCATATCGTCCTGCAATGACATCATTAGAGCTACAGAGGCCGCCGCAAAGTGATCATCCTCAACCCTCACCGCCGACAGATCCACCTCCTCTTCCATCACCTCCATTGCAGTGTCATTCCTAACCTGTATATACTCTGGTCTCCTCCGCTGCCTCCGGATCATTTCTACGTTTCTTCCCGGCATATCCTCCTCCAGAGCCCTCGTGATCTCCATCTCGCCCAATGCCCTGGGCAACAGGCGAATCTCAGCCCTAGCCATAATGACCATCTCCTCCTGGCTCCATCTCCTATGTCGCCCCACTCCACGGTCATCCCGCGCCCTCCCCTCCACATAAGCCTCCGGATGTGTCAACGGGAGGTGTCGCCGTCACGTGCTTATGTTCCACCTTCAGTTCTCGACACGACCCACATATCGGTTGATCCTTATTAGGGCTATCCCTCTGCAGGTGGCCCTTGTCGGTGCACAACTTACAGAACTTTTCATTCTCAGCGCAAACCCGACACACTTTACTTGTATGTCCTATTCCACCACAACGGAAGCACCGAACCACATCTATGTAGTCCTCGACCCTACACCTGAACCATGACAAATATATATGGCCCGGTTCCAGTAGTCTGATTCTTATAGCAGGTGCCAATTCCAAGATAACGTTCCCCATTCTCCGGCCCCAGTCGACCGCTCCAAGGTACCCTGTATGCGACCACACATTGCTTCCTGAAGTCTTCCTCGTCCATGTCGTCCAAGTTCTGCCGCCACAAGGCCTTGACCAGAAGGTCATCACTAAACTCACGGTCATCAATCTTATATGGCACCCCCCGCAACAGTACTGTGGGACACTTCTTAGGGAAAAAATCGGCCAAATTAAGCCGCAGGCTCCACTCCTGGTGGTGCCCTTCCGTCAATTCCTTTAAGTTTCAGCTTTGCAACCATACTTCCCCCGAAACCCAAAAGCTTTGGTTTCCCAGGAAGAAGCTCCCCGCCGAGTCATCTGACGAACATCGGCGGATCACTGGCTGGCATGGTTTATGCTTAGAACTAGGGCGGTATCTGATCGCCTTCGAACCTTTAACTTTCGTTCTTCATCAATCAAGACATACTTGGCAAATGCTTTCGCTCTTGTGCGTCTTGCGACGATCCAAGAATTTCACCTCTAACGTCGCAGTACGAATGCCCCCGCCTGTCCGTACTGATCATTACCTTGTGTTCCTAAGAACCAACAAAACAGAACCAAGGTGCTGTTTTATAATTCCATGCACCACTATTCAGGCAGATATTTCAGCCTGCTTTGAGCACTCTAATTTGGTCAAAGTACATGTGTCAGCCTACCTCGACACTCGATAATGAGCACCTAGGTAGGAGAGAGCAGGTGCACGGGTTGGACCTCCAGCGTCCGGACCCAAGATTTTGAGGGCGAGGGCCGTCGCCTGACAAGGCACCCGCACGCCACCGACAGGACATGACATGGCATGCCAGTTACACTGGCAGGCGGCAAACCGACAGCGTAGCACGCAGAACCAACTACGAGCTTTATAACGGCAACAACTTTAATATACGCTATTGAAGCTGGAATTACCGCGGCTGCTGGCACCAGACTTGCCCTTCAATGGATCCTTGTTGAAGGATTTAAAGTGTACTCATTCCGATTACGGGGCCTCACAAGTCCCGTATCATTATTTTATGTCACTACCTCCCCGTGCCAGGAGTGGGTAATTTGCGTGCCTGCTGCCTTCCTTGGATGTGGTAGCCGTTTCTCAGGCTCCCTCTCCGGAATAGAACCCTGCTTCCCCCTTACCCGGTACAACCATGGTAGACATGGAGTCTACCATCGACAGTTGAAGGATAAGTCCTGCGAAACCATGCGATCTGATGTGTTACCTAGAGTCACCAAGGCAAAGCCCGGACGAGCCGGGCGATTGGTCTTGATCTAATAAAGCGTCCTTCCCAGTCAGACTGGTCAAGACTTGGTTGCATGTATTAGCTCTAGGATTACCACAGTTATCCAAAGAGTCATGTATACCCGAGTGAATCATGACTGGTTTAGTGAGCCTTTTGCGGTTTCACTTTAATACAGTTTGTACTGAGACTTGCATGGCTTAGGATTTGAGAAAAGCAAATGACTACTGGCAGGATCAACCAGAGTGGCTCGCACCCTCGAACCCAAAACGTCGGGAGATCGTCTTCCCCCCGAATTCCGTGGAATGGGGTTTCCGATGCTCAAGCGCGACAACCACTGACTGACCCGTCGAAACGGGACTCCGGTCACCTGTCCTGAGGCCCCACTCCTTCCCTGCCAGACGGGCCACCCTGCCAAATGCTGAGCCAGCCCTGGCCGCCACCTCCTCAGCGTGACCGGACATCCACAGTCTCTCCCTGAGTGTCACACCCAGGTATCTAATGGACCTCCGATAGGGGATCGGTGAGGCCCCCAGCCTGACAATGGGTGGCCTATCGAGTCTGCCCTTCAGGAGCATGAACTCGCTCTTGGCTGTGGAGAAGCTAAGCTTGCCCACCCAGCACTATGCCTCCAAAATGATGGCGAGCTCCTCACCTCGCCTTTCCAGCTCCCGCCAGGAGTTACCCTCGATGACAACAACGCAGTCATCGGCATAGGCAACAACGCCATAACCCACGTGGCAGGCTGCGCGGAGCAGCGGGTCATACACGAAGTTCCAAAGGAGGGGCCCCAGGACTGATCCCTGGGGGCACCCATTGGTAACGCGCTTGCTCACACACTTGTCGTGGTCGAGCAGCTTCACCTCTCTACTGGCCAGGTAACTAGAGATGAGGGCATAATATGGAGGGGGACAGTCGCCCCCTGCCATCTCCGCCAAGACATAGGGCTACCACACATGGTCAAATGCGCCGCGGATGTCCAGAAAGACACCCAGGACCTACTGGCCGGAGGAGTCATCGATCAGCCGATGGAGGTGATCAATGGCATCCGTGGTTGAGCGGCCAGGCCGGAACCCAAACTGGTCCTCAGCTGCGGCCCCTTCCAGCTGGGCATAAAGCCGTCCAGCGAGGAGCCAGTCCAGCACCTTCCCCATCACTGAGAGGAGGCAGATGGGGCGAAAGGACTTGGGATCTGTGGGATCCCTATGGCCGCTCTTTAACAGGGCGCGGACCGAGGCAGACTTCCAGGCGGCAGGGAAATGCCCGGCAAAGAGACAGGCATTCATCAATTCGGTCATCGGCCCGGAGAGGGCAATCCAGCCTTCCCGTAGGAACTCGGCAAGGGCACAATCCTCTCCGGGTGCCTTCCTACGCCGGGATGGAAAAACCGCCGCCTAGACTTCCGCTTCGGTAAACGAGGGCACATCCACTCCCGTAACCGAAGGCCCGCGCCCGTGTCTCTAGGTGACCTCCATCTTCGCCAGCGACGTCATCGTCAGGGAGGAGTGCATTGAGGAGGTCACCTGCCGCCTCCTCACAGTTCAGGGTGCCCTCAGGCACGGTGCTCGGCACCTCCCCAGGGGCATGTCTCCCTAGGGCCACGTTATAGGGCACCCCAGGGCGCGTACCAGCTCCCTTCTTTGTGGCCCACACTTGAAAGTGCCTGCGGCGGGCCCTCTTTGCCTCAACCTGATAGGCTTGGCGGCCTAGTAGATAGGGACAGTTTGGCCATGGAAACTGAATTAGCCTGATGGAGCTCTTATTGGGCCCTCCCTTGGAAGACGGAGAGACTCCACCAGCCAGGCGGGGTAGCTAACTCCCGCCTCGCTCCACTCCCTAGCGACCACGACCAAGGGGAGGGGCAATGGGGTCCTCAGCGGGAAGACCCCCATGCCCAGGCTGGAGCATATGCTCAGAAAGCCCACCACCTCGGGCAGGTAACTGTCAACTACCTCGATGCTCATGGGGAGCTACTGATTGACCACTTGTAGTCGAAAATGGCCTGGAGGGCGGCCTACCTAGGGGCTGCATTCTGGACGAGGGTGCCATACCTGGACGGGCTAGACACATACCATTTCCAGTCCTCCCTGCCACCATGGGGGAATGCAACCGCCTCAAGGGCAGCCCTCTCCTCCCCGAATCTGGGACACTCCCGAAGGATATGCTCAGCGGAGCCCTCTGGCCCAGGGCACCACACACAGGCGGGGGAACTGACCAATCCCAGCCCGTGCAGGTTGGCAGGGAGGTCCCCGTGTCCAGAAAGAATCTGGCATACGTTAAACCTAGGGACCACTCACTTCGCCTTCATTATCCACTGGACTGATGGAATCAAGCGGTGAGTCTACCGCCCTGTTACCCCACCAGAACAGTCTTCCTGCCATCAGCTAAGGAGGTTCTCCCCCACCTTATGGTGAGTAGCCGCCCGGGAGCCGGTGGACTCAAATAACCGCCCCAGAATCCTGAAGGACCACCCTTTTGGGGTCCTATAGGCGGCAAAGCGGCGGGGTGCCTCAAGCTCAATGGGCATTGCCCCAGCCAGGACCTGCATCGTCGCCTGCAATATGGACCTATAGGCCCGGGCTACCTTATTGAGGGCCGCCCTCTGTGCCGACCTGAACCTTCTTAGGTCAGGTCCTTTAGGAGGTCGAACACCGCCCCCATGGCTTACAGGAGGATCCCCAGGAACAGGCCCTGATAGACAATCATCAGGTCACCTGTCCTGAGGTCCCACTCCTTCGCTGCCAGACGGGCCTCACTGCCAAATGCTGAGCCAGCCCTGGCTACCACCTCCTCAGCATGACCGAACATCCCCAGTCTCTCCCGGAGTGTCACACCGAGGTATCTAATGGACCTCCGATAGGGGATCGGCGAGGCCCCCAGCCTGACAATGGAGGCCTAGCGAGTCTACCCTTCAGGAGCATGAGCTCGCTCTTGCCGGTGGAGAAGGCAAGCCCCCCCCCCCCCCCCCCCCCCCCCCCAGGGCTCCAAGCCTCCAAAATGGTGGCGAGCTCCTCACCTCGCCTCTCCAGCTCCCGCCAGGAGTTAACCTCGACGACAACAACGCAGTCATCGGCATAGGCAACAACGCCATAACCCATGTGGCAGGCTGCGCGGAGCAGCCGGTCATACACGAGGTTCCAAAGGAGGGGCCCCAGGACTGATCCCTGGGGGCACCCATAGGTAACGCGCTTGTTCACACACATGTCGTGGTCGAGCAGGTTCACCTCTCTACCGGCCAGGTAATTGGAGATGAGGGCATAATATGGAGGGGGGCAGTCGCGCCCTGCCATCTTTGCCAAGACATAGGACCAACACACATTGTCAAATGCACCCAGGATGTCCAGTAAGACACCCAGGACGTACTGGCCGGAGGAGTTGTCAATCAGCCGACTGAGTCGATCAATGGCAACCGCGGTTGAGTGGCCAGGCCGAGCCCAAACTGGGCCTGAGCTGCAGCCCCTTCCAGCTGAGCATAAAGCCGTCCAACGAGGAGCCATTCCAGCACCTTCCCCATCACTGAGAAGAAGCAGATGGGGCGATGGGACTTGGGATCTGTGGGATCCCTATCGCCCTTCTTTAGCAGGGAGCGGACCGACCCGGACTTCCAGGCGGCAGGGAAATGCCCGGCAAGGAGACAGGCATTCATCAATTCGGTCATCGGCCCGGAGAGGACAGGCCAGCCGTCCCGAAGGAACTCGGCCAGGACACCATCCTCTCCAGGTGCCTTCTTCCGCCGGGATGCAAATACCGCCGCCTGGACCTCTGCTTCGGTAAAGGGTGGCACATCCATGCCCGAGACTGAAGGCCTGGCCAAGGCCCGCACCTGTGTCTCCTGGTGACCCCCATCCTCATCAGTGACGTCATCGTCAGGGACGAGTGCATTGAGGAGGTCACCTGCCGCCTCCTCGCAGGTCAGGGTGCCCTCACGCACGGTGCTCGCCACCTCCCGACGGGCATGTCTCCCTAGGGCCACCTTATAGGGCACCCCACGGGCTCCCTCCTTTGTGGCCCACACTCGAAAGAGCCTGCGGCGGTGTATCGTCCAATGACTATGTGCCCGAAAACTGTAGAGAATAGGTTGGGACATCCATCTTCAAATGAAATCGTGCTGCCTGTAGAGATCTCCCCGAACAGATCGGCACCCAGGAGAAAATCTATGGGTCTAGGTTGCCAGAATTCCGGGTCGGCCAGAGTGTACTGGCTGAACCGACCTCTGAGTTCGAGTGGGAGAGGAGCAGTCGGTAGGTAGGAAGTTATGCTTGAAACCACCACGGCCTCAGTAGAGAATTCTGGGGCATCGCAATTTCGGGGACGAATCCTGATGTAAGTTTTTCCTTTCGCTCCATCAAAGATTGTCTGACCGATCCCGGAGATTTTCTTAGGGAATCTAGATGATTTCAACCCTAGTCTTTCGACACATTTCCTTGTAATAAAGGAGTATTGACTCCCTGAGTCCGCCACCATTCGAATTTTCTGATATTGTCCTCTAACATCTCCTATCTCAGCCACAATAGTACCCAGCAAGACACAGTTTCTGCTGTTGACAGAAGCAGAATTAAGAGAAGTACCGTGAGGCCCAGCACTAGTGCATGGCGGGGAGTGACTGTCAGGAGCGGGTGACCCAACCACGTTTTTATGAAGGCTGGTGTGATGTTTGGAAGCACAAAGTCGACAGTGCCATTTGGATTTACAATCCTTTACCAAATGATGGGGGGAAAGACAATTTCGGCATCCTGTCCAATTTTTAATCCAATCCCAACGTTGGTCAACCCTAGCATCATTGTAGCGAGGACAGCTAAGCAAATGATGAGAAGAGCCCTCTTTGCCTCAGCCTGAAAGGCTCAGTGGCGGGTCAGGAACACAGCCGCAGCTGCCTCGCGTGCCGCAGAAGGGCCTCTCCTTACCAGCTGTTCAACTCTGTTAAGGTCCCTCCTGCTTTATCGCAGCTTTCAGCTCCTCAATCCTTTTATCAATTGGGCCCAGGCTATGCTCAAGCTGGCCCAGAGGGAGCCAGCAGGCCCTGGACTGCAGTGCTGCCAGAAACCCAGGCCAGTCCGCACCTCTAAGGCGGAGCACCCTCCACAGGCATTGGGGAGGAGGGACACCTGCAGTTCCATGGCCACATTGCATCCTCAGGTGGATGGCTCTGTGTTGGCTGGGTTGTCCACGAAGGGTGGACTGAGTAGCCCCCCCCCCCCCCCCCCCCCACAAACATCCCAGCCAAGAGCGGTGATAGTAGGGTCAGGTCGATGTCATTCCCCCCCCCCCCCCCCCCCCACCAATGCCGGACAGGCGTGCAAGGAAGGCAAAGTTTGCGGGGCAGCCAGGGCGATTGGCAACAGTCATACCACGGCGGTCGATGACTGCCTCTACTGCCGTACCCCTATCCCAGGCTCTGCGGTGGGTGAGGCGTCGTGGGCGCACATTCCACCACCACTCAGACCTGGCATTGACGTCCGTCATAACAACAACAGGCTTCCCACGAAGCTCTGTCAACGCCCGGTCCAGGCCTTCAAGATAAGGGCCTATTGAGTGCCTGTACTGGCAGTAGAGGCTAATGACGTACAACTTGTGCCCGTCATTTCTCGTCATCTCCACCACCACCATGTGCGAAGAGCTCTCAGGTGGCTGAGCTTCAGGACCACCGTGGTGTCATCGAAAATGACGACCTCCGCCCCTGGGAACTCCCCGGTTGCTGCCCTAGTGACAACCCGGGCCCCCTCAAACCCCACCACTGCCATACCAGGTCGGGTGCAGTATGGCTCCTGGACTGCAAGAGCCTGCACACCTTCCCTGAGGCAGTGGGGGATGAGCTCTGCTGGGACCTCAGCCCCCCAGTCATTATTTGACTGGGTCCAGGGCGTAGGAGTCGTCCATCTTCTCAGGGGCCCCCCGCCGCCCGCTACGTCTGCCAGCTCATCAGCCACACTGGCTACGTCAGTGGGCTGAAGCGGCTGCTGCTTGCCCACTGGACCGAACTCCACCCTGGTGGCCACCCTCACCACTGGGGGCAGGCCGGGTCCTTTGAATTGTGGCTGGGATTCAACACTCCAGCCCTAGATCAGGGAACACACCTGCTCAAGAGGGGGGTGGGGCAGTCTGACCTCTTGTGCCCCGGCTGGGCACACCTGAGGCATAATTCCTCAGTTTTGGGGCAACGTTTCTTGGTGTGCCCAAACTCGTAGCACCACCAGCATTGCAGGGGATCTATGTGATCAGCTACCACAACCAGGCCCAGCCCAACAAGCCCAACAGCCGCCATCTCTGGGGCCAACCATTCCTACAGCCTTGCCTCCGACGCCTCACAGCAACCACAGCCGGGTTTCTCCCAAAAGGGGAAGCGACCACCTTATCGGAGGGCATGCCTACATCAACGGCCACCAGCTTAAACCGGGGTCCGCCACAGGTGTGGAACAGCCGCCTCCCTGAATCATGAGGCAGTCAGCGTAGGGTGGCACTTAAGGCTAGTGACATCCTCCTCAGTCGCTGCCTGCACCTCCATGCCAGCACCCAGTCTCCTGACCCCATTAACTCGGATGGTCCCTCCGACAGGGTCAAGCAGTTCCCTCATCCCTGCCACCGGGTCCTCCATCTCTGCAGGAGCTCCCAAAACAATTTCCACGCCGCGAGGAGGGGCTCTCCTATTGGCCTTCTTGGCGCGGGCCAACACCTGCGCTGTTGAGAGAGGTTGGCCAGCTGGGGTGGGCTCCTTCTTCTTTTGCTGACCACCACGACCACGCCCTCTGCTCTTGCGAGAGCTCCTCGACCCACCAGAGCTGGGTACACTCACTCACAGAGGAGGCCTCATCCTCGGCCCTATGCAGGCTGCAGGGTGCAGCGGTGGCCTGTGCACAGTGGGTGCTGGAACTCTTTGTGGCTTGGGAGGCGGGAGCTCTGGAAATTAAGCTATGGAGTCCAGATCCAGACCCACAACCAAGCCCGTGCTACCCCGACCCCTCGTGGGGGCATCCAGAGGACAGAGGTAACCGCCTGCTGCAGGAGCTTAGCGATGGACTTGAGAGCTCCCTCTACCATGTCACGGCACTTCTCGATTGACACCAGAGACAATGGCCTCCGTCCAGTCCATGGAGAGCCCATCTATCTTCTTCCAAGGTCATTCTTGATCCCATAGGCCGGAGTTGGCCTGCAGGTTCTCGACCACTGACTTCTTAGCATCGTCAATGGCCGTCAGCACCCCACTATAATCAGAGTCTCTGCCCTCAAGGGCCGAGTCCAGGCGGCCCCCCAGGACAGATTCCCCTATATCCACCTCTTTACTGGCTGGGGCACTGGTAGGTGGCTTCACGGTGGCTACCATTGCCTCTAGGGCAGACATTTTGGCCTGAGTGGTGGCCATTTCCTGCCGCACGGAATCCATGGAGGCATGAAGTGAGGCCAAAACATCAGTGATGGGCTTCCGGCCCTCTTGGAATACCCTCTGAGATTTCTCGCAGAGACGCTCGGCTCGCTGTACCAGGTCGGCACTATATTTTTTGCTCCTAAGTTGGCTAAGGAAGGCGTCGTTCTCCTTGCACGCTGCCTCCACTTGCCGTGCCACGTCATCCTCCTCCTGGATGAGCGCCATCATGGCGTCTAGGCCACTCTCGTGACCTTGCGCTTAGTGCCGGGGTTAGAGGGAGCTGTAAAAGATCTGCCTCCTTGCAGTGGTTCGTCATCGGAGTGTCAGTCGGGTATGTATTTGGTTTAAAGTTTGACATTTTCATTATTGTGGTTTCTCCCATACCCGTGTGGGCACCATGGCTGAGGGGCATACCCCCGCGGCAGGGAAGGTGTCCCTTCCGGCCCCGGTGAACTCACCTGCTAACCATCGACCGCCTGAGGTCTACCCCGCTACTAGCCGGAAAACGTCTGCGGTAGCAGGTTGGATAGGCGCGATTGGCACCTCCCATCGCCTCGCCAGACCAGACGCCGGTGTTTTCGGCCCAGGCCTCCGAAAACCTGGCTACCACACACGGGCGCATGCCATCACCGGGACCCCTGGAACAGTTGGCGACCGAGTATGCCGTCCCTCGCCTGTTACCCACCCAGGCGGCAGCAGTCCTTTGTGTAGAGTAAGGTCCCCTAGGTGGATTCACCTCAACAGAGGGTATCGAGGTTCACTTCCCCGTTAAACCTGTCACAGACCCACAGTCTGTACCTCCTCTACTTTCTTCTCACTGTCTGTGGAATCCCTCAGCATGATTAGAGGGGACCATTCCCCCACTCCGATAGGGGACATAGTCGAATAGTATTAGACACAAAAATGGGGCAATAAGGATTCAATCGCAACAAAAGGCTTTATAGTTTTATTGGCTTCAGTTGTGGTCCAATATGATCATCCTAGGTTTCCCACCTCTGCGGCGTTGTGCGAAAGGGGGGGGGGGGTACATTTGGGGGTAATTATAGGGCATTAAATTCTGCGTCGAATGAGACCAAACGCAATTTTTTTGGACCACCCATTTCCGAAGTACAGCATCTCCAAATTGGGCCAATTTTCGACATTTATGAAAAATTGTCGTTTTAACTTCAGAATTTCGTTAATTCTATCAAAAATAACCATCTATCAATAATGTGGCCCATATAAAAGTTGTAGAGCAATAAATTCGGCGTCCAAGGAGACCAATAGTAAATTTTTTGGACCACCCGTTCCCGAAAAACATTTTCCGAAAGTTGAACCATTTTCCATCATTAATGTCTCCTGTTGGTTTCAATGGGAGTTTTTCAATTAAGTGTTGCCTACATTATAATTATTGAGTACAGTAGGTACTATAGCACTACTATAGCACATGTAGGTACCTATTATATGTCATTGAGCGAAATTCTGGAATATAGGAATATGTGATATTGAAAAACGGTTTAATAATGTAGAATGAGATTAGATTCATTTGAACTGATATGAATATGGAGGCAGGAAAAAACCTAACTCTTGGATTAAATTATCATATTTTATTGTAAACAAAATCTTACAATTCTTATTTTTATTTCAACAAATCTTAATGTAGGTACATAAAAAGTAAATTACAAAAATCATTTTCGCCGCCTTTTTTCTTTGGTTGGGCCACTTGGCACTTCGAAATTAGAAAGTTCTGATTCGGAGGCTTCCTCATCATCCCCGTAAGGGTCTTCATCTTCGTCGACATCGGGATCGTCTGCTTCGTCTGGCTGGAGGGAGTTGGTGCAGGAGTTCCAATTGCAGTTGGCACAAATTTTGGAACACGGGATCCCCACCTTCCGGCACCCACAGCCACCTGCACAATATATATATAAGTAATCATCGCAGTTCCTGGTACATCTTACCCACAAAGCTACGCCGCCTTCCCAGTCGCAGACTCAAGGGTTCTGCATATTGTCAACCCACCAGAAGTGCACACGCCGCAGACGAGATCACAGCCTATCGGCACCTGCAAGGAGCATCTGGTCCTCGCTTGTTTACATCTTACACGCGCAGACATCAACAATGATATCATCACGAACTGTATCAGTTGTCCAGAAACCCGTTATTATCCCCCCTTGATAGTATATAAGACGCCCTGTATTGGTAGACCAGCGTTGTTGTTCTCAGTCTTCTGTTAGAGTTGCATCTGTGTTAAAGAGCTCATTGTGAATTTGAAATAAAAATACTTTTTAAAAACGAAGTTATTAATAAAGTAAATATAATTGGCGCAGTCGGTAGAACGTTGTCTGACCAAATTTTGCATAGTCACAGTAGGTTCGAGTTACTAAAGTGTCTACCCGAACTCTTGCTTTTTCTATCGAATTGGTTTAACTTTTCAAAGTTGAAGACAACACCTGCAGTCCTACATCATCTACAGTTCCACAGTACCAGGATCGGACAGGAACAAAACTTCACACCACAACAGAGACGAGACACACCCGGTCTACCTTGGAAAAGAGACCGTATTGAGATGATCGCCTTTATGATCTTGTAAGTACAAATTTACTTACTTATCTAACCCATCTCAATTGAACCAACTAAAAACCAATAACGGCAGGCAAAGACCAAAAGAAGCCACCCCCTCGTAGGCAGAAGTCTTATTCATTTCCAAGACCCTATTCACCTCCGGCCTGTAGGCGAAAAATATTTAACGAACTCCTTGGACCAGAATACCCATTCCGAGAAGAAATGGCAACCTCGAATCCACCCACTGTTCAACAACATTTCTTAGCAATGACGCCGACCCAACTTCAACAATTAATTGAGTCAATGCGTCCTCCTACACAAAGACCCCCAAAAGATAAACCTGATAAGACTGACTATAGTGGAATTCCAGAATTTTCAGGAGAACCTGAACTATTAACCCAATTTCTTGAAAGATGTCAAGAAATCATAGATCACTTCTTTGATGAAGATGATGTGAACAGTTACACTAACAGAGTAATTTTGAATAATATCAGAGCCAAAATAAAAGGCAAAGCTGTCACTGGAATTTTCAACGCCCCTCTCAGTACCTGGGGAGAAATCAAAACAGCCCTGATAGCTAATTATGATGAAAAAAGAGATGAAGAGCACCTCATTTTGGAATTTGGAAAATTGAGGCAACACCTGAATGAAAACCCATTCGAATTTCACACAAGGGTTTATAAGTTGTTCACACTCTTGATTACCAAACTGAAAAATTCAAGAGAACAATTTACTGTAACCACATTAAAATTAATGGAAAGAGTAGCCTTACGTTCATTCCTAATGGGCCTCCATGAAGATATTGGACGACTACTAATCACCAAAGGACCAACAGACCTTAATGAAGCTATTATGATCCTCACCAACGAGTACCAGTTCCCAAATCTGAGGGAAAAATATCTGGAAAAACCAAAGCCCCAATTCCCACAGAAACCTGAAAATCACAATTACCAGAAGACCAATCCACCTTCAGGAAAACCATTTTCTAAACAAGAGAACAAGGCCAATAACTACGGAAAACCCTTCTATAAACATCAACCTTCAACCTCAAAAGGTCCTGCTAATCCCTTCAAACCCGTGCAACAAACATCATTTCCCAAGCCCACTCCGAAACACGATACTCCCTACATTCCTCACCACCTCAGAACTAAAGACACAATGTCGTACCAAACTACCCAGAAGAATTCGAGGAAGAATACGAAGAAGAAGGACAATATTTTTTAGAAGCAGCAGAAAATTACCAAGACTCGACTTGAATCATCTCGACAGTTCCACCCGACTTCCATATATCGTAAATCACCAAAAACTCCGGATGCTGATCGACACAGGATCATCAAGTAGCTTCGTGCGCAATTCCATAGCACACAAGTACTTCAAGGAATTCATGAAAGCCGATAACTTTCAAGTTACTTCATCGCATGGACATACTTGTGGATCCCATAGCATAGAACTAGATAATAAGATTATTAACCCTAACGTTAAGAAAATTGGCAAATGTAAATTCTATGTATTTAAATTTCATGAAAAATTTGACCTGTTATTAGGATGGGACAACTTAGAAAAACTAGGAGCTATACTAAACCTAAAGAGAAATTTAATACCTAACAATCTGTGACATTGAAACTCAACTCAAACATTACAACATTCCCCAAAAATCAGAAAATACGGAAAACCCTCCAACCAGGAGATACAAAATTCCCCCTAGAACAGGGAAACAAATCCAAATCCACCTCACAAACATAAAAGAGGGAATAGCCATTGTTTCGGCCAAATAAGTACCTACTATTTGAATAAAGGCGGGCGGCCGAGCGCCTTAGCTTCTACTGCTCTACTTAGAACCCAATAGGTTCCCCTCCCTTGCAAGGGCCTCCCTTGCAAAAGGATACTTGTGACGTACTTATGTATTTCCGCCTCAGAGCAGTAGCCATAACGACCGACATCAAAATGATGTATAGACAAATTTGGTTGAAGTCTGATGATTGTAAGTTTCAACACATACTATGGCGTAAGTCTCCTGATCAGCCTCTACAGGAATATGAACTGAAAACTGTTACATATGGTCTATCTTCAAGCCCCTTTCATGCCATTCGTTGCCTGACGCAATTGTGCCGGGATGAAGGGTCCA
Organism: Leptopterna dolabrata; assembly: GCA_954871275.1. Lineage (NCBI taxonomy): Eukaryota > Metazoa > Arthropoda > Insecta > Hemiptera > Miridae > Leptopterna > Leptopterna dolabrata. The sequence goes on from OX940974.1 coordinate 156,155,411, forward strand.
AATTCCCTGCAGCGACTAAGGCCATTTTGAACAGTTGTCTGATGGACGATGTCTGTTTGTCCGTTGATACAGTGGAGGAAGCAATTGAATTTAGGCGGCAGTTGATTTCCTTAATGTCCAAGGCTAAGTTTGAGCTGCGTAAATGGGCATCAAATTCAGAGGTTGTTCTCAACGAAATACCAATGGACCACCGTGCAAAGGTTCTCAACGTAAAGCCAAACGAATTAGAATCCTTGAAGATACTTGGGTTGCAGTGGTTCCCAGCAGATGATTGTTTTTCTTACGTTATTGCGATACCTCACCCTGCTAATACGAAACGAACCATTTTGTCGCCGGTCGCAGCAATCTACGATCCTGTGGGATGGCTGGCACCCGCCGTGTTCTGGGCTAAGCATTTTCTTCAACAACTGTGGGCTAATGGTGTGGATTGGGACACTCCATTACCAACGTTTCTCATGACACAGTGGATGGAGTATTCTGCCTCACTACCTGAACTTTCTGCAGTGCGGATTCCACGACTTTGCGTCAATCCAACTCTAAAAGTCCGACAACTGATTGGGTTTTGTGACGGGTCCACCATGGGCTATGGAGCTGTACTTTACCTTCGGTGCACCAACCTCGATGAATCACAAGTTACAGTCCACTTAATCAAAGCTAAAACGAAAGTTGCTCCCTTGAAGGTGCAAACGGTCCCTCGCTTAGAACTAAATGGCGCTCTACTCCTGGCCAATCTAATAAAGTCTGTTCAAGTAATCCAAGAAGAACTTTGTGTTTCAGAGACCATCTTATTTACAGATGCTTCTACAGTACTTTCTTGGTTGCATACTCCATCACATCTGCTCAAAACCTGTGTGGGAAACAGAGTGGTAGCTATCTTGGACATTGCACCTGTGGATTGCTGGCGACACATACCTTCTGCATCAAACGGTGCAGACTGTGCATCGAGAGGGCTTTCACCAACGCAACTACTACACTTCTTTACATGGTGGGAGGGCCCAACATTCTTATACCAGCCGATGGCTGAGTGCCTTCTCATCCCCCCTATGCACCCAAGAGCTACGGAAAGTCAACGATAGTAAAGTTCTGACAGTAAAAAGTAACCACGTAAAACCCAGTAAGAACTTGATCCAAAACCTAATCACATATCATTCCTCTTTCACCCGTCTGAAAAGAGTGCTCACCTACATCCTACGGTTTGTGCAAAACTGTCGGCTCAAAAAACCTCAACGAGTTATTGGCCCTCTCCGGACTGCGGAATTGAAGAACTCAACGGATTTGTTAATTAAGAAGACGCAACAACATCTATTTGCCAAGGACATGCAAGCCATCAGAAAGGGTCGCCTTGTTTCAAAGAAATTACGTCCATATTCGCCTTATGTGGATTCGGCTGGGTTTCTAAGGGTGGGCGGGAGACTGGTTCACTCCAATTTACCCCTTGGGGCAAAGCATCCGCTTCTGCTCACATCTGAGTCTCCCTTGGCAAAGCTTTTATGTGATTATTATCATTTATTTTTGTTGCATGGTGGGCCACAGGTTACCCAAGCTCTGATACAGCAACGATATTGGATACATGGCCTCCGTCCCCTTCTACGAAAATGTATACACAATTGTCACTTGTGTTTTAAATCAAAGGCAAAAATTGAACACCCCGAAATGGGAAATCTACCCGCGGAAAGGGTCACACCACCTCCTCGCCCATTTGCTAACACAGGCGTTGACCTGGCTGGCCCACTTATGATAAAAGAACATGCCCGTAGGTCTGCTCGGCTTATTAAGACCTACGTTTGTGTGTTTGTGTGCATGGCCACAAAGGCAGTTCACTTGGAGTTAGTGAGTGACCTGTCAACTGCTGTTTACCAAGCTGCTTTGGATTGATTCATGGCCGGAAGAGGATTGTGTGCTCAGATTTTCTGTGATCAAGGTACCTACTAATTTCGTGGGAGCGAAAAATGAGCAAGAAGCCATTGTTAAGTTTTTGAAAAATTCGGGGCAGGATGTTGCTGAATATCTCTCAATTCGAGAGGTAACGCATAATATGAATCCTCCAGCCTCACCATGGATGGGTGGGCTATGGGAAGCAGCTGTGAAATCTTTCAAGCTACATTTGACGAAAATCGCTTTCCATCGTACTCTCACCTTTGAAGAGATGTCGACGTTTTTGGCAAGAGTCGAAGCTGTACTTAACAGTCGTCCTCTGTGTCCCCCCACTGGGGATCCGGAGAAAGATGCCTCCTTCTTGAGTCCGGGTCATTTCCTCATTGGATCTCCACTACTAGCTGCTCCTGAACTTGACTTGTCAGCAGTACCAGAGAACCACTTGTCACGCTGGCAGATGGTAACCCGAGCTAGTCAAGAATTCTGGAAACGCTGGTCAAATGAATATTTGAATACACTCATTCAGCGGAAAAAGTGGAATCTACCTCGTCCACCACTACAAGTTGGTCAACCTGTATTCATTGCCAGAGAAAACACCAAACCCTTGGATTGGCCTCTGGGGGTGGTGGAGGCACTGATCCCTGGCAGTGATGGCGTTCATCAAGTGGCTCAAATACGCACTCATTCTTGGCATTACACACGCCCTGTTGCCAGATTGATCCCTCTTCCTACAGAAAATTAATTATTACCTATGTACATGCTCAATTTGTTAATTTGGGTGGGGGTTTGTTTTCATTGCAATTATAGTTTATTCTAACCTGTTGTTTAAAATTCTTGTTGTTTGTTCATTGTTCTTGCGTTACTCTGATTTCGGCTTGTGCTGGGCACCTTGAACCATGTGCAAAATTTTTGTAAATTTTGGGTGGGCGGTGTTTCGGCCAAATAAGTACCTACTATTTGAATAAAGGCGGGCCGCCGAGCGCCTTAGCTTCTACTGCTCTACTTAGAACCCAATAGGTTCCCCTCCCGCCTGGGAAAGTGTAGTACATGATAGACGTTTCGCCTCGCCGGTTCAGCCCTCCTTTTCTTCAGTTACAAAGTTATAATTTTGTTTAACATTTATTCCACATTTCAACGGATCGCATCAGACGATTACCTTGGGAGCCTTGACTGGACATTACTTGGTTATTAACGTAAATATTTCCTCCAAAATTGGCTTGAGTGGGTGCAAGTTGGAGGACCGCCTCCCATCACATCATCTCGTGGCATCTACCGCCCCCGGCCGGGGAGTACCTGGGTTGGATCCTGCAACAGGTGAGCGCATTCTTTCTTGCCGATATTATAGCCAATTTTCGAGTATCCTTGTTATTTTCAAACTGCTCACTACTATACCTACTTTCCCTCTTTTCAACGTAAATTTCAATTCGGGTTGTAACTGACTCCCTTTTGAAATTTCAGGGAAGTTATTCCCAAAAAACAGCCATTATAAATCACAAAAAAATAGGACCCTTCGAAATCCCAAATTGCATAGTCACAGTGGAAAACCACCTAACGAATTGCATTGCCATAAACAATGCAGAAACACCCCAAATTTTAAATGTTAGAACACTAAATTCAGCGGAACCAGTCTCTGACAAATTATTCACCCAACACTTCGAATCAAACAATAAAAGGAAATTGCTAAATATCAATAACATTAATTTCAAAACAAAAGCAAAACAAATGACCCCAAAAATAAGACAAGATCATTTAAATACGGAAGAAAAAACGGAATTGCAAAAACTACTTTCACAATATACTGACATATTTTACGACCCGGACGAACCATTGACAACTACTACACTAGCCAAACACGAAATCCGTACCACAGACGAAATCCCCGTATACGCAAAATCCTACCGGTATCCTGAAATTTATAAAACCGAAGTAAAAAACCAAATCCAAAAAATGATACAGGATGACATTATTCAACCATATAACAGCCCCTATAACTCTCCCCTGTGGATCGTTCCCAAAAAGGACGACGCATCAGGAAAGAAAAAATTTCGTATTGTAATAGACTATAGAGCCCTAAATCAAAAGACGATAGACGACAAAAATACAATCTCCCAAATATCGAAGACATCCTATCAAAATTAGGGAAATGTAAGTATTTCACTACGCTCGACCTTACTTCAGGGTTCTGGCAAGTAAAGATGGAAAAATCCAGTATACCAAAAACGGCCTTCAGCACAGAGAATGGAAAATGGGAATTTAAAAAGATGCCCTTTGGATTGAAAAATGCGCCTAGTACCTTCCAACGCTTGATAAATAACTGTCTTCATGGCATACAAAATGAAATATGCGCTGTCTATATGGACGACATCATCGTGTTTTCATCCAGCCTACAAGAACATATGGTCAGGCTAAAAACCATCTTTGATCGACTTAGACAAGCGAATCTCAAGATCCAATTAGACAAAACGGAATTTATGAGAAAAGAAGTAGCCTTTTTAGCACACCAAATCACAGAAGAAGGATTAAAACCAAACCCGAAAAAAGTAAAAGCCATACAAAAATTTCCAATTCCAAAAACCACCAAAGAATTAAAAGGGTTTCTCGGGCTACTCTCATATTATAGGAAATTCATCAAAAACCTAGCTGACCTGACAAAACCACTAACACTCCGACTCAAAAAAGGAAATAAAATAAACACTGCTGACCCAGACTACATAAAAAGCTTCGAACAGTGCAAAATACTCCTTATGAACTGTTTTAAAATATCCAGATTTTGAACTACCATTCATACTAAATACAGATGCTTCAGGCGTAGCCCTTGGCGCCGTACTTTCACAAAAGGTTGACGGAGAAATACACCCAATTGCATATGCCAGTCGCACCCTCAACGACACCGAGAGGAAATTGTCTACAATTGAAAGAGAATTGCTAGCCTGCGTTTGGGCGTGTCAATATTTCCGACCCTATTTATACGGACGCAGATGCACTCTAGAAACCGACCAACAACCCTTACAATGGCTCCACTCTCTAAAGGAACCGAACTCAAAGCTTTTCAGATGGAAGAGCTTCGACTAGAGGAATTTGACTTCGAAATAAAATATAAGAAAGGCAAACACAACGCTAACGCGGATGCCCTTTCGCGAGTAGAAATTAATACTAAAGAAACAACCCCTGAAAACCAAGAAATTTCCCCCTCACTAATAGTAAACGTAGACCAAGAACTGGAAGATTTAGACAATGAAACCGTTCATTCCGACAAAGAAGGGAAAGGAATTTGTAATATCCCAATAAAAAATGAAGCCATAAACCATTGTAAAAATCAAATAATAATCCAAGTAGGAGAACATTTTAACACCGACATCAAAATCGGAAAACTTTTCAAAAATAAAAAAACCCGAACTATAGTAAAATTCCCGCAACGAAACTTAGAAAATGAGATAACCAAATTCCTGTTTGAACACATACCTAACACCCAAAGTATCCTATGGATTATACTTCGAAACAGACATCTACGCATTAATTTCAACCATACTCATGAACAAATTCAAAAATTCAGAAATAAAATTCACCAAGTATACAGAAAAGCTATTGGACGTTGAAGATTTAGAAGACCAAACGAACATAATCTTGTATAATCACCGAGAAGAAAGATTCCACCGTGGCATTGACGAGACGTACCAACAAATAAAAAATCAGTCATGCAGCATGACTTAATGAGCGAATTTTCAAAGAAATATTCGAATTAATGGCTATGGTTTTGAATAAAGGAAAACTTCGGTCTAAAATTTGGTTTTCTATGTATATTCTCTTCGTATTTATTTTAATTTGTACGTTTTGTCCATCCTGATTCTACCGTTTGTTTATTACGTAATTGTACTAAGTGCTTATTTATTTGATCGCTGTGGGTAAATTCAAGGAGTTGTACTAATCGTTTGCCTCCCCCTTTTTTGCTTCGAACTCTCGTCTTCAATTAATACTTCTCACATTTTTCAATCTGACCACTCTAAGGGGGTGGGGGTAAGAGTTTAAAGATTATCCTAGTTTTGGGTAATTTTTGCGCACTTTAAATGCTCTAATTTAAGAACGGATTTAGATATCTAAAATCCGATTTCACTATCGTGTTCAGCGTGCAAAAACCTTTAAAATGAGGGGTCACTTGTTAGAAAATAACATTTTGGGGATTTTTGGGTAATTTTTGCGCACTTTAAATGCTCTAATTTGAGAACGGATCAAGATATCTAAAATCCGATTCCACCATCGTGTTCAGCGTGCAAAAACCTTTAAAATGAGGGGTCACTTGTTGGAAAATAACATTTTGGGGATTTTTGGGTAATTTTTGCGCACTTTAAATGCTCTAATTTGAGAACGGATCAAGATATCTAAAATCCGATTCCACCATCGTGTTCAGCGTGCAAAAACCTTTAAAATGAGGGGTCACTTGTTAGAAAATAACATTTTGGGGATTTTTAGGTAATTTTTGCGCACTTTAAATGCTCTAATTTGAGAACGGATCAAGATATCTAAAATCCGATTCCACCATCGTGTTCAGCGTGCAAAAACCTTTAAAATGAGGGGTCACTTGTTGGAAAATAACATTTTGGGGATTTTTGGGTAATTTTTGCGCACTTTAAATGCGCCAAAACCCTCCTTAGAGTAGGCCAATTTCGCCCATCTTCGAACTTAGCCTTTCGATTGCCAAGATAGATTTTTTGTGCAAATTTGAGCTGTTTATCTCAATTCTATCGAGAGTTATCGTCTGGAGTGACACATATATAAATAAATATATATATATATACATATAAAAAAGTGTTAAATTTCAGGAATCGTTTTAGAATGGTCTGAAACGGATTTCTATGAAGAAAATTTCCAAAAATTTATATTATTTAAATTTCGAAGCCATTGCAATAGCTTCATTTTCTTTGAAAATTCGCTAAAAAGAAACTACTTCTGGCCGAACCTCAAAGAACACATCACGAATACCATCAACAAATGCGAACTTTGCTTGAAATGCAAATATGAGAGAAAACCTTTGAAACCTGCCTTCAACATAACGCATACCCCTTCAAAACCATTCAAAACTATACACGTAGATACTTTAACTATTGAAAGACAAAAATTTCTCACCATCATAGACAAATTCTCCAAATACGCACAAGCATACCCCTTAAAAACACTCAGTAGTATAGAAATAACGAAGAAACTCCTCACATTCATTTCTCATCACGGAAACCCCGCAGAAATCGTCATGGATAACGGAAACGAATTCAGTTCATCAGTTATCAAAGAATTCTTAAGGGTACAAAACATACAAATCCACTACATCAGTACACAAAACCCAAATTCGAACTCCCCGATAGAGAGATTCCACTCTACCATCATAGAACTAATCAGACTAATGACTGAAAGCGACAAATTCAAACACACAACGATTAGAGAAAAATTCAAATATGCGATAATATCTTATAACAATAGCATTCATACTAGCACAAGTCTCACCTCTTACGAAATCATCAACGGAACACACGGATCAAAATCCCCGATTCCACCCGACATCGAAACAGCTCTAACAAACATATACATATCAGAAAACAAAGAAAAAGTGAACAAACTATATAAAATATTATATGACAAGCAAGTAGAATCAAAAGAGAAAAACATCAATAAAATAAATGAAAAACGAGAAAAAGTGTTACCACATATTCCACCCGAAGTATTTGTCGAAACTAAACAAATACAAGACAAATCCAAGAAAAAATACAATAAGGAAATCATAGCTGACGTAGACCCTGTTAGGAAAACAGCACAAATCGAACCTCGACATTACAATACCCGCACGAAAATTCATTTGAAAAACGTCAAACGACCTAGGACAAATAATGAAAAAGAAACGGATCCTAAAACGGACACCGAAGATCCACAACCAACAGATACAAAAACAACAAACGAAGAAAGGAATATAAGAATCAAATTATCCGAAGACGACTTGAACTCGATAAAACACCCTAATTGGCTAAACGATCAAATTATAAATTTCTATATGGAAATGATTAATCACAGAAGTGAAGACAACCCTAAATTACCAAAAGTTCACGCCTTTAACACCTTCCTATAATATCTCATATCTAAAAGGCTATAACCGCGTAAAGAACTATACTAAGAAAATCAATCTCTTAGAAAAATACATAATACTGATCCCGATTCACGAAACAGCCCACTGGAGACTAGTAACAATCAAACCCAAACAAAAACTAATAGAATACTACGACTCATTATCCTACAACGGGAACATGATATTAGAAACTATATTCCAGTACATGAAACATGGCTGCGAAGACAAACATGATTTAATGTTAGACCGATCAGAATGGACATTGAATACCATTACCTCAATACCCCAACAAAACAATACATATGATTGCGGACCATATGTCTCCAAATTCGCAGATCTCCTATCTCAAAATAAGCCTATAAAATTAGAACCCCAAGAATTAAGAAAAGAAATTTATGACAACATTATGCGAAAAAACTTAGAAACATGATTCCCTTTCAGATTTATCCCGAGCGCCCTCGCCACGGAAATCGTAAAAATCGACAGTAGCGGAGGATTGTTACCTATCAGTCTTGGACCAGCATACATAGAGACAAGTGAACACTTACTCATAATTCACTATGACTTGGACAGTCTCTACTCTCCCTTCAATGAAATATCTCGAGCCTTCGAGACCTTAAAAGGAAATAATAAGTCATTCCAAACTAAACCAGCCCTTCAAAAACATTATAGGAACAATTAAATCCACACTTGACATCGCAAAAGAAAAATTCTCCAACCTTCAACCCAGGAAGGACATAACAACAAGAAGGCATAGTAAAAGAGGCCTTTTCAATGGACTAGGCTCAGTAATAAAATTCATTACAGGGAACCTAGACGATGAAGACAGAATAAAATATGATAATCTCATACAAAACTTGAAAAACAAGAATACTCAAATCTCCGTTCAGCTGAAAAGGGAACATCGTATCGTAACTGACTTAATCCAAAAATACAATGACACCATTGCCATTCTAAATCAGAACAACCAAGAAATCAAGGATAAAATTTCAAAACTAAACAGATCACCGACTATTGATTACACATATTTACGAGAAGCTGCTGCCCAAATGGTAATTAACGCAAATATCATACTAAATCAATTGAGAGAGATAGAAACATCTCTCACCTTCTGCAAACTAGGCATCACTCATCCCAGTATAATTCCTCTCCAATACTTAGAGTCTGAACTCAAGGAAATAGCGAAAGAAAATCGCAAAAATAATCTGAAACTATTCAATAACACCATAGAATACGAATTGAATTCCAAGATAGCGTGTTCATTAACAGAAAATCAAATTACATATATTGTAAAACTCCCAGTGTATATAGACATAGGACTCCAAATGTATTTGATGCAATCTGTACCCATCATACGTGGTACTAACTATGTAACTATCATTCCTAGAGATAAGTATATCTTAGTTGATAAAAATTACAAAATCCTTTATTCTACTAACCAATTATGCTACAAAAGCAACTATAACCAATATTATTGTAATCACGATCAATTATGTACAGTTATATCCAATTGTTCGCAGAATTTAATCCAACATAATTCTATACTAGATTGTCAATTCACAGAAATCACTATCAATGACCCGTTTTACTCAATAATACCAGAAACAGGTCACATAATTGTAACTGCTCTAAATGAAACCATAATAGAAGATGAAAACCATGAGGAAAACACCCTACTCAGAGTAAAAGGCACATGGATTATACAACCAACCATGAATAAAATCTCAATCAACGGCACACCAATCATGACAACTAATTCGGTACAAGGAACGCTAAAAGTCCCCTTAATACCTCAAAATGAAATCGCCAATCTCAAATCTTATCCTCTCAAATTGAACCTTAAGGATTATTCTCACATTCCTTCTTTCCATGAAAATTGGTCATCCTTTCTAGAGAACGAATTTGATCTTGACTATGATTATGTACACCTCATCACTAGTCCACTATACATAACTATTATAATTATTATATTATCCCTGCTATTGTTCAACTACATGAGGAAGAATCGGAAAAATGACACTATTGTGCAAAATCTAACGCAACCCTTAAGTTATCCGTTATGCCGGGTTTACACATTCGCACGAGTGCCACGAGTGGCGAGGCGAGGTGACGAGGCGAGTTGACGAGGCGAATGTGTAAACGGCCGCTCGCCATTCGCCTCGTCCGCTCGCCTCGCCATTCGTGGCGCTCGCGTCAGGAGCGGTTTTTCTGGCACGAGTCAAAGGGACACGAGCGCCCGATGGGCACGAGGTGAGGGGGGTGTTTACATATTTGCGCGACCTTTCGCACGAGATAGGTAGTTTCATGGAACGCGACCTTTCATGGAATAGCTAGTTTCATGGTTTCTAGCTGTTGTTGTGGTCCTTCAGTTCACGTTTAGGTTCAGTTGCCGTTTGGTTATCGAATGGAGTGGACCAACAAATCGTCTCCCGCGACGTCTTTTTTCCACGCGTCCACTAGTTACTCGGAGGAAGTTAGAAACACTATGCAAATGCAGGACGGATGCCGTCACGACCTCAAGCTCCTCGTCGTTCATCGTGAAGAGAACTAAGGCGAGAACTAAAATGAAGAGAACTGGAGGCGAGAGGCGAATGTGTGTATGATCCACTCGCGTTGGGCCAGGAACGCGAGCGCGAGCACGAGCGCCTCGTGCGAGCTCCACGAATGGCGAACGCGAGGTGCGAGCGCGAATGTGTAAACCCGGTATTACAGTTCATCGTACCAAAACCGAAGTCAGAGGATATGACTCATTGAAGCCGACTCATCCCTTAACTTCATTCTAAGGAGGGAGGAGTAATCATCGCAGTTCCTGGTACATCTTACCCACAAAGCTACGCCGCCTTCCCAGTCGCAGACTCAAGGGTTCTGCATATTGTCAACCCACCAGAAGTGCACACGCCGCAGACGAGATCACAGCCTATCGGCACCTGCAAGGAGCATCTGGTCCTCGCTTGTTTACATCTTACACGCGCAGACATCAACAATGATATCATCACGAACTGTATCAGTTGTCCAGAAACCCGTTATTATCCCCCCTTGATAGTATATAAGACGCCCTGTATTGCTAGACCAGCGTTGTTGTTCTTCTTCTGTCTTCTGTTAGAGTTGCATCTGTGTTAAAGAGCTCATTGTGAATTTGAAATAGAAATACTTTTTAAAAACGAAGTTATTAATAAAGTAAATATAATTTATATGTCGTTGCCTGGAGATTGATGTGTGTACTACTTTAAAGTGAAAACGACGGCAGCAGCTGGATCGAGCCGCTCTGGTTGGATAAGGTATTTCCCATAATGCACTCCGATAAGTTGACACACAGCGCTCCCAGTGGAACAAGTTGGTAGTGTGTCTGATCGCCATTATGGACGGAGACGCTTATTCCAGTCGAAGTGTTGCTCAAGTGTCCAGGAGGAAGTTTATTTATATCCAGTTTTGCTTTCTTGGCTTTAATTAGGATGCTTAATTCGACATCAGAAGTGGGATATGGAGAGAGCGATTGTTTCACGAGAAGAAAAGTTGATGAAACTCGACGGGATGATCGTCAAAATCAGGGGAATAATGAAACTGATGATCCTGACGCTCCTAGCAGACTACCAGAGGGACGAGGGACTTCTTATTCCCGTGTGCAAGGCGTAGCACAGCCTCAAGTTGAACATTCCAGCGGTGAGTCGTACCCTGATTTTCAGTACTTTAATGATACGAAAATGCGTCGTAAACAACCTGCAGACCACTATCATTGCGATTCTTATAGTAGACCTCTGTCTCGATGCTCAGATATCTCATCCCTTTCATTCCAAACACACTCTGAAGCTCCCGCACCCTCCCACATGAGTTTTTTGCCACAAGGCCAAGGATCTTCGGAATCAACTCGTTTGATTGAAGGCATTTTGTTGAACCAAGGGCAACAACTTCAAGTGTTTTTGGATAAATTGGTATCGAAACTGCCCCAAAGCAAACCTAAATTTCATAAAATTACCCTTCCTGAATTCAATCCCGAATCTGAAGGTGCAGATCCAAGGTCATGGGTCTCAACTGTATCCATGTGCTTTGCAGAACATCCATGTTCAGGCAGTGAACTTATTTTGATTTTGGGAAAATCCCTGAAGGGTTCAGCTTCACGGTGGCTATCCCAAATTGCATTTCCTACTATAACCTGGGACGATTTTCAATCAATTTTCTTGGCCCAGTTCGATATTACTGATACCATTGCTTCAGTTATTCACTCCCAAATGAATAAGTCTCCCAGAGATAACGAAAATCTTGTGCCATTTGCTACGAAAATGCTCAATACTCTAATGGCCAGACTCAGAAATGCTTCACTTGAACAGATTTCGATTGGAATTGTTATGTCATGTCTCTCGAAATTCGATCCTAGAGTTAAGCGTCTTGCTTACACCAATGACATCTCTTCTAGAGAAACCTTTGTGAAAGAGCTCAAAGCTATTTCATTTGGCAAACGCCCTCCAACCGATACCTCTCATCATGATTTTAAGAAATTTAAAAAATCTGATGTATCTAACGCCTCGTCTCGTAACAATGCTCAATCGAACTCGTCCTCCTTTAATGATCATAAACCATCTGAGCCGCCACGCAAATTCGACCATCAGAAGCCCGGAAAATCCTCATCTTACAAATCTGCTACGTCCTCGAATCCTGTGACTTCTACAGGTACAGCTCGTGAATGCTATTCCTGTGGGTCTACCTCTCATCTCAAGGCGCAATGTCCCACTCGAAATCCAGCGCAGAAATCGAAATCGAAAATTGTGGAAAAAAGGGTTAACCTGTGCTCTACTAACCCTCCTGGGTACCTAATACACAAAGGTGAGCGGTTTCTTTTCTATTTTGATTCTGGACCGGAGTGCTCACTCATGCGTGAAAGCATGAGAGGGAATTTTTCTGGACCTGTCTTTGAAATTCCGGTGGTTCTTAAAGGGATTGGCGTTTCTAAAGTTGCGAGTAACTATCAAATCATTTCTGAAGTGTTTGTCAACGATCTAGAACTTAACATTTGTTTTCATGTCGTACCTAATGATACGATTCCTTTTGACATCATTATTGGAAAAGACGTATTGGCTATGGGTTTGAAAGTAATTTTGACTTCCGATTCATGCGTGTTTTTGCCTACTGACTTGCAACTTTCAAAATCACTTGAAAGAAAAATCAAAATTTTTGGAAAAAATGATAAGGGTTCTGAACCATTTGTTGATGAGAACACCTCAGAACCTAACGGTACAACAGATACGGCAAACAATTCCCTTCCATGCCATGTAAGTACTATTTCGAATTCATACGATTTTAGTAACATTCGTACAGACATTGACCCGGAATTCAAATCCGAATTGATTAACATTCTAACTAAGTATCAAGAATTTTTCACAGAGAATTTTCCGCGCACCACTGTGAAAACTGGTGAGCTTAAAATTAGACTCAAGGACCCCAACAAAATTGTCACTCGTAGACCATATCCTCTGTCTGATATTCAGAAGCGCTTTGTACGTGAACATATAGCCGAGTTGCAAAAGGCTGGTATAGTTCGACCCAGTAGTTCGCCTTTTGCCAGTCCTATTCTTCTGGTCCCCAAGAAGAATGGAAAGATCAGGATGTGTGTAGATTATCGTGAACTAAACTCGAATACAGTTGCCGAACATCAGCCACTACCTCTTATTCAAGACCAAATTAATAGACTAGCTGGAGTAAAATTTTACACTTTGCTTGATATGGCTAGTGGTTTTTACAATATAGCTGTACATCCAGATTCTATTGAGTACACTTCTTTTGTGACTCCTGAAAGTCAGATGGAATTTTTGAAAATGCCTTTTGGCCTACGCAACTGCCCTTCTGTGTTCACAAAAGCTGTCATGACTGCACTTGGACCATTGTCTCATGATTATGTATTAGTTTTTATGGACGATTTATGTGTGACAGCCACGACAATTCCTGAAGCTCTTGAACGGTTAGATCATGTACTTGAGATTCTGACAAACGCAGGATTCTCATTGAACCCATCTAAATGTGAATTTGTTGTCAAGCAAGTTCAGTACCTAGGATATGACGTTCGTGATGGTCAAATTCGCCCAAACACCAAAAAAATTGACGCTTTAATTTCACTCCCCCCTCCATCAACCGTGTCATCGCTTCGTCGCTTTCTAGGATTAGCTTCTTATTTTCGTCAATTCATTCCACAATTTTCTGTAATAGCTGCTCCTTTGTACAGACTATTAGGGTCAAAAACTAACTTTGGCTACCTGAGCATGAGGATGCTCGTAAGAAGCTCATTACCCATTTAACAACTGAACCAGTTTTGACTATTTTTAACCCTAAGCTTCCAGTAGAGCTCCATTGCGATGCTTGTTCATTAGGTTATGCTGGAATCTTATTGCATATAGTCGATAAAAAGCCTCGCGTTATTGCCTATTACAGTCAAAGGACCACACCTACTGAAAGCCGCTACCACAGCTACGAGTTGGAAACAATGGCTGTGGTGAAATCAATTTATCATTTTAGAACGTTGCTTCAGAACATTAACTTCACAGTTGCTACTGATTGCCATTCACTGAAAGAAACTTATTTGAAGCAGAATTTAAATCCCCGAATCCACAGATGGTGGAGTTTTCTACAGGCTTTTGATTTTCAAATAATTTATCGCCCATCCAATCAACTCCAACATGCTGACTATCTTTCAAGGCACCCCATTTCTACTGAAATAAGTCAAGTAACTATAGCTGAAATAATTGGCGAAGGGCCAGATGACATTGTTGATTTGGGTAATTTAGTACATATTTCTGAGATTATTGAACAGCCTGATCTTCCCTTGTCGTTTGATAACACTGGTGACATTTCAACACTTATCGAAGGTGATTCACATCGCCCAACGTCTTCAATTCTTCATGATAAGGCCGTGAACCTGGCTACCTTGTCTGATGACTGGATATTGCTTGGTCAGCAGCAAGATTCGGAAATCATCGAATTATTTGATAAAGTCAAAAATAAGCAGTTTCCTGACGATGTCCTTAAAACCTATGAAATACGATCAGGTGTTCTTTGTAGAAATATTCAAAGAGGCTATCGCGTTCGTTGTGTCCCAATCGTACCACATTCTTACAAATACGCAGTTGTTCATAACGTACATGATTCTTTGATGCATCTGGGTTAAATGAGAAAACCCTTGAGAAAGTGTCTGACTATTACTGGTTTCGCAATATGGCTAAATTTGTCCGGAAATTTACTGACAATTGTTTAACTTGTAAGGTAGCTAAAACCTCATCTGGAAAAAAGACCGTTGCCTTGCACCCAATTCCTAAAGTTGCAGTACCATGGCATACTGTCCATATTGATATCAGTGGAAAGTTAAGTGGTAAGAATGATTCTAAAGAATATTGCATAGTGTTGATTGACGCTTTTACGAAATATGTGTTGCTTTTCCATACGTTTAAATTAGATTCGGCTAGTGCTATCAACTCACTCCGTTCAGCCATATCTCTGTTTGGTCCTCCCACCAGAGTGATTGCAGATCGTGGCCGATGCTTTTCAAGTAAAGATTTTCAGATATTTTGCAACAGATTTCAGATAGATTTACATCTCATTGCAACCGGCTCTGCCAGAGCCAATGGGCAGTGTGAGAGAATATGTCAGTGTTGCAGAATATGTTAACAGCAACCGAACTGGGTGAAAGGACGTGGCAAGATGCATTACAGGATATTCAGTTGTCTATGAATTCAACCATGAATAGGATTACTAGATCTTCTCCTTTAGAGATGATGCTTGGTAAGGTGTCAAAGCCACTAGGAATGATAACACCTAGAGAGGAATTTCTTGGTAACCCCGAAGTTGATCTTGATCGTATCCGCGATAAAGCTGCTGATAACATGACTAAAGCCGCCGCTTATGATAAGTCAAGATTTGACAAAACAAAAGCCAAGGTCAAGTTACTGTCACCTGGTGATCTAGTGTTACTACAGAACGAACGTAGGAACCAAACGAAACTCGACCCTAAGTTTCGGGGGGTTTTCAAAATTCAAGAAGTTCTTGATGGAGATAGATATCTTGTTAAGTCTCTTACTGGTAATAGAATGTACAAATATGCGCACGATCGAATTCGGAAAATACCTGATTCTGATATATTTCCAGAATTGAATTATTCTGAATCTGAAGAAGATGCTTAGTCTCTCCTGAACATGATCTATTAATGTTCGACGTTCCACTGCACTGTTCAGACTATGTAGCATGATGCAACGCTTTTCCATTTTATATGACTTTTGGTGCTTCGCCCTTACAGGTGGACAAGACCCAACCAGAAACTGATTTTTCTAACTGGATCCACCAACATTACTTTGTTTTTAAATTGTATTCGTACTAAAGTGTACCTACTACTTGATTTTCTACAGTGTACCATTTGGTTTATTAAAGTGTACTACTATTGGGTTGTCTCACGTTTTGAGAATAAATTGACTTAAATTTGCAGGATTGTAGTCATTCCTTATCCCTTGAGGCCAAAACAGGGGTTAGAATTATAACCGACCAATGTGATGTAGTTGATCATGATTCTATGTTCGGAACAGTCGGTACCTAATTTTATGGTGCTTTACAAAATTTTGCCGGAACGAGATTAATGATTTTTCCTGTGATAGTATTTAGATGTTGCAACCTGATGTTGACCTGACATTGGAGGTTTATGTTTTGGAACACCTAAATGGAATACTATAATTTTTCTGTCTCGTTTCTGTTGTTGTGTGGCTCCGGCTACCTCAGTATAATGTGCACATTTAACCTTGTGGATCGTGGCCAATGTGTCAGTTGCATAATGTGGCTTGCGCGCGTGTGATGGCCTGAGGGCCAGTGACCTCGAAAAGTCCATGACATCTATTTGACGAGCTCTCGTTCTCTGCTCATACTCATGTTATGTGTCACCTGCCATTGCACTCCGGTGGAATCCCGGCTAAGTGTAATGACATACTGGGCTGGAAACCGCAAACCGCAAAAACGCATCCGGAACCGCGGGGGGAAAACCGCGTTTGGAGTATGGGGACGCCTATACAATGACTCTAGCGCTGATGTTTTCCCCGCTGAGGTGTGCCACATCATGATGTGTGCTTGATCAGAGGGTAATCGTTGTCTAGATGGGTTTATTAGCTTGAACTGCTGGTGGTGTGTCACTCAGCAGTGGAGATAGCCTATTGTTGACTTGTGGTGTACCTACCTGCGGGTTGTCACCGTTTTGGGATGTGATCACTGACTTGAACTGTGTGTGATGCGTCGCATGACAGTAAGGATAGTGCAGATGTCAATCCCGATTGCTGCTATCCGGTTCTCATTGGCTTGAACTCGGTGAGATGCGTCCCACTGGAGTGATGATGGCACGGTGGTACCTGACATGGTGAACTTCTGTTGCATGGTGATTATCGGCCGGAACTGGGTGTGATGCGTCACACAGCAGTGATGATGGTGCGATTTCGCTCTTGCAGACTGTTTAAAGTTGTAGGTGGCTTGAACTGGGCATGATGCGTCATGCAGCGGTAGGGATAGTACCTTACAACTGAGTGCTAACTGCCATTCCTCCTGTTTTAAGGTTACTTGTTGGCAGCCGGTACATGGCTACATGGTGCTTGTTCTGGCTGAATGCCTGGAACACTGTGTTTGACCACATTGATCAGTTGGTTTGTGCCGGTGGCTCCGTACATTGCTGGGTTGGTTTTAACGACCTCCTAGTGTCTTGCTCTACGCCATGGCCTCCTTTCCTTTGCTTTTGATAATCTGTTTTCTTCTGGTGCCTTGTCTAGGCCTCCTTCTTTGTCAGGCCTGGCCGAGTGGTTGCTTGCAGTTGCTACTCAGCCCATTTTGGTTTATTATTTTCAATAATGAACCATTGGAATCGAGCATGAAAAAAAAAAATTCTTACCCCCCCTCAAAATTTGATGGTTTACGTTTCAAGGTATGTAGAATCCAAAACTGCAATAAAAATATTTCTGTCTGTCCGCCGTACGCCGTAAGCCGTACGGGCCACTTTTCTTAGTTACCATGAAAAAAAATTGATGAAATTCGGGTTATAGGTTCCGTTCGGCGTCTAGTTGGTCCTCGAAGCTCGACGTTACTGTGAGTCATCTCTAAGGGGTTCAAAATAGGGGTTGAAATTTTCAAAACGCCTATACCATTTGTTTACGTAAATATTTTTACGGTTTAAATAGTTCTTGAACTTGCGAGTTTTTTAAGACCATCCGGAGCATCGTACGTCCAGCCGTTCGTTCACAGTAAGGCCCCGAAGTTTGCACCGACAGGCATTTTCGACTCCAGTGTGAATGAAATTGTATACAATTCAAACCAAATCTCGTAACTAGAGACGCGCCCACAATAGGAATTTGTGAATACGGCCAATCATTGGTAGGGATCACCTGATTATATTGGCGGAGTATGAAGTCGAGTTGGTTGTTCTGTGATATTATTTAATTTGAAAAATGATGGCTCTTTTGGAGTTTGTTGGTAGGTAGTGAAACTTGAACAAACGTTGAAGTATTATTGATGGGTAAATTATTACTACGGTAAATCATTACTCAACGGTAAATTATTACACAACGGTTCATTATACCATCTACGTAGAAGGGGCTGGAGTTTGTTGGTAGGTACTTTTGCAACTTTTTTCACTCCTCATCAACAATTTCTTTTCAGAACTTCATTATGTGTGTTTCTTTTTGTTAGGTACTGTTTGTCATCGGCAGAATTGAAGGCACGAGTGGAAGAGGGTGCTATGTTACAAAAAACTGATTTCGAGTAATTTGACTTCAAAGTTTTCAAGTCGTAATTTTTGTTGGTTTCAAAATTTTTGCGACTTTATGTATTTAGATTGTAGCTAATCGTACCCTATGTCCACCGAGTGATGGTAATTTGCGTGATTTTAAAGCGTTGGATGGTTATTCTAGGAATTGTGTACATAGCACCTTCTTCCACTATGAGTGATGAATGGGATTCAACCTTATTTAATCAATGAGGGGTGTTGTAACGTTAAAAATATAATAAAAAAACACATTGAATATTAAATCTGATTATAAATACTGTGTAAATAGTATTACATCTTTGGATGAACAGTAAAAAAAATTTCTTCCTCAAATTTTCATTGAAGATTATTATTGCAGATGAATTAAGCTGGGTTCACATTGACGCATAATCGATGTAAAGCAATGACGTAATGACGTAAAACGCAAAGGCCGTAAAGGGTCGAGTAAAGCGCGTAAAAACGTCAAACCATTCACATGGACAACCCTAGTTATGGACGTAAAGCGCGTAATCGTCGAGATACAGCCTGTGCTCCAGCCTCTGCCTGCACAGAACCCACGCGCAGATCCGTAAAGCGCGTAAATATCTGGATTTTTTTAAACCTTGAACACTGGTTCAAAAGTCGTCAAGCCTAAAATCGCTTGCTCAACATTACTTCAGGTAATGTTGAGCAATTCAGGAGCATTTCAGGTGGAGACAGCGTGGGAAAAGGTCAGGGATGCAGTGATAAAGGTACAGGAAGTGGATATTGGATATGTGGCATCCACTAAGAGACAGGAATGGATGACTGATGAAATCCTTCTCCTGATGGAGGAGAGACGCTGCATGAAATCCACACACCCAGATCGCTACGAAGAACTTGACAGGTCGGTGAGGACGAAGTGTAGAGAGGCTCGGGAGCAGTGGCTAAGTGCAAAGTGTGCCGAGATAGAGAGCCTGCAGCTTAGGTTTGACTCGTTCAACGTGCACAGAAAGGTTAAGGAGATGACGAGCAAGAGTAAGAAGGGGCATGTTATTCTCTTGAAAGGGGAAGACAACCAATACATATTAGGGGTTAATGAAAAGCTTGCAGCGATGAAGGATTATGTGGAGAGGCTTTTCCATTGTAGCAGACCTGCAGTGCCTCCCTCTCCCGATGTTGCACTGAATGAGGTTGGACCAGACATTACCAGATGTGAGGTAATTCATGCCTTGAAGGCCCAAAAGAATAGGAAGGCTATTGGACCGGACAAGATTCATGTAGAGGTCCTCAAGCTGCTTGCTGATCAGGGTGGCGAAGGTATAGATCTCTTGACCTTGCTCTTCAATGTCATTTACCGCTCTGGTGAAATCCCGCCAGACTGGCTTAGGTCGACATTCTTGCCATTGCCAAAGAAGCCGAGCTCCTCTCGTTGCGATGAGTATCGGTTCATAAGCCTCATGTCTCACGTCCTGAAGATTTTCCTGAGGATTCTTCGCACCAGGATTTATAAAAAATGTGAATTTTTGCTAGAGGAGACACAATTTGGGTTCCAAAACGGCGTTGGCACTAGGGAGGCCCTGTTCTCATTGAATGTCCTAATGCAGAGGTGCCGTGACATGAATGTTGATGTCTATGCATCGTTCATTGACTATCAGAAGGCGTTTGATAGTATCAACCATGAAAAACTAATTGAAGTACTCAAATCGACGGGGATAGATAAGCAGGAGATAACCATTATCTCGAATTTGTATTGGCGTCAGTGTGCGGAGGTTAGGGTGGAGCAGTCAACGTCAGAGCAAATTATTATTGAAAAAGGTGTGCGTCAGGGATGTATCCTCTCTCCATTGCTTTTTAACCTCTATTCCGAGGCAGTTTTTCGGGAGGCTCTTGACGAGGTGCCAGAGAGAGGGGTTAGAGTGAACGGTGTCGTTCTCAACAACCTTCGGTATGCTGACGACACCGTATTGATTGCTGAGAGCCCTGAGGATCTCCAAGCCATTATGGATGCTGTGGTGCGTCACAGCAACAATAACGGGCTATCCCTGAATGTGACCAAGACTAAGGTCCTCGTGTTTTCCAAGCAAAGAAAACCCGTCGATGTGGTTGTGAATGGAAGTTGGCTCGAACAGGTTTCTTCTTACAAATACCTCGGTGCGCAAGTAAATGAGCAGTGTGACTGCAAAAAAGAAATCCGAGCGCGTATTGAGTTGGCCAGGAGCACATTTTTTCAGATGCGAAACTTCTTCACCCGCAGAGATTTTTCCTTGGACCTTCGAATGCGGATGGTACGGTGTTATGTGTTCTCGGTGCTCCTGTATGGCTGCGAAAGTTGGACACTTGATCCCGGGATTGAAAAGAACATCGAAGCTTTCGAGATGTACATATACCGGCGAATGTTGCGGATACCCTGGGTCGAGAAAGTCACAAACATGGAGGTGCTCGGACGGATGTGTAAATCCGTTGAGCTTTTACTCACCCTGAAGGAGAGGAAGACTCGATACATTGGTCATGTGATGCGCGGAGATCGCTACAGCCTCCTCAGACTGATTATTGAAGGCAGAATTCCTGGAAAACGCTCGGTTTGAAGGAGGAAAAATTCGTGGCTGAAGGATCTGCGACGGTGGTATAACTGCTCGTCCATTGAAATATTTCGAGCGGCTGTAGATAGGGAGGAGCTAGCAGTTTGGATCGCCAACCTTCGTTTGGAGACGGCGAATTAAGAAGAAGAACATTACTTCGGAGTGGGGTCGGTCACTGGGCGATGTCACGCCCTCTTCTGATGTCTGCTTGAGTCTCCAGTTTATTATTCACCTGAGAAACGGGACGTTCAGCTTTTTTGCCTTCAGGAGTCGGACTATGTAGGACACAATCCTCTCCCTGGTTCCCTTGTAGGAGATCATCTTCCCAATCACATTAGTTGGTGTGATTTAACACTCCTGTTCTCCTAGAATCTCTCTTTCCCTGACGTGTCTGCTAGCGCCCTTCTGTGCAGGTACGACCGGATGTATCCATGGCCCGACAGGAACATCATAAAGCTGCGGCGACACTGCCACCGGACTTGACTTGACTTGACCGGAGCCACCGTAGAGGGGTGCGACACTGCCACAGGACTTGACTTGACTGGCGTCACCGGACTCCAACCAGTCCAGTTTGTTCTTAGACGTCACAAGAGTATGTCCTCCGAAATGGAAGTCTCCAAAATCCGATTCTGATAAAGAAATAGAACTATTGACAAGTTTTCTTTCTTTGAATAAGTCGTGGATGTCACCGTATGTTTCCGAACGAGCACAATACGGCGAATTTCACACCCTATCCGCCAAATTGAACGATGTTCAATTTCAAAACTATTTTAGGATGAGAAGAGAGCAATGGTGGCTGCTTTGGATGGCTCGAGGGGGTGCGAGGGGTTGAAAATCGCAGTAGAGGGGTGACCGGAGTCAGGTCTCAACCCATGCAGACCGGGTCAGAACGGAGTCCGGTGGGTGGCTCAAGTCAAGTCAAGTCAGGTCCGGTCGCAGTCTCGCCGCTTCCCTTTGAAATACAAAGGATGGGTTCAGACAGGCACACAAGTGAGGCCCAGTCAAGTCAAGTCCGGTGGCAGCGACGCCGCACCTTAATGTAGAAATCCACTTCTCTGTGCCTCCTGTCAAGCCATGGGCGCACCTGTGGGATATCGGATTTTGAATCTTCTGTGGATCACCGGAGGTAGATCCGCTTCCTTTCCTTTGCTAGGAGGTCGATTGGGATGGTGGCAGCAGTGACTCCAATGACAGGGAAAAATATGGCACGACAGGCGTTTGCTATTTGCAAGGCTCCTCTCCTCTGCACTGATTGTTGTTGGTCTCGGTACTTTTTAACTTGTTGGGCCTCAACCCACACCTCCACTCCATATAAAAAGATTGCTTTGGCTGTGGTCATGAGAATCTTCCTTTTCTTGGGTGATGGTCCACCAATGTTTGCCATTAGCCTGCGCAGGTTTGCTGTCACCACCCCTGCCCTTTCTCCTGCTCGCTTGATGTGCAACCAGAAGGTCTACCTAAAGTCGAGGGTCAGTCCCAGGTACCGCACCGAATGAGATGATTCAATGGTTTCGTCCTCCACCTGAAACTGGGTGGCACGGTTAATGTGTCTCTTAGTCAGCAGCACCATTTCGGTTTTGTGAACTGCAAGCTGCAACCCATGTTCCTCCATCCAAGGCTTGACTCACCGATCGGTTGAGCTTCCACTGGAGTCCCTCCGAAGTACGGTATTTTATCACCACTGCTACACCATCGGCATAGCTCACCAGGAACATATCCTCCGGCATGTCCAGCAGAAGGATCCCATCTAACCTCGCATTCCACAGATCAGACCCCAATATAGAAACCTGGGCCGCCCCACTGGTGATCTTCTTCCTGCTCACCTTCCCCTCGGACTCATACGCTAAGCTGGGGTTCTTTAAGTAGTCATATATGACGACCAGTAGATAAGAAAACGGCTATGTATACATAGCACCTTCATTCATCACAGATGTCCAATTCTGGCTTCAAATCGCAGGAAGCCCTTTCGTAACGAACCTGCGATATGAAGCCAAAATTGGACATCTCTGATGAATGAAGGTGCTATGTACCACACATAGCACCTTCTTCCATGAAACAACGTTTTACAGGTAGATTATTTATATAACGGAAGAAGGTGACATGGGCACATAGCACCTTCTTCCATGAAGCAGCGATTTAGAGGTAACATTTGTATTATTGAAATAAGGTGACAAGGTCTTATAGCACCTTCTTCCATTGAAAAAATGAAGTAATCTAGTTACATAACACCTTCTTCCATTCTATATCTCTCCAGGGAGTTGTTATTGCGTATCCAGACTGCCACCATAGATAGATAGCCCTTGAAAACCATCATTTATGCAAAAACCCGAGTTTTTGTGAAAATGTCACTTAGCACCTTCTTCCACTCGTGCCTTCAATTATTTTAGCAACATTTAACTCGTGATTTAGGTAGGTACCTAGTAACGAGTACGGGGTTAGGTACTAACCTACGGAGGGTCTGCGATCAACATAATATGCATAGAATAGTACATATTATATTATATAGACGGGTTATCTATACATAGAGCTGTGATCTGTAACAGAAGGGTATTCTATACAAAATAATAAACCGTTGTGCAGGGATTTGCAGCGTTTTTGTCATAGGTGACGGTCGAGACGCCCGTATGTCAGGAAGGCCGTGTCGTTGCCTGGAGATTGATGTGTGTAATACTTTAAAGTGAAAACGACGGCAGCAGCTGGATCGAGCCGCTCTGGTTGGATAAGGTATTTCCCATAATGCACTCCGATAAGTTGACACACAGCGCTCCCAGTGGAACAAGTTGGTAGTGTGTCTGATCGCCATTATGGACGGAGACGCTTATTCCAGTCGAAGTGTTGCTCAAGTGTCCAGGAGGAAGTTTATTTATATCCAGTTTTGCTTTCTTGGCTTTAATTAGGATGCTTAATTCGACATATATATATTGTGATGATCCAGCGGGAGCTATAATTAGGAATGAGTACACAGGACTACTTGAGTCGGTTGGTGACTTGATGAATGCATGTTTATTAGATAATTACAACGCCTTTTATACCCCTGGTTACAGACCCGGAGGGGGGTAGGGGAACCCCGCTCCGGGAAGCCGCCAAGACGCGGCCTACACCTTAAGTGACGCTAGTTACATTGTTAGGTAGGGAGCAGCCGATCACTACACTGCTCCCCCCAGAATTGAAGTTAAATACTGCAATTATAAATGTGTTTCTTGACGGTGAAACGTGTTGAGGCGTCGGTGAAGGTAGGAGAGGCTGCGTGTTGTCTTGATATGCCGGTGCGGTTTCATCCTGCATTAGCGGCGGCTGCGGTGTGGGATCCGGGAGCGTGCTCGTAAGTGGGAGCGTGCTTGGAGGTGGTTCCGCTGGTGATGTCGGGGGTAGCGTCTGGGAGACCTCTGAGAGGTGCGGCAGACAGGCGTGGTCCTTCAGGGCGGCGATGCAAGAGGCGCTGGAACCGGTGAAGTGGGCCTCAGCTGCGGCGTGGCTGCAGCGGTTGGCGGCTCCGTCTTGTTGTTTGTCGCCTGGGTCCCAGTGGTAATGGTGTCGGGGGACACCTGTATCCCGATGCTCTGGAGCTGAGGGCGGCGACAGCCGTGTGTGCAGCAGTCGGAGCATTTCCCGGCGAAAGGCGGGAGCATCAGCGTGATGGTCTGCCTGTGAGTGGCCGTGTAGGTCATTAAGGGTATCCCCGCGGCGTCCTGCGGGTCGCTGGCGTGAAGTGGGGTGATTCCCTGTGGTGGCTTCATCTTCTGATTCATCTGGTTGATGGATGGCCGAGGTGGTATCGGGGCTGCGTTGAACCGTGTGATCGCCATTGCTTCTCGTATCGTGGTGGTTGGGGGACACCTCCCCGGGAGTACTGGCTTCGTCTTTCTTCTCTTTGTTGGCGAGTCTTGATGGCCCGGAGGCGAAGGTGTCAGCGTGAGGTCCTTCAACAGCTGCTGTTTCGAGATGGTTTTGGAAGGCGTGTTCGGTGCCATTGTGAGAGTGAATGACCTTCGCGGGTCGCGGTTCGCGTTTTATACCCGCGGAATCCGCGGATGAATTAGGTTGGCCAATAGGGAGCGAGCTTTCTTGACCAATCACAGCTGAGGGAGGCGGAGCCGGCTTGCATCTATCAATGGAGACTGTTGGTGTTGTAGAGTCATTGTTTTCGAAACAAATAGTCTTCCCATCGTTTGTGAGAACTCGAAAAGGTCCTACGTAAGGGGGGTCGAGTTTACCTTTCGGTGTATCGACTCTTACGTATATGTGTGTCGCTCGTTGAATCGTGTTCGGCGAATAGGCTTCTGCGAATCTTCGGTAGGAGTCATGTGTGAGGAGTTGCACCGTAGCGGGTGGTTGTTGTGTGAACAGGTCCCCCGGAAGCCTCGGAGTGGCCGAAAACAGTCGTTGTGAAGGCGAGTAGCCGTCGGGGCCGGGCCTGTTGCGTAGGCCGAGGAGGAGGCCGTTGAGGTCCGATGCCCAGGTTTTTGACGTCGAGGTAGCGATGATAGCGTCCTTAAGGACACGGTGTAGGCGCTCCACGAGGCCGTTGGCTTGCGGGTGATATGTGTTCGTGTGATGTAGCTCTATCCCCATTTTTTCGCAGAATAGGCGGAAAGTGTTTGATGTGAATTGAGTTCCTTGGTCGGAGGTTAAGTGTGCCGGGGACCCGAATCGGGTGATCCAGTTATCGTGAAGGGCGTTGATTATGCTCTCTGTTGTTATTGTTGATAGCAGGACGCATTCGAACCATCCGGTTGCTCGGTCGATCATCGAGAGGACGAATTTATATGATCTAGAGGGTGGAAGTGGTCCGAAGATATCAACATGTAGATGTGAGAGCGGCGTTGATTCCGGGAAGGTACCTAGGGGTGCTCGAACGTGCCGGGTAATTTTCGCCCGGTTGCAGCTAGGGCAGGCGCGTGTGAAGAGGCGAACCGAGGAGGTCAAATTTGGCCAATAATATCGGGCGCGTATCAGGGCAGTGGTGGCTTTAATTCCCGGGTGTGATAGTCCGTGTATGTGCCGGAAAACTGGGAGCCGTAGAGATGTAGGTATATACGGTCGTGGTGCTGAATCTGATAAATCGCAGAAGATTTCGTACCCGTTGATCATTTTTCTTTGAAGGCTCATCTCGCAGGTGTGTTCATCGGCGGACTGGGCTTCGAAGAGTTCTCTAGTTGAGAAGGGAGGTCTGTATTTGTCGACTGCGTGTGTGTCTAGGCCAGTGTTATTTTCTGTGGGTGGTAGACGGGATAAATAATCGGCGATGACGTTTGAAGATCCCTCAGCGTATCTTATATCCGTGGTGAATTCTGATATGAATCGTAGGTGACGGAGTCTGGTCGGAGGAGCGGTGTTCGACTGTGTAGTAAGGGCTGTGGTGAGAGGTTTGTGATCTGTGTACACGGTTAGTGTACGTCCCTCTATTTGCTGGCGGAAATGTACTACGGCGAGGTATATTGCGAGGAGTTCTCGGTCGAACGTGCTGTAATTCTTTTGTGCTTGATTGAGGGATTTTGAGAAAAATCCTAGTGGTCTAAGATGGTCACCGTCTAGGAAGTGGAGGGCAGCGCCGACGGCGAAGTCCGAGGAGTCCGTGTGTAGGACTAGTGGTTGTGTGGGGCCTGGATGCGCTAATGTTACTGCTCGTTCGAGGACGTGTTTTGCTTCTTCGAATGCTGTTTCGGAATACTGGACCATTGAAGTAGACGTTTATCTTTCTTCCGAGCGTCGGGTGGGATCATGTCTATCAGTGGTCGGAGTGTGGCGGCAGCACGAGGTATCGCACGGTGATAAAAATTTATCAAGCCGAGGAACGTACGGAGGTCTTGTACCGTAGTAGGGCGAGGAAACTTAGCGATGAGGGCCGTTCGCTCGGGTAGAGGTGCTACTCCGCTAGGCGATACGTTGTGGCCAAGGAATTTGACAGATGTGCGGGCCAGTTGACACTTCGCCTTGTTGACTTGGAGGCCGTAATTCGCTAGAGTCTCGAGTAGTAATTTTACGTGAGTAAAATGTTCCTCGATATCTCTTGAGGCTACTAGAAGGTCGTCTAAATAGCAGAAAACGAAGGGTAGGTCTCGGAGAACGTGGTCCATGTATCTCTGCCAGGTCTGTGCTGCGTTTCTTAAGCCGAAATTCATTCTCTTGTATTGATAGGCGCCGAACGGGGTGAGAATCGTTGTTTTCGGGACGTAGTTTTTGCTGATTCTGCAGTGGAAGAAGGCGCGGGTGAGATCGAACGTACTGTATATAGTCGTCCTGAAAAGTACGGTTGTGAAGTCGTGGAGGTGAGGTACCGTGTACCTATCGGGGACGGTGAGTCTGTTGAGGGCACGGTAGTCTCCGACGGGGCGAATGTCTCCGTCTGGCTTCGGTACTACGTGTAGAGGGCTTGACCAAGGAGCTTCCGATGGTTCTATGATGCCGGCGTCTAGAAGTTCTGTAAAGTGGGCTTTCGCTTTTGTGTAGATCGCCGGAGCTAGTCGTCGGAGTTTAGCATGACATGGTGGGCCTTTTGTTATTATATGGTGTTCGATCGGTGCTTCGCAGGGCGTTTTAGAAGGAGCGTATGCGTCTAGGAGCGTTTGAAAACGTGGCGAATTATCTGTGGTTGAACAGATAGAGTTTCCCGGATGTACGAGGTTGATTGTGCCTTTGATGAAGGTGCTAGTCGCTGCGTTGATGAGGCGGGCGTTCGGGAGGTCAACTAGTAGGCCGTGGTACTGCAGGAAGTCTGAGCCGAGGATCGGTGTTGAGACGTCTGCTACTACAAATGTCCATTCATATGGCGGTAGGTCGGGTAGGTGTACCGAGGCGGAGTGGTTGCCGTATGTGTTGATCTCCGAGCCATTGGCTGCTCGCAGGAAGCCGGGTTTCTTCGTTTTTCTTCGAAGTATCGAGTTAGGTACAATTGAAACATCCGACCGGTGTCTACAAGAAATTCTACTGCTGTCTTCTTACATCGGAGGAAAAGCCGAGAGTTGAGGTGAGTTCGCACGGCCGTTACGGCTGTTGGGGCCGTGCATCGGCGTTTCCCGTCGGCTGGTTTCGCCAGGCGCATGGTTTGACGCATTTCTTCGCTCGGGATCCCCATCTTCTGTGGTAGAAACAGAACTTCTTGTTCGGTCGCTGAGGGGATGGTTGTCTGTGCGTAGAAGGCCGCATTCGTTGGCGTTGCTGGATCACCTGCACTTCCTCGTCGACTGTGGCGACACACGAGGAGGTGTTACGAAGGGTATAAGGCGGTCGGCGGCCGCCGCGAGCTTCGTGATATCAGGTTCTACGCTGGCTGCGATGTGAAGGCGAAGGCTCTCAGGTAGAGATCGTAAGAAGAGTTGTCGGAGGAGCGAGGTCGGAGTTTCCGAGGGTAGAGCACGTTGAAGGCGTCTGGCGAGGGCCGAAGGCAGTTCGTCTGTCACCGAAGGCTGAAGCAAAGTTGAGAGCTGGGAGCCATCCGAGGGTGCGTGAGCTGCGATAAGCCGGTCTTTCAGCGTCTGGTAGCTTGCGGAGTGTGAGGCGACGATGTCGGTACAGATGTCCGCTTGGCGGGGCTCGAGCGCGAGGAAAGCTCGGGTGAAGCGGGCTTCAGATGTTTTCAAACCTTCCTGGGCGAAAATTAGTTCGAGCTGCGCGAACCAGACGTGCGGGAAATCCGGGTCGAAAGGCCGCAGTTTGAGAGGTGCTTGTGTCGTCTCAAGTGTCTTCGTAGCTCTGGTTTCCATTTTTCTTCTTGGTTGTTCTCTTGGTGGTTGATCTGAGGCGAGTGTGCTCCGTTGGTGGTCGCTCTCGTTAAGTAGGCAGCGGGAACGATGAGAAGTTCTCTGATTGGTTCGCTGTAGAGCTGGTCGCTGGTTGGTCGCTTGTGAGAGGACGCTGATTGGTCGTGACGAGTGGTGGGGGGTTCGCTGTTGGTCGCAAGAGGACGATGGTTCTTAAAGAATCGGTTCAGTCCGAAGATGGTCGGGGCAAGGGTAAGTTGCTCTGACGATGTTGCGGTCGCGAAAATCCGATGTGGCTGAAATTGAAAGGCTGAAACGGACAGTGGTCCTGAAAAGGACCTTTGTAAATCCGCTGAAGGTCAAGGCGAATGTGCGTTTTTCGCGGTCGCTGGAAGCGAGAATGCAGGGCGCTACTCGCAGAGGGCAGGAAGCCGGCGAAGGTGCGTATCGGGCCGTCGCTAGAGGCGAGAAGGCGGGATGTTGCTCGCAGAGGGCAGGAAGCCAGCGAAGGTGCGCGTCGAGCAGTCGCTAGAGGCGAGAAGGCGAGACGCTGTTCGCAGGAGCCGGTAGCCGGTGAAGGTTGCGTGTTCGTCGTCGGGGTGACCAGTGTGATGATCCAGCGGGAGCTATAATTAGGAATGAGTACACAGGACTACTTGAGTCGGTTGGTGACTTGATGAATGCATGTTTATTAGATAATTACAACGCCTTTTATACCCCTGGTTACAGACCCGGAGGGGGGTAGGGGAACCCCGCTCCGGGAAGCCGCCAAGACGCGGCCTACACCTTAAGTGACGCTAGTTACATTGTTAGGTAGGGAGCAGCCGATCACTACATATATGTATATATAGTAATAACGCTTGGTCGGAACTTTTTGGAATTTAACCAGTGTATTTTCGTCAACGCTCGATCACAACTCACTCTTTTTAGTCAATGTAAACAACAACTGGGAACGATAATAATCAACAGTGCAGTAACCACACTACACTACCCCCCTCTCCTCTTCAGCTGCCATCTGTGGCCTTACATCCGCATGGGCTACCCGATTGATGTGGAGGAGCCGTTTTCGCCGCCCCATCGTCACTTCCAAAACCACGTCGTTCTTTTTCCGGGACACTACCCATGGTCCAGTCCACTGCGGGTCGAGTTTTGTACACCGCCTTCGGGTGCGTTTTGGGTCATGGACCCAAACCCAATCGCCGACATTGAATGTCCTCTGCTTCGCGCGCCTGTCATAACAGTCCTTCTACCGTCTCATGCTGGTCTTCATTGTTTCCCTGGCAAAGGTCCTCATCCTCTCCAAGTCCGCTCGCAGCTGAAAAGCGTACGGTGTTTTGAGCTCGGACGGTGCAACAATTGGTCTGACCAACTCCTCTGGCAGGTGTAAATCTCTTCCATAGACCAGTTGTGCTGGCGAGAACCCTGTCGTATTGTGAGGGGCGGATCTATAAGCCAATAGGAACAGGGGTATCTTGTCATCCCAGTCGTCTTGCTGCTGTCCAATGTAGGCCACGAGGTACTTGGTGAGGGTGCGATTCAATCGCTCCACTAGTCCACCTTACTGGGGATGCAGCGGCGTTGCTCTGGTGCGTCTAGAACCCAACAATTGAGCCATCTCTTGTACCAAAGCTGATTCAAAATTTGTCCCTTGTCAGTGTGGCCCGACTGAAAACATGCTCCACCAGAGCCTTAGTCACTGTTTCCGCCTCCTGGTTTGGCAGTGGGATAGCCTCAGGCCACTTTGTAAAATAATCAGAAACCACTAGCACGTAACGATTCCCCCGCTTGGTTTCAGGAAATCGTCCTAGAATGTCAATGCCTATCCGATCAAATGGTCCGCCCACAGGACATTGGTGAAGGGGAGCTGGGGGGCTTCTTATGGTTTTTATCGTTTGACACGATTGGCAGCTCCGACACCAGGCCTTGACATCCCCAGCCATTCCAGGCCAGAAGTACAACTGCCTCACTTTTGCCAGTGTCTTCCAATATCCAAAGTGCCCACCTGCTGGTTGATCGTGACATTGTAGGAGAACTTGGGGAACAACGGAGGTCGGGACTACCAGTTGCCATCGGGTACCCTTCGTTGAATCCCAACAATGGAATAGTTTCCCCTCTTGTACCACTAGTGACTCCCACCTGAGGATTAAACGGCGCACTTGGGGGTCCTCTGCTGCTAGTTGCCTTTGGTCAGGCCGTTTGTTGTCTCTTTTCCACATGATGACTTGCTGAATGGAAGCATCGTGCCGTTGGACATCATCATCATCATCATAAGACAGTCTGATGGCTGCAACACGCCCTTTGGCTTCTTGTCGAGTGCAGTACGAGCAGTTGTTGTAACAGACTTGTCTTGACAGGCCATCGGCATTACTGTGATTTCTACCCGCCCGGTGGACTATCTCAAATGAGTATGCCTGCAATGTCTCGAGCCAGCGGGCCATCTGCCCTTCAGGGCTTTTGAATGATGACAGCCATTTGAGTGCTGAGTGGTCTGTTCGAAGTGTAAAATGCTGGCCATAAAGGTAGTAATGAAAATGATTGATGCTTTTGACCGCTGCAAGAAGTTCCCTACGTGTGGCACAGTAGTTCCTTTCAGTTTGAGTCAAGACTTGGCTGTAATAGGCCACTACTCTCTCGTTACCCTCGGTTATTTGTGACAATACGGCGCCAATTGCATGTCTGCTGGCATCACAATCCAAAATGAAGGGCTTCTGCAAATCTGGAAAGGCAAGAACCGGTGCAGAGGCCATAAGCTCCTTCAGTTGGTGGAAGCTGTTTGCATATGTGCTGTCCCAGTGAAAGGTGGTGTTCATCTGTGTCAGTGCATGCAATGGCCGGGCTTTCTCAGCAAAGTTAGGAACAAACCTCCTATAATAAGAGCAAAACCCCAAGAATGAACGAACATCCTGTTTGCTCTGGGGTATAGGCCATTTCATGACAGCATCGGTCTTTGCTGGGTCAGTTCGGATACCCTTGCCTGAAATGATATGGCCCAAATACTGCACAGACTGCGTGGAAAACCGGCACTTCTTTGGATTGAGCTGCAGATTGGCTTTCTGAATTCGGGTAAGTACTTGTTCAAGTTTGTTCAGTACTGTCGGCACATCAGGACCATGGACGATCACGTCATCTAGATAAACAAGGGCGAGGTCAGTGGGTATGATTTCCTCCATCAGACGCTGAAATGTTGCCGGAGCGTTACATAAGCCAAATGGCATTACTTTAAATTGCCACAAGCCTTTTTGGTCTACTGCGAACGCTGTTTTCTCTTTATGCTCCTTGTTCAGGCCAATTTGCCAGTAGCCGCTCTTCAGGTCTAATGTGGAGAACCAAGCTGAACCTCCCAACCTATCCAGGAGCGCTTGGACTGTAGGAAGGGCATAGGAGTCTTTCTTAGTCACCTTGTTCAGCCTTCTGTAATCCACGCAGAACCGGACTGTTCCGTCTTTCTTGGGGACAAGGACAACTGGTGACGACCAAGGGCTCCTAGATGCCTCAATCACTCCCTCATCAAGCATTTCTTGCAGCAAGTTGTCGAATTGTCCTCTGGAAGAAGCCGGAACTCTTCTGGGAGGTTGCTTGATAGGTTGTGAGTCGCCGGTGTTAATGGAATGTTCAACCACATGAGTTCTTCCCAACCTTGCACCTTCGGTTGCAAATACCCCTCTAAACTGATGGAAAAGTTCTGAGACTTTTCAATACATTTTTGAGCCCGGAACAAAGCTGGATTCTTTTAGCAACTCAGTAGCCCAATTTCCCTCTTTTGGCATAAGGTTGATTTGAAGGGACCTGGCAACACATTGAAATCTCCGGTGAAGGGGAATACACCTGCCCTTCACTTGAAGTTAAGCCTTTGCTACATCCAGCGTAGCCTGGAGGTTCTTGAGAGAGTCCAAGCCTAAGATACCTTTATCTCTGATTTTGGCCACCAAGAATCGCTGACGGACTTGCCAACTGCCGACCTTGAGGTAAGGAGTACACTCCCCTAGGACCTCTAACTTGTCATGTCCTGCTGTAGTCAGAAATTTAAACTCTGAGGGAACTACTTCCAACCGACTACGCTTGGCCACATCTGGTCGCACAACAGATACAGAGGCTCCTGTGTCCACCAGTAGGCCCAGCGGTCTAGAGTTAACCCAGGTTTCAACAAATAGGGCTTCTGACCCAGATCGCAAACTTCCCACAACTCCCTTGGGCCTTGACCTAACAGCCAGGGCATGGCCCTCTGCTCTGGCTGGCTTTAGTTTTCCGATCTGCTATTTCCCCTGGGACATTGCGACCTGGGATTGCCCGGGGGGTTATTTACATCCCCAGCAGCGAGTGTCTGCAGGTGGCTTGCTGGACTCAGATCCCACTGCCTGCAACTGCAATGCTGTTGTCAGTGCTTCCTGGATATGGGACGGTTTTGACAGAGTTATTAGCTTAGCCAGCTCCCTATTGGCTAACGCCTTAATGAAAGTCTGAACACCCTTCCTGCTCTTGCTCTTTCTGGTCTCGTCTGGTATGGCACCCCTAACCAATTGCTCTATGTCACTAGCCAATTCAGGTAGTGATTCTCCTGCTTTTTGGTACCGTGTCTCCAATTGCAACTGGAAGCTGGGAGCCAGTCTTGCTTGCCCAAACCTTTCCTTTAGGGCTTTGGAGATGGCATCATAATTTAGTCTGTCCCCTATAGGTAATTCAGCCAAAACAGTTAATGCTGCCCCACGTAAATTTTGGGTCAACCTACAACCTTTTATCTCTGGAGACCAGTTATTGGTCACCGACGTGACTTCAAGGTGCACTTGATATTCCTCCCAGGTAATTTTGCCATCATAGGGGCACAATACTACCGCGTGTTGCCCAGTAGTACCTGGCTGATGAGCTTCAGGGTTCAGTTCATGAGGAACCGGTCTGAAAACATCTTCATGAGACGTCCCCCGTCAAACCCTCGCTTGAGTCTGGCTCTGATGATCTCTGAGCTCCCTCAATTGCTGGATCATCTGTGTCTGCATGAGCTGTGTCGTCCTCAACATTTCCGTCATCGAGTTGGTCACTGCCAATAGGTCCGATGGGTGCGGGTTAAGTGGTCTTCCCCTTGGGGATTGCGACTGAGACCGAGTTGGGACAGAGGCGGCGGCTGCAGGATCTTGATCGTCAACGCGGTGACTGCGGGTAGATATCGTGCATTGAACCGATCGAGCTGTTCGTTTAGGTGGCATGGCCACTTCCTTCCTCCTCCCAGTAGCGCGTAGGACGGGCCCCCAATGTAATAACTCTCGGTCGGAACTTTTTGGAATTTAACCAGTGTATTTTCGTCAACGCTCGATCACAACTCACTCTTTTTAGTCAATGTAAACAACAACTGGGAACGATAATAATCAACAGTGCAGTAACCACTACTATATATATATAAATTTTCTTAGGATGTTGGATAAAGCGTGTTTTAAAAAAGCTTTATTCAATGAACTACAATGATTCACAACTTTAAACACAAGTGGGAAAAGGTACTGACAGAATGAGCTACGGCAGAAGACTGAGCTGTCGGGGCTCGCAGGCTCCCTTTATAACATTCGTACTGCTGAATCGGCGTCCCGTAGTGACGCGATACAATTGAGGATGTCGTCAGCATAAGTACTTTAGGTAATTCGTCCCCCCTTAGTCATTTTTTGATCTAAGTTTGGCCTGAAATAGTTTGCTTCTTGTTTAGCTTAACATATTGGTATACCGCATACAGTATTAGGCTTGATATAACAATGTACAATAAAATGGTCCAAATACTAGGTCGAACATAATTCAGAATTTCTAATTGAGCTATAGGCTTAAGATCTTGTACATTTAATGAGTCCAAATTCAGTTCTTTTAGATTCAATATTCGTTCCGGTAGTTGGTTTTTATTCAGCTTTAAAGAAACGTCTCCAATAATGAGTGGCTTCCCAGCTAGCTCGTTTTTGGGAGCAAACAATGTTTGATTTCTGTACAATAAATGCTGGTTGCCTGGAGATGCTAGGTAAATCCCAAATAATGTTCTAGTATCGGTTCCTTCGTTGTGTACTATGCTTATTGTATCACCCTTAGGAAAATACAGGAGGTACCTATTTATTTCGAATAGTAATTTTACTTGGTTAGTTTCTGTAGCCAATTTAATAAATTTACATTTGGAAGTGTCGCTGTTAATCAAGAATTGAATTTCACATTCTGGTTGTGAGGGGGATAGTAAATAATTTGGACAAAGGTACATATGGCCAACTCGTGGGCACTTTTCCGTAAGCGGGAGGACTCGTTGGTTCGAACTTAAGAAATATTTTGTTTCTGGTATAATAGTCACAAATTCGTCGTCGACTTTGGTCGACAGAGGTTCCAGATGATTTTGAACGTATTGGACGGGGTCCATGATAGGGATGTCAATGAAGTATATAATTTCTTCGACGCCTACATAGCATCTAACGCGGAGGTGCGACTGAATTTCAAAGAGGTTTTGATTCTCAAATTCGGGAAATCTGTTTCCGTAGAATTTTGACAATTTTGATAGTTCTTGGTACAAGAGGTGAGAGCTAATTATACTGGGGTGTAAAATTCCGGATTTGCAGGCTACTACTGAATTTTCGATATCCTGAACTACATCGAGGAGGAAGTTGAATACTACTTGTTGGTGTTCGAGGATGGTTCGAACCTCGTCGAGGTGACTGTACTGAGGGTTTCGGATTTTCCAAAAAGTTAGCTCATTTTTCATTTCTCTGTTATTGTGGGCGATCGTTTCCATAGTCCTGTTGAAGTTTTTCTGAATCGCTTCGTTTATTGAGTACTGAGCGTGAATTTGACTTTGTAGGTCCTGTTGTGAGTTCTTTAAACGTTTAATAATTTTGTCATATCGCTCTTGATCTTGTGAGTCGAGATTTCCTGAGACGAATTTGATTATTGACCCTAGACCATTTATTAGAACTCTTTTCGATCTATTTGATGTGGGAGATCGGTTGGAGATTGGGAGGTGAATGTCATATAATTTTCCCTCAACTAAATCGATCGTAGCGTTAATGTTGGTTCTTAGTAGTTCTGTATTTTCGAATCCTGTTTTTTCGTCGCTTAGGTCTACTAAGGTACTTAGGTAAGTATTTTTTAGTTTCTTTATCCTTTTGATAAGTTCTGTCAGTTCGTAGTAATGTGTCAGTGAATGGTATCCGTTGACGATTCGTGCGGGTCCGAGTGAGCTGGTCAATAGTCCGGGATTTGTTGTAATGTTCTTGATTTCTGATCCTGATGCGGAAGTCAGGAGGATAATCAAAGGGATGATTCTGAAAAATTCAGATTAATTCCGACTTTAGGATCTCGTAACAGATCTTTTCTCGTAGGGAGAGTATTTCTTTAGGGTTAATTTCTATTGGTTCATTTACACTAATGAGGTTGGCAATTTGGCACATGTAGGCCCCACAGTCAAAACCGTTTGTTTGTTGGGGAGTTTCTGGATACGCGTAGACTTTCCAGCTATCAACTTCTAAGGATGAACCCTTTTTCGTTTGGTGCTCTTGAACTAAGTAGGATTTTACATTGTCTAGGATTTTGGTATGATTCTTGTTGAGGGAATCGAAGTAAATTATCTCCTTTGAGGGGATTTTTGCGACGACTAGTCGCCAGTGGGCTTCCTCGAATATTGGAAAGAGAATCAGGTCCATTGCAAAAATATCGGTTTTCCTGGTATAGTTACGAACTGCTTCGTAACCGCGGTTTTCAAAAGATTGGTATAGGTAAATACTGAAAGAATGGGTTTTGGGGAAATTTTGATTTTCTCGGCTTCTCTGGTCGATCAGCTCCATGTAGAAGTTGATTACCTGGTCGCCGAACCAGTTTTTGCCTTTGAGGGTTAGCAAGTCATCTCGGGTGAGCCGAAGTCCGAATTTTTGTACTAATACCTCTGCTTTGTTTAACTTTTCGTCCCAAGCGCTTGCAGTGGTTTCTGCGAATTTCTTGGGGCGGCGTACATTTATTAGATGGATTTTTTCCTTGGTGTTGTGGTGGCGAGGAACAATTTGTGCGGTTTTTAGCTCAGGATTTACGGTTTTGATTATTTCCTTGTTAAATTTGGGCTTTGTTTTAGTTTGTTTCTGGACCGTTTTCACATAGACTTCGGGAGGAATTGGAGGGGCTTCTTCCCGATTTTCATTCAACTTTTCGATAATTTTAGTCTTGTCTTCAAGGAATTTTGTTCGCATTTGGGAATATAACACTTTCATTCTTTCGCGATGGGCATCTAGGTAGTTGTTCGTTAGGATTCGGTCAGTGTCGAGTTCTAGTAAGGTTGACTGTTTGATGTGTCCGTAAAGTAGTTCAAACGGTGTGAGTTTGGACGCTGAGTGGATGGAGTTGTTATACGCGACGATCGCGTAATCCACTTTTACTCTGCTGGAGCTTTTCTTGTATTCAGGTCTCAGTGATAGAATACGATAGTGTTCTATCAAAGTGGAATGGAACCTTTCTACAATAGAGTTGGACTCTGGATGTTGGGAGGCCGTATAGTGGATAGTGACTCTGTGGAGCAGCATAAACTCTCGAAAAAGGGAATTTTGGAATTCTGGACCATTGTCAGTAAAGATATTGGTGGGAGTGCCATGGTGTTTGAAGTACTGGAGAAGGGCATCGACTACATCGATAGCGTTAGCCGATTTGAGGGGGTAGGCCTGGGCGTAACGTGAAAATGAGTCAACGAGTGTTAGGAATTTTGATCCGTCTAGAGTCATGGTGTCTATGTGAAGGGTCTCTAGTGGGCGAGAGGCCGTAGGGGTCACATTGTATTTGACTTTTAGGGGTGCTCGGTCGTACTTGCACCTTACGCAGAGCTCACAGTTGTTTATGAACTTCTGAATTGATTCCCTCATGTTGGGCCAATAAAAGTCCCTCTTCAATCGGAGGTGGCACTCGTCTATCCCTCGGTGATTTTTAATACCTTCGTGGTGTTTTTTGATTATGTCCGTCCTTTCGTTTTCTTCAAAGATATCCTTTAACAGTTTGGTGTACTTAGTCATTGTAATTTCGGAAAAAGTGAAGTTTTTCGTCATTATTGATACGAACTCGGGGTAGATGTCTTCAGTGAAATAGATCCCATATTTGATTTTAGGTTGAATATACTCTCTGACAAATTTTATAATTTCTTTTTCTAAATTTTGCTTTGTGAGTTGGACGATTATTCGGGTTTTGTCGTTGAATAATTTTTGTGTCTCTACTGGTTGATTGGTGGGGGTTTGGGTAATTTCGATTACTATTTGGTTTTTGCAAATGTTTACCGGGTCTTCTTTGATTGGGATTGTTACGATAGCGTGACCCATTACGTCTGAGTGAACAGTACTAGTGGGGTTCGATCCTTCGTCATCGGAGTCTAAATCTGCAACTTTGGACAAGGTGTCTTGATCAGGCTGTACTGCTAGTGAGTTTAGGTCAAGTTCTTCTAGAAATTTACGTGAATTCGGAGTCAGTTCGTTAACATATTCCTCTATAGCCGCGTCTATTTCGACACTAGTTGGTTCATAGTCGGGGTCAGTTTGGTCGTTTGTTTCGTCTTCCAAATTATTGAGAAGTTCGACTCTCGACAGAGCATCGGCATTTGTGTTAAGTTGGCCCTTTTTGTACTCGATGTCGAAGTCGTAGGCTGACAGTTTGGTGCGCCATTTAAATAATTTGGAGCTGGGCTCTTTGATTGAACAAAGCCACTGGAGGGGTTTGTGATCTGACAGAATTTTGAATTTTCTCCCAAACAAGTACGGCCGAAAGTATTGCACACCCCACACTATTGCCAGGAGTTCCCTTTCTATGGTCGACAGACGCCTCTCGGTGTCGTTTAGGGTTCTGCTAGCATAGGCTACAGGGAGGTCGGCTCCTTTTGTCAACTGACTCAATACACAGCCAACCGCGATGTTACTCGCGTCGCAAGTGAGCCTAAAAGGTTTTTGAAAGTCAGGATACTGCAAAATGGGCTCGTTGGTCAAGAGCGTCTGACATTTTGCAAAACATTCCCTGTAGTACGGGCAGTTCACATCGATTTTGCTTCCTTTACGGAGGCAGCTGGTCATTGGCTTTGTGATTTTAGCGAAGTCCTTTATGAACTTTCGGTAATAGCCTAGCAAGCCTAAGAAAGATTTAATTTCGGTTGTGGTGGAAGGAATGGGGTAATTTAGAATTGCCTTGATCTTGTCCGGGTTTGGCTTTACGCCTTCGGGGGTGATTACATGACCCAAATATGCGACTTCAGTCCGAAGGAACTCCGTTTTGTCTAGCTGAATCTTGAGGTTGGCTTTTCTGAGCCTTCTGAAAACCTCTTCGAGCCTTGCTAGGTGTTCAGCTAAGGAGACACTGAATATAATAATGTCATCCAGGTAGACACAACAGAATTCATTTGATATTCCTCTCAGGATGTTATCCATGAGCCGCTGAAAGGTGGCAGGGGAATTCTTTAGACCAAACGGAAGACGGGTGAACTCCAGGTGGTAATTGGGAGTGCTGAATGCCGTCTTGGCTCTACTGTCCGGGTCCATCTCGATTTGGTGGAAACCCGACTTCAAATCAATCACACTGAAGTATTGACAGCGGCCTAGCTTGTCTAGTAACTCGGAGATCTGTGGTAGCGGGTACCGATCGTCCAGAGTTTTCTCGTTCAGCCGTCGGTAGTCTATGACCACTCGGAACTTTGGCTTCCCACTGGCATCAGCCTTTTTGGGAACGATCCAAATCGGAGCGTTCCAGGGGCTTTCGGAGTGTTTGACGATGCCCTTGGCAAGCATTTGTTCAATCTGCCGATCTACTTCTTGTCGGTAGATTTCAGGGAACCTGTAGTTCCGGGCATAAATCGGTATTTTGTCAGAGGTCCGAATCTGATGTTTCACGTGGTGGGTAAACGAGAGGGGTTCATTTTCTTGATGAAATATATCTGAGTACTTGGTCACTAGTTTTAGAATTCCCGATTTTTCTTCCTCACTCATGTGATCTAGGCGAAGTTTGGAAGTGTCAAATTTAAATTCGAAATTTTCCTCATAAAAGTTGTTTAGTGTTTCGAAGTGTTCGGGATTTGGGATTTCTCCTATTTCTTCGACATTCACTGGAGTAACTTGAGTGAATTTAGCTGCTACTTCTGATGGATTGAGGATTTTTACGTATGTTTCGGAGTTTTTGACCCTAATTAAACTTTCGGGGATTTCTAGATTTCCAATCCTCGTGTACGGTAGTACAGCGTCGCCGTTTTCAAGATTCCCTACCCGAATTTTTACTTGTTGGACAGTTCTGCTATTGATGAGATGGATTTCTGCTTCGTTAGTACTTAAATAATTCAACGGGATTTCGACTTTGGGAGTTTTCAATACGTTATTTTCCAGATCAATGGACGCTTTTAAAGTTTTAAGGCAATCCAGTCCTAGTAGTAAATCAAATTTTTGGTGAAATTGGAAAACGTTGAATTTTAGTTTTAAGTTCCTTTACTTGAAAAATTCTCCGCATGGGACAAGAGTTGTAAATTTTCCTCGTGACGAACCGTGAGCGGTTCGCACCTCAAAATTTTCTGGGAGAAATTTGTCTTTGAAAAATTGTTCGGCAATGACGGGGTTGATGTAGGATTTTGTGCTGCCTGTGTCGACCAAAATCCTCAACTTAGAACTAGGAACAAGAATATAAGGTAGCTCTGAAATGGTCTTACTATCTAGATTACTTAAATGATATTGGGGTACATTATTTACAATACCTGTTGGTTCTAATTCAGAGCCAACGTTTCGAGTCCTGGTTCCCCTAAAAAATTATTCTCTACTACAAATTGTATTTCCTGGGGTTCTCCCTCGAATTGGGTTTCTTGAGACTCGTGTTGTTCACACGGTTCAGTTTCGTAGTTTAAATTTTCGGACGGGTCTCCTACGTTTTCCATGTTATGGAAGTTGGTATTTGACGTCTTCCAGGACATCGGCGTGGGTTTCATAGTGCTGGAAGCACGGGGAGCGAAACCTTGATTCTCGGGGTTTTGTCCTTGGAAAGGTGGTTTAGATGTTTGGAAGGTATTAGATGAATTTCGATTTTGGGGGAATTTATTCTGCGTTTGCTGTGGGCGGTACGTAGTATTATTATTTGAGACGTTGGGCCTGTTATTTTGGGTCTGGTTTTTCTGGTATTGATAGTGGGAGTTTGAATTTTGGGGGTTTGGACTATTTTTGGGAGCAAAGTTTCGGGAGTTGTTGTAAGTGCGATTGTTAGTCATCAAATGCTGATAATCGTTTGTCAGCCAAGAGAGAGCGGTACTAAGGTCCACCGGTTGACGGGTACGCAACAAACTACCAAGGGGTTCCTTTAGATGAAGTAAAAAACATCGTAAAGCTAATTTTCTGTAGTTTTCGACTAATGCGTGGGCATGAGGTACATCATGATTTTCCAAGTAAGCAGCTATCAAATTTGAGGTTTTAAGGATCTTTTCGTGGAATTTAAAGGCTGTTTCTCCGTCAGTTTGACGCAGGTTGACTAATTCTATTGCCAACGTGAGGTGATCGCGCTTATCAGTGTACGCGTGCAAGAGTGCGTTTTTAATTTCTTCGAATGAGGTTGCTGAGACTACATGGTCGGCTGCGGGAGGAAGGATTTTACTTTTGATCCCTGAGATCAGGGTGAAATTTTCAAAAGAGTCCGGAGCGACTTCATTATAGAATTTGTCGTACAGGCGTTGGGTTACTTCCAAAAAGAATTGAAGCCTTTGAGGGGATCCATCAAACTGGGGAATCAAATCGAAATGTTCTTTGCGTGGACCTCTTTCGACGTTGGGGTTAGTATTGCTCGTTTGGCGACTTAACATGGTTTGCATCATATGTTGCAGCTGTTGAATTTGTTGGGACTGTTGGTTGATTACCATCATCGGGTCGAAATTTTGCTCTATATGAGTCTGGTTGAAAATGGGGCTTTCAGATATGTCGTTAGTTGCCATTTCGGAAATGGGGAATAATCTGGTTAAATTCTTTGGTAAAAAAGAGGGTCGTCGACCTTTCAGGTCTTTCGATTCCTTATCTTTGGGAATTTTGATGGGGGTACTTAGCAGATTACCAAAACAAATTTCAGGCTAAACCTTAGGAGAAAAATGTAAGCAGCAAATTATGGTTTAGAGAAACAAAAAGCAATGGAATAATCTTACGTCTAGACAAGTTAAAGGGCTAAAAAAAAATAAAAAGATTATTAGTCGGTTAAGGCTAAGCTTATCTGGTCGGTGAGCGTCAGGTGACGAGAGAGTCCGGATGGCCGGCTTGAGATAGCGGGCCGCGGCTGCAAAGGATTGAAGGTCCTCGGAGCTTCTGCGATGAAGAAGAATATTTCTCGAACGTGAAGGTCGTGAGTTCGGACTTCCTTCTCGTTGAGAAATACGATGAGAAATAAATCGAATCCCGGTTGGAGGCTCGGAGAGACGGGGTCCAATCGGTGAATTCGCTGCCCAAAGTTACGTTGGTTCCTTAGAATTTCGCCTTCGCAAGGTCGAGCTTGGGTGAAATTTTCGGGAAAGTTCAAAATAAAGCGATTTTCCAGGGTCAAACGGACTGTTTCCTCGTGCAGGGTTTGAACGGGGCAAAACTCCTCAGAGGTGCAAAACTTCGGCAGGTGCAGGTGCAGGTCAATCGGTGCAAAACTTCTCAGAGTGGGCGAGATTCTGAGGTTGGTTTTTCGGATATGGTGACCAATTTAGAACGCTCAAATTCTAAATTGTCGGGGTACAGGTTTTAGTCTGTTTTAAATTACTCACAGGCGTGACATGAGGATGCTGCCAACGGGGGTCCTGGAGGAGTTCTTCGCCGTTCTGCTGGGTACGTAGGTTGACGAGGAGTCCAAAATTGTCGATATTCTCTCTTCAATTTTGGGTTGTTCCGTCGTTCTCACGAGACTGCACCAATTTTCTTAGGATGTTGGATAAAGCGTGTTTTAAAAAAGCTTTATTCAATGAACTACAATGATTCACAACTTTAAACACAAGTGGGAAAAGGTACTGACAGAATGAGCTACGGCAGAAGGCTGAGCTGTCGGGGCTCGCAGGCTCCCTTTATAACATTCGTACTGCTGAATCGGCGTCCCGTAGTGACGCGATACAATTGAGGATGTCGTCAGCATAAGTACTTTAGGTAATTTATATATATATATATATATATATATATATATATTTGCATCCTGCTATCATAGTGGCATCCGCACATAACGCGTTATTGTGGCACCCACGCAATCTAATAATATATCGCATTTTTATGGTGTATACTGGTGCGTTACATCGATAGGAAGTGGTTGGTGTAATTTTTATCTTGAAACCGCAAACAGAAATTAAATCCCATAATGCTATCATTGTGGAACCTTTTCATTCTTAGATCAATACGGCACCAGAAGTATACTTTATCCAAATTCACATCATTGCAGAACCCAGTTGTCTATACATTGAACATAGTGCTATCAATATGGCACCATGCGCTGTTGCCAAATCTCTAGTGGGGAAAGCATTTAACCTGGTAGTGTAGAATCGGGGCTGGGGTGTACGAGAGGGTTAGAGCCTTAGATCTTAGTAACCCCAAATTTGGGGTTATTTCGGGCGGGCACCAATACAAGGTTTGAAAAACTTGCATGTGCTTACTCGACCAGCGATTAGCTCTTCACCTCTCATAATAATCGTGCGAAGTCTACAGGGACTAAAGATTGAATAACGTTCAAATAAAAAATTCTCCCCGGAATATAGCCATTGAGGTCAAATTGAGGGTTATGAAAGACACTTAATTCAATTTAATTGTTAGTCTTAGAACTCATCTTTGCAGTACCCAATACGGTCGGTTGTTCAACTCCCACAAAACCCCTACCTATTTCTGGATGGATAAACTCGCCCAAGGAAATTAATGAGTTGTGTATGTATTAAAACGTCACCGTTTCATTTGAGTAAACATTTCTATACCTACCTAAGGAACATTCTAGGCCAATAAAATTAGGATTCTTCCAGGAATTAATTGACGAAAAGCAAGAAATCGTTTTAAGGCTAATGTCCAGTGGCTAGTAGTGTGATTCTCCGATAAGAGATGGCAGTGCAATCGCCCAATTTCATTTAACGATTTTCTCGGCAACCGTTCAACATTTTTTAAATCTGAAAAATGTTTTATTCCCAGAGAATGAATGCAAATGAGGCCAACCAAAAAAATTTGAAAAATCTTTCAAAAAATTTTTTTTTCACATTTGAATGTAAATAATTGTAAGTAAATACCTTTTTTTGTACAAAAAGAGGTACAGCCCGGATGTGGGTACTCATTACCTAATTATGCATTATTGAAAAAACCGCCTACGTAAAAAAATAGCATCGGTAGGCGGTTGAAAAGATCAACTTTCGTGAATAGTTTAAAATCTAATCTGAAGGGGAGAACGGAGGCGAATGACCTTTCCCTGCTGCCTACCCGTGCCGCAGGTAGGGGGTGTTCCGCTTTCAAGATTGGAAGGCACCACAAAACATTTTTGTAAATATGTACGGTGTCTATGGGTGATGAATGTGTGTTTTTGAAGTCTTCGGAAAATTTCTTCGAGGAGAGACCTTTTTCCTATGATTTTCCATGCTGACATCAGAATCCGTGGGAAATGCATCAGCGAATTGGATCACAGAATTTTGATTTTTTGTTCTCGTTCAGATTTTTTATATAAATAAGTCCGCACGATAAC
Source organism: Leptopterna dolabrata (assembly GCA_954871275.1). Classification (NCBI taxonomy): domain Eukaryota; kingdom Metazoa; phylum Arthropoda; class Insecta; order Hemiptera; family Miridae; genus Leptopterna; species Leptopterna dolabrata. Next base: position 156,200,039 of record OX940974.1, read on the forward strand.
TAGAGTAATTTTCCGATAAAAAATTCTTTGTTGCTCAGAAAAATCCGTCTGCTCAAGAGTAATTACGAGTTCGCTGGCAGGCCAGCTGTTTGGACAGCTGTTCAAATTTACAATTTAGTGGTCCAAAAAAAATCCATGTTCAACCCTTTGGGCGTGTGGGGTGTCTTTGGACAAGTGAAAAAATACGATTTTTCGGTAAAAGGAATGTTGAATATTGTTTAATTTTGTGTTTTGAACGAACGGCTCACTTCCCCCCAAATTTCTCTGAAAATTCGCTCCTGGAGCCATGCTGCATGAGGCATCTGCTCGGCTTCTGACATTAGTATTACAGTACACTGCACTCTCAATTTGGTATTTTTCTATCTTTGAATTGTGGAGGGAAGGGAAGCAATAATGAAAAAAAATTACTAACTTGTGTTACACGAGTATATTATTCTCAAATTTTAATGAAGGTCAGGCCTCCCTGAGTGGCATCGATCTGCACTTCCGGGGATCCACTATCTCGGGTAGAATGGCCGCATCAAAAAAGCGGCTGTTTTGGGAACATATTTGTTGCCCAAAACTCTTTGTCTCTTTTGATGCGCTCAACGTGGAGAAATGAAGGTGCCCAAACAACAAAGTCGCAATATTCGCGGTTGACAATTTCAAGCTGGCCCTGTATTTGATAAAAAAAGTTATGGTCCGGCTTGAGTTGTTTTTTTTTGGCTGAGGCAAAACCCTTTCATCTTTGTGGCTTCCTCTAGGGTCAACAACTCAGCCGACTTTGGGCATTTTACTTCAAGGAGTCCGTTGTGGTCCACTAGACAGTCAGGGGAGGCACCCAAAAATCTGAATTCCGGGTGAACAAATAGGCCACATTCTGAAAGTTTTCTCTCGGGATATAACTTACGATATGCTTCGATGGCATCACGTTCATGAATTGTTCCGTATGTAACGGCGTCGTTTTCAAATTTTTTGGGGTACAGCAGAGTTTCGACCAATTTCGCAGACTTGGTTGTTGGCCTTCTCTTGCATATTACCCCAAAGTTTGATGCCGTGAGCCGGTGCGTCCTTTCCATGAACCATAGCTCGTTAGAGTGTTGGTCTCGGGTCAGCAACTCAATTTGGATCCTCTTTTCTGAGTCCACGTTCAAGGTTCTGAGAAAAATGTTTGCGGCATCAGCAAATTCTTGTTCTTCCATATCAAGATCATGACATAAGGGGCCATAGTCTTGCGGTCCTGATTTGTCAATGGTAGGGATCGTTTCGGGACGAGCTTCACCTGCATTGGCATATCGCAACTGTGTCCGCAGTTTCCTATTTGCAAGAACTGACTTCTTGGTCTGGGCCAATCTTCTTGCTCTTTGTAAAGCTGTTCGTTTTATTATTGAAGCTGGACTCTTCCCCTTGACCACCTTCATGGTGGCATGAGTCCATGCAGGGCCAAATTGAAAATCAAGACCTGCTGCTTTGCATCGATTGTCATACGAGCCTCGCTTACAATGGTTCACCTGTTTGCCCCCACTGAATTTGGCAACCAACGACATCAGATTTTCTGCAAGATTGCTGGTATTATTGTTCACTAATCTATCAGCTTTTCTTAGTAAGGGCCTAAGGCATTCTTGAGCAAAGTTGAATGCTGCTAGACGAAAACCACTCAGCTCTCTTTCATTTTGGCTTTTGTTACAGAAATATGTCTTGCATTTGTCATGTACTCCAAGAACATGAGCTGGTCCATTGATGAGGTCCTCCCGTAACTGCTGACCACTGCCTGTTCTTTCTGCCACATAGTAAATTGCAGACCTTGCGTCTTTCTTGAGGTGTTCATAACAAATTGTTTTGAGAGGATCTTCCTTACTGCTTGGGGAAGACATTTTTGATTGAAGAGTGCCTTGCAATAGTTTTTCACAGCATGGTTTGCACACTCGCTTTTCCGAATCGTTAGACTGTATGGAACCATTTCCCGCAGTTTGGCATACACACTTGAGTCACCATCCCCTATGACGCATCTGTAATAGGAAAAGGTGGTAATTTACAACATTATACCATCATTATGACAAATACAAGTCCAAACCAGAGCCACATTCAACCTACACACCTGTACTCCAATCCGTGAAGTTCATGACTTGTCCTGAAGGCTTGGACAAGCATATCAGCCTCCATTGCTTGTGAAGTGCCTTGCCAGTTCTTGAAACACTCTTCATGAGAAGTGGAATGACCATGCTTTTCCAAATACTGGCACGCACTACAGTATTTGTTGCGGAAGTAGAGATGGAGGAGTTTCTTTGTCCGGAGGCCTATCACGCATGCCACACCAGAATGAGATGTGTAACGATGGCCATGAGAGCGGTGAGACCATCCACCATCCACTACAACTGTAATGAATGGGGTACCATTTTCATCAACATCTCCATTCTCCAAAGCCAGTTCCTTCTCCTCCCTTCCAGCTTGAAGCATAGCATCAAACAGAACTCTTTGCCACTCCTGAAAATTGATAAAACAGGATAGAAGAACGAGGAAATGGGGATAGTACCTAGTATCCCTACATAGGTACTGCTTTGTTACCTACTTCAACAACACGACTAAGTGCTAGGGATGTGTAAGATCCGTTCAATTCCGGGAGTTAACTCCCACCAGTTCACTCTTTTCTGGGATCAGTTCTTTGGGATCCGTTCACCGTTCTTCAGTTCTTCACTCTCAAGTTTGACCCTCCAAAGCCCGTTCAGGTAGAATCCGCCAACAGGGAAGGGGAGATGTGAACGGTGAGCGGTGAAGGGAGGGTGATGTGAACGGTAAGGGGTGTAGGGAGGGGTGATGTGAATGGTAAGGGGTGTAGGGAGGGGTGAAGAGAACGTGAAGAGTGAAGAAGGGAAGGGAAGGAGTTGAACTTGATTCTGTTATTCCGTGGAGTTGATGAACTGGTCAGTCAACTCTCAGCTCAAGGGATAAGGGAAGGGGGGAAAGAACGGTTAAGGGCTGAAGGGAAGGGCAGAAAGAGAGGAGCGGCGAGGGGAAGGGTAAAGGAGTTGAGAACGGGTGGTGACAAGGTGAAGGAGTGGGATCGGAGGAAGGTATACGAGGAGTGAGGACGTCACAAGAGGGAGTTCATGAACTGGTGAACGGCAACACTTTGGGAACCCGTTCAGTTGGGATACGTTCAACTGAAAGATCCGTTCAGTTCGGATCCGTTCAGTGCTGAACGCCACATCCCTACTAAGTGCCAATCCATTGTAAGTGCACATATGAAGGATCTACTATACTGGCAGAACTTGAGTGATATTGTTACCTTTCCAAGTTCATTTTCCTTCTTGGTGAAAGTCTTCTTGTCCATGGGTTTGACGCCCATTGTTGTGAGGAAATCAACCATGTTCGAGTGTCCACCTCCCATTGCAAGCTTTCCCCAAACTGCGCTGTCATTTATGGGCCATTGACCAGCATCTTTATCATGTGCTCCATCACTTGTTACTGTTTGTTGAAGACCACATTCTGGGCACTCAAAGCAGAGGCTCCACACCATTGCTTTCACATTTGACGATTTCAGTTTGAAATAACCGTTTGTTGATCTGAGACATTGAAAACGATGGTTCTCCAACCTGCGCAATGCCCGCATGAAGTGTTGGCCATCCACTATGTACCGACCGCTAATGGAGTTGATTGCTTCATCACGACTTGCGTCAGGGGGTCCTGGTTCCAAAACTAATTGTTCATGGTCCCTACAACGCAGAGTCAAAATATTAGTGCAGTATAGAAGCAATAAACAGCGACTAGGTATATAGTCAATAAGTTTCCTAAAATATTGGAGATTACTTCAACCCGTTCCAGATATTGCTCCCACACCCCTACACACATTCAATTTTTATAATTCATCTCTTCCAATAACTAATGCTACATGTCACTCACCTCAGCACAACTACCCCCCCCCCCCCCCCACCAACACAACCCTTACATTACATCAAAGAACACTTTGCCGACGTCTTTACCTCCTTAAGGGTAAATGTCCCGGGTTTAGTTCCACGAACCGCCACCACGTTGTGCTTCAAAATGAGCCAATCCAATATTAGATTTATCTCTTGAACGGGTCAACCAATTTTAAATCTGTAAAATGTTCTGTAATCGTTATAAACAACCACAAGTGCGGACATTCAATTTTGAATTTTAAAATTTCTTTTCATGGAGTTCCCAAAATTATTTTACTTAATTTCAACCTTTTAAAAAAAAGTAACTAGTAGGTACTTTTGTGGGGGAAAAATCGAAGAATTCAAATCCGCTTTCAGATTGAAGATCGAATCATTAGATCGAACGGCATCTGGGAAAATCACTATAACAATGGGGCCTATTGTTAGCCCTCTAATCCTCTACCTGGGCCCACCTTGCAACGATGCCTTCCAATTCCTGTTGATTTGAGCTAGCAGGCGGACTGAGTTCACATCGAAGAGTATATTTTTCCTTCTACATATATTTCTTCAACTACAAGATTTGCTTGGCAGAAATAGTTGGCTGCTAGATCAAATCAGGATACAGCCAAATTTTGGCTGAATCCTGTCAGGGTATCAAGAAGGGCGTTTGGTTTTTAGCATCTTACTGGTACATATCTAGTTTTCTTACTATGATTTCATTTTCTAAATTATTACTTTCTAAGTACCTATATGACTGGAATTTCCAAAATAAGCCATTCAGTAACTAATGATTTGCAGGGTTCTCATAGTCCACCAAACCCTATGAAGCCATAAAAAAAAATCGCCGTAAAATGAAGGAAGTTCAATAAAAGGTTCAGGCAAAATTGCACTCGATAACTGTTACGAAAATGCGTGGAATTCGGGTAGAGCAGAAATGGTTTGATCGGGGTTTTCACCCCATTTCGGAAGGAAACTCCCAAAGCCACCCTAGCTAAACCCTACCACCCTGCCGTACTCCTATCTTTCCCTGAATCGCGGGAAATAAATGCAACCCCCTAACTAACATGTCTGAGAATTGAAATACTAAGAAAATGAAATTACCTATCTTTACTTTATTAACCTAAAGGGGGCGTTCCACCAACTGTTTCCCTCCCATAAAAAAGAAAAGAAACAGTAAACAAAATAATAGTTTTCAGTTTATACAAAAAAAAAAACAAATCGAGGTAGAGCTACTCTTCAACTCTTCATACACCATCCCCAAAACCCAAGAAGCTAGTGACTCCCACACCATCGTCGGTCTCGCAGTTCTGTCAAACTCAACCTGTCCCAAATTCTGATAGTGTACCTACTTCAAGTTTTTACGTTTCAAATGTCTATCGTGAGATAATTCGATTATGGGCGACGGATCCTCCACGTCGGGAACGAACCTACCCTGGAAATGGACCTAGTTTAAAATGTCCAAGTGATAGTGTAGTGTCCGAAAATTGCGGCATGAATTCTAGATCACCTCCAGAGGAAAACAAAATCAATCGTTGACTTACCTTGCTTCCTAGAACTCCACTATAAGACCTGAGATCAATTGAGCAAAACTCCAAAAATGATGGAGTATCATTTTTCAGACTCTCGAATCCCCCTGATACAACTCCCTTCTCCTTTATGCCGGAAACAGTCCTAACATCGCCAAGGGGGAAAGTGAGATCAATCAGGCCATAATTCCCGAAGGATCGGTCTTATCCCAAGGCACTATCATTGGCCACGGTGGATTCGTGAGGGATAATCCCAAAGAAAGGATCAAGGCTCACTAGCTCTCGAAAACACCGAGGTCCAGCACAAAGGACAAGGAAGTTCACAAAAGTTCGGCATTTCAACCGACTCGAATGGAAAGATGAATTTTATCCCCAGACATATTGAAAAGTTACTTGAGCTCAGGATCCTATGGGAGGAGCTGCTAAGCTGAATGAAGCCTAGCTTCTCTTGAAAAGATAGACGAAAAAACTATAATAGAGAAATTAGGTTTTTGAACCAAGAGGGAAACTAACGATGCCTAGACGGAGATTTGAAAATTTGAAAAAGTGTGTACCACCTACGAAGTGGGACAAGATGGTACCAAAACTGAATCATGAGGAAAAGTCAAGGGCTTTGCAATTAATAGGCACAAAATCCATCTTCAAGCCCTCATAATTTATTAAACTAAGAAGAATGAAAAGTGAAATCAGAAAACATAAATAGGAAGTGAGTACAAAAACACTTAATTAATGGATCCAATAAATCTTAACAATCTAAAAATGCACTAAACCCTGAAGGGATATAAAAATAAAATAAAAAGCCTAACTTCTACCCATAAATAAACCTTTGAAATTACCTAACGAATAACTAAATTCACTGTTTGATTGTTACTTTTACAAATTTTACTATAAGGAGTAACCTTTTCAGTTAAGCTACCTTGAAAGGAAAATTCTTCCCTAAATCTTTAAAATCTAAAATTTTTCCTACAAAACCCATAAAGAAATGAGCGTTGAGATGGAATCACCATCACAAGATTTGAATTAATTTCAGTGTTATACATTTATTTCTTAGGCATTGAGATAGAGTTAAGTTAGAAAAAAAACCCCTTGTGGGCAAAGTTAACTAAAAAGGGAAAAAAAACCTAACCCTATTCCATTGTATTCTTATTGTCGTGAGTCCCTCCCGGGAACACTCCACCAAGCTCTCACCAATATCCTTATGTAAAACTTACTTTCCGTCAATAAACAACTGAGTGGGGAGACAGGCCACAGAACCCAGGGAACACAACCTGGAGCCCCACTACCAACTCCCCACAGGGAGTTGGAGGGAGAGGCCTCCAGTTCCTATATAACCCTAGATCCTGGGGCTTTAGCTTCATTCGACACTTCCTCTAACTAGCTCTCTCTTCTCTCCTCTACCTTGCTCTCCCTCTCAGATGATCGGTGGATTACCGCCGCCTGAGAATACCTTCTCCCTCTTGTCTAGATGATCGGCGGACTACCGCCGCCTAGACAAGCACCTTCTCACCTAGATGCTCGGTGGATTACCGCCGCCTAGGTAAATTCCTTCACTCACCTCTATCTCCTCCCAAAAGTCGTAGATGATCGGTGGACTACCGCCGCCTGCGTCTTTTTCCTTCACGCCACCGTGATGAACCAAATTCTAAATTCATCACAGTGGTGAACCCGACGTTCACACAACCTTCTTCCTTCTTTTACCACCTCATGTGTCGCCCCCAGTCAAGTTCAGTTCGGTGTCCCCTATTTTAAATTCATTTTCAGTCAAAACAGTCAGTGTTCCATTCGCAATTTTTGGCCCACCCGCAACCGCTCACACAGCTCTCAACTCTCCGCCACAAGCACCTCCGCTCCCGCAAATTGCGAATTTAAAATTCAACAATCACCAAATTTGAATTTTAGTTACAGACCTCAGCCATGGACCCGAACTCACCGACGCCGCCACTCCTCCGGCCAGCCACACTGCAGCCGCCAGCCGCTGCGACAACTGACGCAACCGACAACCCCTTCACCAGCCTCTCGCCGCCCGGCTCATCCGCATCGACCGCCGCCGCTGCCGCCGCCGCTGCGGCCGCTGCACACGCCGCCGCCGACGTCACGACGGCTTCTGCATCATTCCCTTTATCGCTTCCCCCGTTTTACTCACACGACCCCGCTCTCTGGTTCTTCCAGGTTGACGCTGCGTTTTCAGCCGCTAACATCCGCAGCCAGAGGACTCGCTACTCCCGCATCATATCCCTGCTGCCGTACGAAATTCTCCTCCAGACGTCGGACATCTCTCCCGACGCCGCCGCCGCATACGACGACCTCCGCAACCGCCTCATCACCTTATACCAACCGTCCAAGATCGCACGTGTCGCAGCACTCTCGCAACCGCAGCACCTCGGCGACCTAAAGCCCTCCCACCTCTACCGCCGTCTGCGTCATCAGCTGCAAGGCATAATGACGGCCGACATCGCACGGACCTTCTGGCTGCGAGCCCTTCCCCACCCCATGCAGATGGCGCTCGCCAGCCACCTCGACGGCCCGGATGAGCCCCTCCTACAACTCGCTGATACAGTACACGACCTCGCCGCAGCCGCCAGCGTCACCGAAGTCCACGCACCCTGCACCTCCACCCCACGGCGAGACCGGACGCCGTCGCGAGAACGCCGCCGGCCCCCCTCCCTCAACCGGCGCCGCTCCCTCTCCATCGAGTGACGGCCGACCCCCTCCGCCGACCGCCGACGCCAGCGCTCGCCCGAACGCCGCACCACTTCCCCCCCTCAGCAACGCAGGGGAAAGTCTCCGGCCGCTGCGACCCCCTCCACCACAATTCGCCCCTCCAGGACTGCCTACCTCCCGGCGGACCCCCCCCACCGATGTTTTTACCATGTTAACTTCGGTGGGGAGGCCCGAAAATGTCAGCCCCCCTGCTCCTTCCCCTCCAAGCAGGGAAACGCGGACGCCCGCCGGTAAATCCGGCGGGCCCCCCTCCTCGCCAACACGGGGGGGACCCCAACCAACCCCTCCCCGCCCGCATTCACACCACCACCGCCAAGCCACGGTACCCCTCCTACGCCGCCGCCACGGCTGCCAACCTCCCGGCCGCGCCTACCAGCGCCGCCAAACCCCTCAACCCACCATCGACCGTTCCCCCACCTCGGAACGGCCCCTCCACGCCCGCCTCCAGGGCAGCCACCCTTCCGGCCGCCACTCACGCCGCCGCTACCGTTCCCCCACCCCGGAACGGCCCCTCCACGCCCGCCTCCAGGGCAGCCACCCTTCCGGCCGCCACTCACGCCGCCGCTACCGTTCCCCCACCCCGGAACAGCCCCTCCACGCCCGCCGCCAGGGCAACCACCCTTCCGGCCGCCACTCACGCCGCCGCTAACGTTCCCCCTCCTCGGGACAACCCCTCCACACCCGCCACCAGGGTGACCAGCCCCCCGGCCACCACTCACGCCACCGCTACCGTTCCCCCTCTCCGGAACGGCAAAGGACCACCCCGCGTCTCCTTCACAGGGGACAACCCACCGCCGACACAGCTGCCCATCAACTCAGACAGCCCAAACCCCTCCCAAACGCCAACCCCCACCGCCTCCGCCATTTTGCCGCACTCCACACCAGCCCACCAACGCCTCTTCCTCAAATGCACAAAAACCAACATCAGCCATCAGTCTCCCGCCGTCCGTTCGCCATGTCGCACGTCTCCCAACCTCACCTGTCACCCCCGTCGCCGTTTCCGGATTTCGATTCGGATCCGGAAATGGCGGCCATACTCCGGGACGTTTTCGTCCCGGACCCGCTATCCCCCCTACCCCCTTCGCCCGGGCCAACTTCATCGCTTCGATTTGTCCCGCAAAGGATCACCGGGTTACCTCCCCGGCCCCGGCGGTGGAAGTACCCCCAGTGGCGAATACTGCGCGAATTTCGCGCAGCACAAGCCACCGGGGTACACCCTCCCTACACCCCCATCGATCCATTGATGGTCCCCATTCTCCGCGAGTTCCGCCTCGCGGAACTCATGCCACCCCCACCCCCCGTTCAAATCAACACCCCCCCTGTCACTCACAAACCCCCGCCTCCCGATTTTCGGCCCCAAATTTCCGCCCCCCAATTTTCCATCTTCGACCCCCCCATTTCAAATCCTTCCCCACCAAACCCCCAAATCAGCAAACCCCCAACACCCCCTACCCCCCCACCACCGCCGGGGATGTCCACAATAGTTTCCGCCGGGACAAAACGGCCCGGGCGGCGAAACGGACGGAGGGAACGTCCCCGCATTCCCCGCGTCCCGGCGGCCCAGTCACCCGCCCCGCTCTGAGCAATCACGGCGGGGCCTTGAGATCGCGGGACAGTGCTTGTGTCTTATTTATCCACACGCACTGTACCGACTCTCACAGCCCCGCCTTGGCCGCCCCAGCACAGCCGCCACTTCGCCGGGCCACCCCCACACTTCACTACATCACACCCACAGCCATCCACACACCACACACTCTCCACACCCAGGGAACGGCGGACTTCCGCACCCCACCTTTGTACCCCTTTGTAAATACTATCCAACTTTGTAAATACTATTCAACTTTGTAAATACTATCCAACTTTGTAAATACCCCACCATTGTACCCCTTTTACATTCCGACTTTGTAAATACTACTTATCAATACTTATACTACTTGTCAATTCCAACTTTGTAAATACTACTACTACTTATCTAATACTTATACTACTTATCTATACTTATATCAGTACGCCTAATTTTAAGGATTAAGAATAACGCCCTCAGCCTCTGTCACCTTTTCGCCTTCAGCCCCTCACATACCTCTCGCCCTGCCTTCAGCACCACCATTTGTTTGCATCGGCCCTCAGCCTCTGTCACCTTGCGCCTTCAGCTCCACTTTTGTTTGCCGCAGCCCTCAGCCCCTGTCACCTTGCGCCTTCAGCTCCTCAAACCTTGGTTCGAACTGGGGGGACCTCTGTCGTGAGTCCCTCCCGGGAACACTCCACCAGTAACTTTAAGCTCTCACCAATATCCTTATGTAAAACTTACTTTCCGTCAATAAACAACTGAGTGGGGAGACAGGCCACAGAACCCAGGGAACACAACCTGGAGCCCCACTACCAACTCCCCACAGGGAGTTGGAGGGAGAGGCCTCCAGTTCCTATATAACCCTGGATCCTGGGGCTTTAGCTTCATTCGACACTTCCTCTAACTAGCTCTCTCTTCTCTCCACTACCTTGCTCTCCCTCTCAGATGATCGGTGGATTACCGCCGCCTGAGAATACCTTCTCCCTCTTGTCTAGATGATCGGTGGACTACCGCCGCCTAGACAAGCACCTTCTCACCTAGATGCTCGGTGGATTACCGCCGCCTAGGTAAATTCCTTCACTCACCTCTATCTCCTCCCAAAAGTCGTAGATGATCGGTGGACTACCGCCGCCTGCGTCTTTTTCCTTCACGCCACCGTGATGAACCAAATTCTAAATTCATCACACTTATTATACGTCTCACATGATGAAACCAAAAAGAGTATTTGATGAGGCTAACTGCCAAAGGAAATTATATTTAGGAAAATTTTATTTAGAAACTGAAGCTGACAAAACGAAATCTCTAAACAGATTCGTAAACCCCTTTTTTTTGGAATTGACATATTTTTGGGAATTTAACTTAAATTGTAAAACTCTAATGATTTGGACTAGGAGAAAAAGGGAACCAAGTTCCTACCTTAATTCAGCCGGAGGAGAGCCGTCCAGGAAACCTTCAGCAGCCAAGTGTCCAGATTCCGACTTCTCCCTTTCCCTAGTCAACTCTGACCCCCCACTCTCCCTGTTTAATAAGAAAATCTTATACTCCGAGGAGAGGGGCGTCCGAGCGAATCCCAGGAAAGGGGCCCCGGTAAAATGGTGGATTGATGACTGAGGCCATACTGAGAGAGATTAATTCCGAATATTGGAGAGTTTACATAGTTGACAATCAAGGAGGGACATGACGAAATTCGCCCGTATTTCACTAAGTATTCTAATTTATTACATTAACAGTTGCTTTGGGAATTTCGTCACGTCACAATAACTATATATATTGCCACAACTATATAATTATTAGTTTCGAGGTTCACAAGTGACGCCTATGGAAATATCACTGACAACGACCGAAGATAACAAATATGTTGAGAATGATTAATATGATAGCAATAACAATAATTCAAATGCAATAAAAATATCAATAGAATAATAATAACAAGAATACAAGTACATACAAAATAACTTGCTACTGGAATAACAATAACAAGAATATAAAATAACGAGAGTGCCAAGGATTTTTCATTTGAGCTGACGAACGGAACGATTTCAATGAATTTTATCCAACCCATTTATATTATATTGGTCCAACCCGTGCCTATCCGAAAAATCTGCCACCATTTTTCGGGTGCTTATGGGCTACATAATTATATTTCCATGTGTTCAACAGAATACTACCGTTATAATTTGGTGAAACTCATATGGAACCGTCAGTGTTTCATTCTAGATCCACCCTCCAAATTTGAATTCTTTGCTACGATTATGCTGTACAAGGATTGCACGTTCGCGCATGCGCTAACAAAGCTTACAGTATTTTTTAAATGATTTTGTTTTGGGACTATCAGTGACCCGACCTGCACCTGCCCTCTAAATTTCAGCTCGTGACTACCATTTTTTTCTGGCACTCATGGCCTTCATCAGGGATTGTACACAGACAGACACGGAAAAATGTTCCTTGATATGTGAAAAGCACCATGGAGCATAATATACATAGGTATATGATAGGGGATGGGGACTCCAGTGCATTTGTCAAAATTTCTCAAAATGCTTCGTATGAACGCAATATGACAAAAATTGAATGCGCCAATCACGTGATCAAACATTATACACAACGGCTTTTTGGTTTGCAAAAAGAGTCCCGGACTTACTCTAAAAAATGTTAACCAACTCTTATAAAGCGGCTGAAAGCGTGCGCGAGAGGTGCAATCGCGCACAATTCGAAATCCACCGGTCTAGTAGAAGATTTAAGGATAGATTTAACTAATGGGCCAAATCACATTTTTGGGGATCATAGAGAATGCAAAGAGTATTACTGTTCAAACCCCCGAAACGGGAAGGCATTTGATGAGGTAACTATTATTTTACTTTCTAAAATACATGTGGCACTTGCCCTGTACTAGTGAAAAGTCACTATTTATTTTCAAATAACACAAGTAACTTGGCAGAAAGTTATATGGCATTAGTGGCCAAGTTTACTGGGGGTAAACAAATCAGTAGGGGGAAGAGAGGTTCGTTCACCAGTAGAGTTAGATTACCAAATTGGTCCCGAATGGCACGCTAAAACTATTAGATATATAACGGGAAAAAGCCCAGCAAGTATAACGAAGAAAATCGCAGACAGACGAAAACGTAGGAATGCCGCATGTAGGCGAGCTCTTTTTACTGGTGGAAAAACTAAGAATAAAAAGCAATTTTCTAAAAAATTAAAGAGTGATCCAGAAGATTACGGCCCAAATTCCATTCAATCATACATTTGTACTTCGCAATGTTCTTAGTTACCATGATCCGAAATTAATGAAATTTGCTTTGTAAGCCCCGTTTGGGGTCTAGTTGGTCCGTGAAGCTCGGCGTTAGTGTCAGTCATCCCTAAGGGATCAAGAATAGGGGTTGACATTTTCAGAACGCCATAGCACGAAAACTTTCAGTAGAAGGGCATGGTTTTTTTACGTTCTTAAATTGATCTTGAACTAAAGCGTTTTTTGAGTCCACGCGCAGCTTTGTACGACTAGCCGTTCGTTTCCACCGAAGAGATTCGTCAACATGATCGTAAATCAAACGGTATAAATGGCCCAGATATCGTCACCAGGGAGTACCTGATTATAATCACGGATAGCTGTATGAAGTCGAGCTTGTTGTTCTGTGGTATTATTCCATTTGAAAAACGCTGCAGAGTCCTTGTCACATTGGTTTATTATTCTATTGGACATCTACAGAAATGGTGGCTGTTCATTTATTTTTGTTTCATGTGACATAGTTGTGATGAATTTAAAATTGGCGTGTATTCATCACGGTGGTGTGAGGAATTGCCCAGGCGGTTATGAGCGAGTCACCACCGACATCTGAGATCTTTTTGGAGAGGTTTTTGCCTAGGCAGTTATGAGCGAATCACCACCGACATCTAGGATCTTTTTGGTTGTGTCCAGGCGGTTATGAGCGAATCACCACCGTCATCTGGAATCTTTTAGGAGAATTTGCCTAGGCGGTTATGGGCTGACCACCACCGTCATCTAGGATCTTATAGGTTTTAGGAGAGAGAGCAGGGTAGATAGAGAGAGAGTACCCAGCGGCTAGAGGAAGCGTCGAATGGTTAAAAAGGCGCAGGATCCGAGTTTTTATAGGAAAAGGGAGCCTTCTCCTTCCAACCCCCTGCTAGGGGTTGATGGACTCTGGATCCTGCGGCTTGTCTCCCCACTCGTACCGTTTATTCATAGAAACTAACTTTAGCGGTCAAATATTTGGCGAGAACTTAAACTTTAGTGGAGTGGTTCCTGGAGGGACTCACGACAGAGGTCCCCCCAGTTGGAGCAAAAGGTTTGACAAGGCTGAGGGCTACGGTACAGATGGGGGCTGAAGGCAGAGAGTTACAAGGGGGCTGAGGGCCAAGGCAAACAGAGGTAGTGCTGAAGGCAGGGCAAAGGGTTACAAGGGGCTGAAGGCCAAGGCAAACAGAGGTGGTGCTGAGGGCTAGGGGTTACAGTAGGCTGAGGGCTAGGGGTTACAGTAGGCTGAGGGCGCGGAACTTATGGCTAGGGTGTGCTTACAAACTAGGCTTAAGACTAGGCAAGGTATACCAGAGGGCTGAGGGCCTGAGAGCGACATGAGATATGTGGTGAAGATATTTACAATGATGAGGGGGAGAGTATTTACATGGTGGTGGGTAGTGATAGGTAGTATAGTAGTAGAATTAGTTATGTACAATGTTTTAGCGAGTAATTAGTTATAAGTAATAGTTGATATAATAGTTATTTACAAGGTGATAGGTAGTATAGTAGTAGAATAAGTTAGTTATGTACAATTTTTTTTTTAAATGTTTTTTGTTTTTAGTGAGTAATTAGTTATAAATAAGTAATAGATGATATAATAGTTATTTACAATAGTGCTATGTACAATGGTTCTTACAATATAAGTCACAATCGGTTGGGAGGGATGTACATGGTGGTTGTGCGCGGAAGTCCGCCGTTTTTTATTAGGTATTGCGATGGATTGACTATGGGTAGGGTGTGGGAGTGTGGATGGCTGGTGGTGGTGTGGCAGTAGTGAAGAGTGGAGGTGCCACGGCGACGCGGCAGGGCCCCTGACAGGAAGAGAAAAAGACCTGTCAGGGGGGCCCCGTCCGCTTCGCCGGGGCGCCCTTGATGTGTCCGAAAATCGCGGCGATGTCGGGAGCCGTAGCGGCGGGACGGTGACAGGCGGGATGCTGTGTGTGGGTAATTTGGGCACAGACAGCACTCCGCCACCTCAAGGCCCCGCCGTAATTGCTCAGGGTGGGGCAGGTTGTCTGGGCCGCCGGGACGGGTGGAGGGTTGCGGCGCTCTCTCCGTCCATGGCGTCGCCCGGGCCGTTTCGTCCCGGCGGGTACTATGGGGGATATCCCCGGCAGTGGCTTTGGTATTGGGGGCGGGTGATGTAGTTGGGGTGGTGGGGGGGGGGGGTTGAATTTGAGGGGTGGTTTTGGGGGTGTCGATTTTGGGGGTTGTGGGGGGAATTAGGGTTGTTGAAGGCGGTGAGGGCATGAGTTGGGCGAGCCGAAAGTCGTGGAGGATTTGAGACATGAGGGGGTCGGTGGGGATGTAGGGGGGATGTATCCCAGTGGCCTGCGCGATGCGAAATTCGCGCAGGATGATCCACTGGGGTAACTTCCACTGCCGGGGCCGGGGAGGTAATCCGATGATCCTCGGTGGCGGAAAAATACAAAGCGGTGAGGTTGGCCCGGGCGAGGGTGGAAGTGGCGATAGGGGTCCGGGGACAAACACGTCCCGGAGAATCGCCGCCATTTTCGGATCCGTATCAAAATCCGGAAACGGCGACGGAGGTGACGGGGAGCGGCGTTTGTGAGGGCGAAGTGACATGGTGAGCGGACGGAGAGAGACTGATAGGGTTAGGAGTGTCTCGCCGATGCACACGGCGAGGCACAACTAGCGCTACCTGTAAAGCTCATTCTCGTACCACTTCCCACCATCCCCTCGCCCGAGCACCACACCTTCACTTCTTCCGCACTCTTGGCGCCCAATCTAAACCCTGTTTCGAGCGAATTTTTTAAGAATGCAACAACAGATTGATTCCAAATGGGTTTATTATTCTAGGGTAGAACTCACTTGCTAGTTGATCTATATTTCATTTCGATTATATGATGAGCCATAAAAATGTTGTTCGTTCCAAGTTTTTCGTATACCTAGCAAGTAGTTTTACCTATGGTTCACTCAAAAATGCGTAAGGTGCTTTTGTGAAACACTAATGATGCCATAACAGAATTATTTGAGGGAACAGTAGTAAAAAATTGTTGGAAACTTGAACAGTTTAAAAATACATGGTATTGAAAAAATAGGTAACAGCAGTACGTAGCAAGATCATCAACTTTTTCCATAGTTTCTGCATGTGAATTTTACTACGAATGAATCACAGTGTAGGTAGGCACTAATCACAATATCTAAGTCGGTAGGTACCTAACTACCTACTTATTCGTAAATTGAGATCAAAGTTTAAACTTGCCCACTAAAATCACGAAGTTCAGTCAGGTAATAAAACTCCAAAAGTAAAAATAAAACCCTCCTTATAACAAATTCCTTAGATCAGTAGCATTACAATATATCAGTACAAACGTGAAATCCCCTTCCCACCAATCATATAAATTTCAATTCTCAGTTCGTATCCTACATCACTCTGGAATAATGTTTGTGAATATAATATCGGTAACTATATACAATATCACAGATAGTTCTGCGGAGATCAAACGAATTAGTTATTGAGATTTTTGCTGGAGAAATGTAATCGAAATTGACGTCTTCTCTTCTTCCGATGGTTTTCCCATTCTGTGGGAATGTTTGGTCTTTTTAGCCTTGGTTGAAAACAGTGCCTTCTGTGGTGAGATGTTCGCCCGCGGATTCACACGTTTACCACATCTTGGGTTGAATTTCACGCCTGAATTTATAGCCTCAAAAGTCGGACAAATTGGAGCGATAGCTTTCTCCACGACATCAAGGTGGTCGTTGGTGAAGGCTTTATCCATGGTTTTCGAAATGTTGACCTCGATCCACTGAATTGTTTCGCACATAAGGCGCAACTGATCACTTGCGAAGCCATTAATGAGAGTGAAAAGTATATGACTAATAACTATATGACTAATAAAAGGACTAATGACTAATAAAAGGACTAGGATGGTACAAGTAGAAAGATGATATAAAGTGATAAGAAGGATTGGGTGGAGAGAGGGGAAGAGGTGATAACACGACGAGAAGGGGTTGAGTGGTACGAGAATGAGCTAACAGGTAGCGCTAGTTGTGCCTCGCCGTGTGCATCGGCGAGACACTCCTGATAGGGTCTGGTGGTTGAGGGAGAATGGGAGCGGGTTTGCATCGTGCTAACGGCACTGTGTGGGGATTCCCGTCAATTAACAGGGTCGCGGTGGTTTGAGTGGAGCGGATAACTTGAGAGAGAGAGAGAGAGAGATTTTATTGATGCAAAATACGGAAATTCACAAAATAATTAGGTAGGTACATAATATTCCTTATAGGATAGATATGCAATACATATTTGTTCGCTTTTATATTATCCTATAATACAATGTAATATTTGTTCATTTCTTATCTTATACTATTATACAAAAAATAAATATAATAATACTTCCTGCTATTTAATTTAAATATATTTCCTTTTCAGTTACTTATATAAATTTGTGTCAAACTACGTTGCAACAATAGACCGAAGTCCGTGGCGTTGCAAAGGAGTTTTGTTGTTCGTAGCGATTCAAGGAACTTGGTGAAACGCAGAGAAAACTTATTTTGAGGTTAAGCAGACCAGATTGATTAATTACCTATGTATATTGGCTTGTCAAATATCTTTCAATTTTGTTAGGACCCTGTTTTATTAGGAAGCTGAAGATATGCCTTTTGTACGCAGCGCGCGAATATAGTTCGGGAGATTTCAGTGTTGGGTTGAGGTATCTGAAAATTATCGTCATGATGTAGTATGGATTCCTCTTTGATAACTGTATTCTTGGTCTGGGATTTACTACATTCCCTTCTATGTGGTATCGTGTAGGATATGAATGATGCAGTCTGGAAAGTAGGTTCGGATGTTTGTGGAAGTACAAAAGAAGGGCTTTGAAAAATTGTTGTTTGACTGAGAAGGTTTTGGTTCGAATGAAAAGTTCATCCGTAGGAAAGCGACGTGGGAGGCGAAAACGTACTTTCAGAATTCCTTTCAAAGTGAAAGGGCCCGGCGCAAAGGGGTTGAAAAGTTTTATGGATGCTGGGCTCCTTCAGGTACATGTGAGTGGCGGTATAGATGCGGCTGGGTAATCGGTGCCCTCTTCTTCATTGGATTGGTGTGGAATGAGTGCTCTCGACAACCAGTCAGCCAGATTTTTGTTTGATCCGACCCGCTCTACCGAATAGGTATAACTGGAGAGAGAGAGAGCCCATCGTTGAAGCCTGTTGGCCGCACAAGTAGGTATGCCTCGTTTTGGTCTGAATATGGTCAACAAGGGACGGTTGTCATTCGCTAGTATCCACTTACGTCAAAACAGGTAGAGATGCAATTTCTTCACTCCAAACACTAGTGCCGCTGCCTCCTCATCCAACTGTGAGTAGCCCCGTTCCGAATTTGTCAAGCTTCGGCTCGCGAAAGCTAAGGGCTTTTCCTGTCCACCTGGATATTTTTGAGAAATTATGGCCCCTAATCCCTTGTCTGATCCATCAACAGTTAGTCGTATTGGTAGATCTGGATTGTAATGAGCTAGCAAGCGATTTGTTTGTACCACTAACTTGACTTTTTGGAACGCCTTGATGCAGTCGGAGTTCCACTCCCACTTTGAGTCCTTTTTGAGTAAGTAGTTGGTACAAGGGGTGCAAGATAGATGCTAGCGATGGCAGGAACCTTGATAGGTAATTAACAAAACCGAGGAACGCCTGAAGTTCCTTGATGTTTGTCGGACTAGGTGCGTCTAGGACCGCCTTCACTTTACTATCCGTGGAGTGCAGACCCTCTTCATCGATTCGGAACCCTAAATATTCGATGGAGGTTTTTCCAAATACGCCTTTTTTGATCGACAGTGTCAGTCCGGCCTTTTTCAGCCGATCTAAAACAATGGTCGTGCGTTCGTTCAATTGCTGAACTGAATTTGCTCCTATCACCACATCGTCAAGGAATGCAGTCACTCCCCCAATACCTGCTAGTAAGGAGTCGATAACTTTTTGGAATTTACCTGGAGCTGGTGATATTCCAAAAGGCATTCGTGTCGGCCTGAATAATCCTTTTGTAGTGGCGAGTGTGCAGAAATTACGAGAATTTTCTTCAAGTTCACATTGCTGATACGACTGGCTCAGGTCCAATTTGGTCCACAGTCGATTTCCTCCCACTTGTTGATAAAGGTCCTCTATTCTTGGAAGTGGATGTCGCTCGATCTGAAGGCAAGGGTTGAGGGTGAGTTTATAGTCCCGGCAAAGCCTAATTGAACCATCGCTTTTCAACACTGGAACAACTGGTGATCCAAATTCACTGTATTCCACCAGTTCAAGGATACCTTGGCTGACCAGACGATCGATTTCCTGATTCACCTTGTTGCACATAGCATAAGGAATCGGGCGCGCTTTGATGAATTTTGGCTGTGCCCCTGGTATCAAATCCAACTTTATTTGCCTTTTTTTGAAACATCCTAGCTTGTCAGTGAATACCTCCGGGAATTTCCGTACTAGGTGTTCGTTAGCTATTACGTTAATTTCCAAGGAGAATATAGGTTGATTACTACCTACATCCAATATTCTGAACCCTAGAGCTTCAAACCATGCTCGACCCAACAGTGGTGGTCCACTGGATTCGACTACATAACACACCATGTTAGGTACACACTTACCTTTATATTTCACATTGGCTGTGAATGAACCTATTGGATATGTTTTCTGTTCTAGGTACGCTATGAAGGTTTTATTAGAGTGGGTCAACTGAGTATTTTGGAAACTGTTTTCGAACACTGTCTTAGGTATTATCGTACTATGTATTATCGTACTATAAGTCCCAGTGTCTATATCAAATTCCATTTCCTTGGAATTTAGTTGTAGTACCACCTTATAACTTCTGGAAGTGCCGCTCATGATGTTGTAGATAGTCTCGTTGTCGTGACTATCGTCAACTTCCTCCCCCAAAAAATGGGCTTTTTCAGAAGTCTTCTTGTGTGCCTGCTTATGAGGTGCCGATTTTTTCGGACATACTTTCCACAAATGGCCTTTAGTTTTGCAAGTCCTACTTTCGTATTCCCTATATCGACAATTATCGGCGGAATGATTGGGTTTCCCCCCACAAACTCTGCAGCGTTTCGAGATCGGGGCGTGTTGGTTATGAGACCCCTTATTCTTGTTATCAACATAAAAAACTGGTTCCGTTTTTTCTTGTTGGTCGACCGTACCTACTTCGTATTCAAACTGACTGGCGGCCTCTTTTGCGATGGCGATACCAATCAACTTTTCCAACGTAATCGTGCTCGCGTCCTCTTCGAACAGCCGCGATCTCGTGCTTCCTTTTGGCATGCCCATAACAAAACGATCCTTCAACTGGTTATCCAGATTCGCCTCGAACTTGCAGTCAGCCGCAAGTGAACGGAGTCTTGCGATCCAGTTATTGACTGATTCCTGCGGTTCGCGAATCGCGCTGTAGAATAAATATCTGTAGGAAAAAGTTGATTTACACGGCAAAAAATGTCTGTCCATCAATTCCTCCAGTTCGTCGAATGTTTTGTCTTCCGGTTTATGCGGAACGGAGAGGTTCAGAATCAACTTATAGGCCCCTCCGTCAAACGAATTTAGCATGAGGGCCTTTTTCCGCCCGTCATTCTGTATGCCATTTGCCGTAAAGAAATTCAACATTCTAGGTTTTGATATCGCCCAGTCGTTCGTTAATGTGAATTCCATCAGCGTGCCCACTAACGACATCGTCTCTCCGTTGTCTCCTGGCATCGAGGAGAAACGGAAATACTTCACCGATCGACAACGTGTTTCAGGCCCGATAACGCCGCCGTGTACCTACCGGTCACAAGTTGCCCGTTGTCACGGGAACCACGCGCACGCAAGATAAATAACGAACAACGTCGCAAGATAACACTTCGCGTATCGTTAATTTTTCTATCTGGCTGATCGCGGATTCGATTGTTACTCGTCGCCACTGAGAAATCTAGGCGAATTTCAATAACTTACACTCGTTTTTGGGTTTCACTTTATTTATTATTAATTACGCCCGCCAGCTTCGGAAACATCTCAACAATAAATACAGTTGTACCACCTTATTGGATAAAGTGGTGGTGGTTCAATTCATTACACATAGATTTCTTATATCTAACTATGGAGCTGACTTAAGATACTGCAGGGTCTGTAGTTACAATTTCTATGGTTGTGGTTGGGGCCAATTTGTGTATGGTTTTGTTGATTGTTGGGGAAATGGTCTATCATAATTATGTGAAATAAATGGTTTGATTTGCAGTGCTTGGTAGGTGTGTGGCTGGCGCTCTGACAGGAGGCTGGAGCTTGTTTTGCGGCCCACTTGTTTTGCACCGATTTTGCTGTTATGCGTTGTCTCTTCGCGCCTTCACGCAGCTTTTTGTGTATTGTTAATGATGTAGGCTTCTTCGCGTTGTCATGCGGCTTCTTTTTTATTATCTCTACTGCAGGCCTCTTCACGCTATCACACGGTTGTTTTTTAATTTAAAAAAAATCTATTTTGCTGTTTTTTTAATTATTACTAGTACTCGTTTTTGTTTGTTGATTACATGATCATTATAATGATTTTGATTTTTAATATTATGATTTGGGGAAAACTGGTGTTTTTTTTGCGTGCTCGAGTAGCTATTGTTCTCCTCGGTTCCTGGGCGTCCGCTTGTACGGGTATTGACGTGTGCTTTGGCCGGGTGGGCGTTGCCGGTGGGTCTGCCGTGGTTCTGCAGCTGGCCCGGTGACCATCTCGCTCCCCACATCTGGACCACCCGGTGGCTGGGGGCGGTGACGGAATGGTTGTCACTCAGCTGTTGTGCCGGATATCGCATTGTGAGCCGAGATAAGTGAAATGCACAAGCACACGTTAGTGTTACTTCGTTTTTTTGTTTTGTTGTTGTTGGTGTCTGCTTTACGTACTAGATATTTCTTGTAGTTGTGAGACCTGTTGGTATTTTACGTCAGTCGGGTCTACACACTTACCAACTCATAGGTTACTGGTGATAGTACTTTGGAGATGGTGCATGGTTCACTATACTTGTACGCCAATTTGGCAGTGCCCTTTTCTACTTTGGAGCTAATGATGTATTGTTTAATACGCACTGTGTCACCTACGGCATATTTTACGTTCTGATGTTTTTCGTCATAATATTTCTTTCACTGCTCCATTGTGCGTGTTATGTTCGCGCATGCCCCGTGGAATGTATTTTGGGGGGTGACTACATAGTGAGTCCCATCCGAGGTGAAAGTGATTTGCACTATGCTCGAAGAGTCCAGCTAGTTGGAAGGTAGTGTAGTTGAGGAGTCCCGCTCTTACTAATTATTGTGTATCGTGTTTATGCACGAAGAGTCCCTGGGCCTCTGTATCTAAAGGTCAAAATGTCGTAAGATCGTTCTTATCGTCGCTTGCGATTAGGCGCTCAACAACGAAACCTCAGTAGGCAATGGAATCTGCGAAGTTCGTCCCCTCAGGTACCCGTTCCGGGCGTGAATTACTAGTCATAAATAATTTCAAATTTCGGTACCATAAGGCAAAACTATAGTCAGTTTTTGTTAATGTACTTGCCCTATTTCAGAATAATAAACCCTTGTACTCTAATTTGCAGCGTTTTTCTGTTTACCGTCTATTCCTGGTGTGGGACTCCTCATGCATATCCAGCGGAAGGTGTGGGACCCTTTGCGCATAGCCCCAAAACGGTAGAAAGACTCCTCGTGCATACCCGGAGAAAGGGTGTGGGACTCTTCGTGCGTAAAAACTCTTCCCAGGGACTCTTCATGCATGCGCCCATTTTGGGGGTGGGATGAGGTGTAGTTGGTGTCGGTGCTCCATGCCAATTCTAGAGGGGTGTTCAACTCGAACCCTAGGAACAGTTTCGCAGGTGTGTGGCCAGTTGTGGCATGTTGTACTGAGTTCAGGCCTAACTGGATGTACTTGAGATTAGAGTCCCACTTGACTTGCTGACCAGCAATATGCTGTAAGCAACGTTTTAGGGTTTTGATCAGCCGTTCTGCCAAATTAGGAGCCTCATAGTGTGGTTGCGTGTTTTTGTTTTATGCTGTGCGTTAGTAGAAATTTTTTTAAATTTGCTGATTTAAATACTGATGCGTTGTCGCTCACTACTGTAGTGGGATATCCAAATTTGGAGAAAATATTTGTCTGTAGCGCTGGGATGATGGTTTCCGTTGCTTGTTTCTTGAGCGGAATTAACTGAAACCATCCAGCGCCACTAGAGTATGTGTGTGCTGATTTTTTTTTTTTTTTTTGTGGGGCAAGGCACCACAAACGTCTACGTATAGCTGCCGCATCGGTAGCAGAACCGAAGTAGAACTGAGTTTGCCATATGGGCGTTGGTCTGATTTTGACCGCTGGCATACCGAGCATTGGGTTACTTTATTGTTTACCATTTGCTCTAGACCCGGGTGGTGGAACAGTTTGTTAATCTTACTGTATGTTTTATCCTGCCCGGGTGATGTGCTAACGGTGTCTTGTAGTAATAATGGAAAATCATGTCGAACATTCTTGTAGGCAGAAATGTTTTCCATGAGTTTCCTACCATGTAGCACAGTACATTATTATGGAACGTGTACTCTGGTACAACCTGATGGCTGGTGAGTTTCAGTATCATGTCATGAGGCGCTTGATTTTCCACTGGTGTTCCACCAGGCTTGTGAAGGCTTGGGGAAAGGCCTGCAAAATACATAGTTCTGCTCATCTGGCAACTGGTGGAGCCTGTGGGGGAGAATGGGAATCATTTCGCTTCCTCGAGCGGCCTGGCGAGAATGGATCCCCTGCCTGTGAGTAGGAGTGAGAAGGGATTCTCTGTTTTTTTTTTCGGTGATCGGGCTTTCCGTCACGTATGCCACTGTGCGTTTTTAACTTAAACTGCGCATCGAAATCCTGCAACGTATCTCATGGTATTGCTAATGGAGTTATCGATGGCGTGACAGGTAATCGGCTACAGAATTTTGTTTTCCATCTATGAGGTACAACGTGAAGGAAAATTACATTCCATCTCACTATTCGGGGGGAGGCATTGGGCATGTTGTGCAGCGTTACTATCGCATTTGCATCTGTATGTATAAAGAAATGGTTACGTACAAAGTACGTATCGTGGTATTTCAGCACCCTGAATAATACTGCAGCAAGCTCCTTATCATAGACACTATGCGTGCGTTGTTCTCAGTCAGACCGTTTTCTGCCCGCATATGCTATTGCATAGTATCCATGTTCATTACTCGCTTCTGTTAACCCAATTTGGTAGTATGCGCGATTCAGATCTATTAGCATGTACCATCGTGCTTTATTCAGGTGGTTGAGCAGCGATGATATTGTAGGTAGGGGGTGGTCTATTGGCTCTAACAACTTAGTGAGTCCCCTATAGTCCACTGTGAATCTGTATGTCTACTCGTCAGTGGGGTTTTCCTTCCTTTTCGGCACAAGGAAACAAGGGGTGGGGGTTTTGGCTAATATGGGTTCTATAATTATCTTCTCCCCTTCTACCTTGGACACATCAGTTCTACCAGAAATTACCCTCAACAATTGCCCATTGCCTTACACTAATGCAGTTAAAAACTGAGGTATAATTTTCGATTCCGGCATGACCTGGACAAACCAAGTTAATGCTACATGTCGAAAGGTTTATGGTGCACTTTTCTCCCTAAAACGCCTCTCTATTTATACCCCCCAAGGATTGAAGGCTTACCTTCTAAAGGCCTTGGTAATTTCTCTTTTCAATTATGGTTCCCCCTTCTTTATTAACTCAATAAATGCTGCTAATAAACGAAAATTAGAGCTTGCCTTTGATTGTTGTACGTTATGCGTTTAATCTTAGGCCTAGAGGGCATGTTTCGGGGTTCTCTGATCGGATCCTTGGTTGTGGGCTACTGATTCATCTCAAAGTACAATACCTAAAATTTATCTTCAAGTTAATTCACAAGGAAAAATATACTGTTCCTACACATCTCCACCTTCTTCCAGAAAGGCTTAATCTTTCGATCTTTAACTTTAAAGCAGTATTTCACTACTAACAGATTCTGCATTAACTCTATGAAGGTACTAGTGGCCAGAATGTGGAATTCCCTTCCTGCGTCCATCCGTGGCCGACGCTCGGTGTATTCCTTTGGTGAGGCTGCGCTCCGTTTCTTCAAGAACAAGTTCTTCTTCTTCCTCTTCTCCTCATTTCTTTTCTTTTCTATTCTCTTTTCTGCCTTCTTTGGCGAGTGTCACCCACAATTTTGCGGGTTCATACCCATCTTATCTCTTATCTTAACTTCTGTTTTACTTACCATTTTGTTCTTATAATGTCATACAAAGTAATTATAAGGTTTAATATAATTGGGTTGCGCCATCGCATTTAATTTGTAATTTTAATGTACTTTTGTATTTATGGGGCCTTGCCATAAAACAGTGTTAATAAAGAAAGTTTAAAGTTTATCACCTTGGCTTCTAGGAGTTTATTTATTTCCTGGCGCATTACTTTCAGCAGTACTGGTGACATTTTTGGTATGTTGGGGAAGGGCGTGGTAGTTGCTCACCCGGTTTTATGCGCACGTCATGCTGCAGTATGTTCGTGCGACCCAGTTGTTTTGTGAGGGTGTTGGGGTACTTGGTTTTGAGCTGCTGCACGAATTTCGTGTCTTGCTGCGTTACTGTCAGCTGATATTTTGGGGGTTGGGGTGGGGATTTGGACACCAATTTGACCTTTGAGTTTTGGTCAAATTTGAAGCTGATCTCATGTTCAGAAATGTCGTACACTACTTGCGCCTTCGTCAGGAAAACAAGTCCAAGAATGAGATCATGTGCCAGGTTCTGTTTGATGTTACATGTTTGCATCCATCCATGGTTATTCTCAGCTTGGCTGTGAAACGTGTGTGTTTTATCGTTCCGTTCCCTATGGTTAAAGCATTGTTCTACATCGTTTCGTCGGTACCTGTTTTGGGTTAAAATTGTCATTGTAATAATTGGCATTGAGCTCTGTAAAAGTGGCGCCAGTGTCAATCATTGCCTGCATTTTTATTCTTTTCGCCTCTATTGGTGCGAACGCTCCCTCTTGTAAGTCAGTAATGGGTGGAAATATTGACGAAATTTTGGGGTGATAATTTTTCGGTTGACTGACTATCTCCCCACCGATTAACAGCCTCCACTGTTTTTCGAATTAGACTGCGAATCCATGCCTGATCTGGATTTAGTTCTCGTAGTCTGAGCGGCCATCAATGGTGAGGTTTTTTGTGACCCGAATTATCAATTTTTTGTAATAATTCGTGGTCTTATTGTAGGGTCGTAACTTGTTTTATTGCCGTAGGAGGGTTGTCGTCCGAATTTGTTCGTATTGGCTACCTACGGGTGATTGTAATTTGATTTTTGAGATAGGTACGATTGTTTGGGATTTGATTGATAGATGCCTACGTTTTTAGATTTATTTTTCGGAATCGCTCCTGTAGTTGATGAGGTTGTATGCTGGTAACAAGAAAGCCTCGGTTTGTCTTTTTACATGTGGAGTTGTCAGAACCGTACTGTCGTGATCCTCCCAGAACATCATTCCGTATACAATATGTTTCTGTTAAGATTGTTCAAAGTAATAAACTCGAACGAGTGAGGTGGCCTACGTGACCCGGCTCAGGGAGTCCTGAAACTCTCCCACTACCCTTCAACAGCGATTGAAGGGCTGGAGGGGAGTAGACAGGGTAATATAAAAACCCGCCGTTCTCGCCTGTCACCTCATTCTACGCTGCTCACCTAAAGTCGACGAATTTTCTCTTTCTCCTCTCACGCCTCCTTACCCATAACCTAAAAGAACTCAGTTTGGTGGAACTGGCCTGGTGATAACCGGCCTCGAGTGGCAACCACTGGGCAAAACCCTCTAGCGTCTTTAGTGGTGGTAACCTTCCTGGCTTTGCCATAGGTGTTAACCTTTTAGACGCTAGATCCATCGCTTTTAGACGCTCCTCCATCACTATCACTCACCATACCTCACCTCACCACTACCTTATTCTCAATCAAACCACCATACGTACATTCGGAGTTGGTTACATCGTTATCCACAGATGAGTTTTCATTGGCGTTCCGTACATTTGTCTCGAGGAGAAGGCGACCAAAGACCCTGTGATAATGGGACAAATTTCAAGGGAGCAGAGCGTGCCCTGTGGCATGTAACTTTGGACCAGGTCCAAGAATATTGTAGAACAGAAAGTATAACCTGGAAATTCTTCTCTCCTACAGCTGCATGGTGGGGAGGTTGGTGGGAAAGGATGGTATGATTTTGAAGAAGTTGTTAAGAAAGGTTTTGAAGAGAGCAACTTTGAACAATCCAGAAATCGAGACAATTTTATGCGATTGTGAGAGAATTTTGAATGCACGACTTCTCACACATGTTCATTCAAGAGGTTCAGGGAAGTAGGTGTGCCGAAGTGCGATGTTCTAGAAACTGAGGATCTGATCAAGATATTAGGATACAGCCGAAGATTAAAGGAGGAGCTTCAGAGAAGGTTTCGATCTGAATATGTAGGAAAATTAGCTCTGAGGGCGCTGGACAAAAGAAAGACGGTAAGTGTTAGTGACGTGGTGCTCATCGAAAATGACAACCTTAAGGGAGAATATTGGCCTCTAGGTAAAGTTCTTAAACTTCTTCCAGGTGCAGACAGGACTACTGGGTACACCCTGGACAAGATGGCGTTGTCAGTCGCAACTGTCCACACTGAACAATCCGTCTACAAACGTTCTCTCGTCAGTTTAGTTCCCCTTCCTCACCTATCTTCTTCTGCATTTCCTGAGTGATCTTAAAATTTGTTTCGTCCCAAAATGTGGAGGGCAGTATGTTCCGAACACCCAATGTAACATTAGCTCTTAGAAGTTTGTACCTATTAATTTGTATTTATCAAGTGGCAATGTGCAGTGATAGTCGGATAGTGGGGTTCATGGGACACTGAGGGGGGTCTGACGTCACAATCATGAGCATCATGGGAAATCGACTGGCGATCGGCAATTAGTTGCAACGTGGTTGCCACTGACGAATTTGCCTCTCAAATCTGAGGTCGCAGCATCCTCGTAAATCTCCTGCATCAGGGTCATCAGAATCCCAACCTAATCGTACCCAACGAATCCATTCCTTCACTGTAAGTACCAGACCTTCGTAGGGTCCTGCTTCAAGTATTTTTACCAAATTGAACGCCTTTGGTATCACGGCCCCCGACCCCTGTTTCAGATTGGACATCCAAAGGCAGTTGTAGTGAATGAGTTGTATGCATGTACATCATACGTTTATCACCTACATCGTTCCTGATCCATCCCAAACGCACATCAGGGCATAAGCCGTCCAACTCAGGAACGGGGACTCGCCTCGTGTCTTCCAGCGAAGGAAGTTGGCAAATTACTCGAGGGTGATTTGGCGAAATAGTCTCAGGTTATCGGATCCGGCGTGGTAGCTGGGACTCCCCAAGCTCCCAAGTTCGACTGCCTGCCAGACCGTTAAATTTTTTAACATGGAACATGTTTTTACGGGAGTGAACCAGGCTCGAAAACGTCCGCGTCCAGTCCAGTCCAAGGGAACGTCCCTCCTCTCTCCGCCGCCCGCACAGTTCTCCCTCTACCCCACTCCTGCCAACCCCCCCCCCCCCCCCCACCACCACCACTCCTACCACACGTGGTGCCTTCTCCGAGGAGAGTATTATGGCCAGACCTCACTCCGCTGAAAACTGTTGAGGGGGTTGGGTTACCTACCCAAAAAAACGCCAAAAGCCGCTGAGGACGTGTATTACATAACATTGCGTTAGGTCGCTGGTCCGAGGCTTGGAAATCCCACGACATTTTTTTTGCTTCCTCACTACCGAAGGAAGGGAAGCCTTGGATTCATGATTGAGTAAAAAACGTTCATGTCATCCAAAATGAAAATTTCGAAATACCATTTTCCGTTTCAGACATCGAGGAATATATTTGGTTCCGTGTCTGTCTGTCGTAATTCCTTGCAACACCCATAACTACCCGAAATAATGGTCGAAGTGGGCTGAAATTTGGAGGGTAGGTGCGGGTTGGGTCACAGATGGTCCCATACCAAAATCATTGAAAAAGTACCGTAACTTTCATCTGCGCATGCGCAAACGTGAAATAATTGGAACACCCATAACTACCCTAAATATCGTTGAAATCAATTCAAACTTGGAGGGTCGGTCAGGAATAATACTTTGGTAGTTCCAAATCAGTTTCATTGGAATGGTAATGTAACTTTCATCTACGCATGCGCGAACATGAAATGTTGACCATTTCCTTGTAAAGTTTCTAACTACGCGATAAATAGTCGTAGAGAGCTGAAATTCTGAGGGTATACGCGGGTTGGTTCGCAGATGGTCCCGTTTCAAAATCATGAAAATCGTTTAGTCTGCGCATGCGCAAACGTGAAATACTTGGAGTGCCCATAACTACCTTAATTATCGTTGAAATGAGTTCACATTTGGAGGGTCGATCAGTATAATACTTTGATGGTTCCGTATGAACTTCATTGGAATCTTACTGTAATTTCTTTCTCCGCATGCGCTAACATGAAATGTTGACCGTTTCCTTATAACGCTTCTAACTACGCGAAAAATAATCGCAGAGAGATGAAATTTTGAGGGTACACGCGGGTTGGATCGCAGATGGTCCCGTATCATAACGAACCTACCCAACTAGTCTATACGTTCATGTGATTCAAGCGAGGAAGCTATAGTGCCTACTCGAATTGGCAGACGTTTTTCTACATATCTCCATATCCTCTGTTATCATGTGCTCATTCCAAAGGTTCATTATGGAAAATAATAAACCAATAATACATCAAGATGGCCACGACTGACTAGCTTGTTGTTCTCTGGCGGTCCCGATTTTATAATGATTTTGCTTTTTGCGTTGACATTTGAGTGCTTATTTCTCCATACTTCAAAGTAATTTTGAACATTCTTCATCTGTGAAAGTGATCCTATGCTATTATGGCTTTTGTTAACACCAAACCGCGTAACACCCGTTGGCAGCGTGATAACATTGACTTGCATCCAATCAAACCACCTGAGTTGGATATTTCTTCGGCCCTTCGTGAGTCCATTGCATCTGCTATTAACAACACTTTATCTTCAGGCAATACTATTACTGATAATACCATCACGAAAGCAATTGACAGTGTGATTGAGGCTGTTGAGAGTACGGTTGACTCTCTTATCAAGAAGGTTATGGTCTCTACCAGTAAGGAATTCATAGAGGTCAACAAAAAGGTTGATAATCTTGATCAAGCGCAATGACATCTGAACTTATTATTTCATGGAATCCTAGAATTTCCCTCTGAAAATCCAGTAACGATCGTCAGCAACGTTATCAGGGAAACCCTGAAGATTGACTTGGGGGATTCGGCCTTGTGCGTGTGAGGCGAGTTGGTCGGCCGTTGCCTTCAGTTGACGGGAATGCGGCCAAAATGCAAAATGCTGTGCCTCGTAAATCCACGACAACACAGCGGCCAATCGTATTTACTTTCTCCAAGTATGCTGATGAATCTCAGGTTTATGCGGCCAAACGTCTTATGAAGGGTAACAGAACCCTAATCACAGAAGATCTGACGTTTTCTCGGCGTGCTCTCTACAAGAATGCAGTCATGAAGTTTGGCATGAGGAATGTATGGACGACAAATGGGATTATAAAAACTATACATGGCGACCGAGTTCTCACTCTTTCCTCACAAGAATACCTGGATTCCTTGGATGTCTACCGTACTCCCTCAGATGGCACTCAGACCTAACTCAGCACTTTAGATACCTCTGATGTTATTTTACTATTATTTGTATGTATTACTTTTTTATTCTTGGAATTATTTACTTATATTTTATTTGTTCATATTCGTTCAGAACGCGTCTTAAGAATAAGTACCTACAATGTATGTACATATCGTGCATAATTTTTCATATTGAATTATTGTAATGCCGAATCTATTCACCTATAGGTACTTACTTGCATCACACGATGACTCATCTATATTTCACTCAAATCTTCAAAAATAGTAATTTAGTAATCCGGACCTCCTTGAACCATTTATAGTCTCTCATTCATTCATTATCTCATGTTTTTTTCAGTAGGTACCTACATACTATCTCTTATTCACATCTTTTTTTTTTCTTTGTGTGTTGTCCTTCCTCTTCATACTATTTTCTTCTTCTCAAGATAAATTCTCCTACTCTGATATCTTTCTTCTTCTTCTCTCTTCCTGGCTACTGATCTTCGGGAGATTGTTGGGGCCTGCCGGGCGCCCAGGGGGGTTGCCGCGGACCTACCGTTGGTATGGATGATTCTGCGGATCTCTTGCCTTCGGGACTCTCTCTGGATGGCTCATTTTATACTGCTAGTAAATCTGGGGAGTGTGACGAAATACCCACTAATACTAACTGTTGTGATCGGGCCTTATAGCCACGCACGCACCTTCCGATGATTCCCGGCTCACCGCCTTACTCCAACCGACTTCCGACGACGAACTACCGTCAGTCCTCGCCCGCCGACTCACTCGAGCACTCCCAGCCGACACACCGACCCCGCTCGTTCGGCAGCTTTTCATCTGCGCCCTCCCAGACAGCATTCGCCTTCACGTAGCGGCGCGCGACGAACCCGACAACACAAAACTCGCTGCGCTCGCCGATCGCCTCATACCCTTCGCCCCGCCTCCTCGTGTGGCTACCGTCACCGAAGAGGTTGAAGTGATTAAGAATAGACGCCAACAGCGACCGCCGACGCAGCCGACACCGACCACTCGCCGCCCGACAAACGTCCTGTGTTTCTACCACCGCACATGGGGCCCCCGAGCGCTCAAATGCCGCAGCCCCTGCAGCTGGCGCACGAAACAGTCGGGAAACGACAACGCACGGCCCGACCAGCCGTAACGGCCGTGCGCAACCCACCAACCTCCTGGCTCTTCATTCGATGCAAACGTACCGCCCTCCACTTCCTCGTTGACACTGGCTCCGACGTTTCAATCGTCCCGAACACCCTGCTACGTCGAAAAACCACACGCCCAAGCGCTCTACGCGCCGCCAACGGCACCGAGATCAAAATGTACGGCACCCACACCGCCACGGTACACCTACCTGATCTCCCTCCCTATGAATGGACGTTCACAGTCGCCGACGTGTCAACACCGATCCTTGGCTCCGATTTTTTGACATACCACGGCCTACTCGTTGACCTACCCAACGCCTGACTCATCAACGCAGCCACGGAGCGGTACATTACCGGAACGGTAGAATTCGTACCTCCGGGACAATCAATTTGCAGGACTTCAACGAACGAGCCCCGTTTTCAAGCCCTCCTCGACGGCTACAAACCCTCCGACACACCATGCGACGAGCCCGTAGAACATCATATCGTCACGAAGGGACCCCCCTGTCACGCGAAACTTCGCCGATTGTCACCGGACCTCTACGCGAAAGCAAAGGCCCATTTCGCAGAGTTACTAGCGACAGGGGTCATCGAACCTTCGGAGGCGCCGTGGTCAAGTCGGCTACACATTGTCCCAAAACCCGACGGCGACATACGCCCCGTCGGGGACTACCGAGCGCTGAATCGTCTCACGATACCCGATCGCTACACCGTCCCGCACCTACACGACTTCACGACAACTCTTTATGGGACCACCGTGTACAGCACGTTCGACCTCGCCCGCGCAATTTTCCACTGTAAAATATGCGAATGCGACGTGCCGAAAACAACGATCGTCACCCCCTTCGGCGCGTACCAATTCCGACGAATGAATTTCGGCTTACAAAACGCAGCGCAAACATGGCAACGCTACATGGACCACGTCCTACGCAACCTACCCTTCGTGTACTGCTACCTCGACGACATACTGGTCGCCTCGGCGACCCCGTCCGAACACTACACCCACATACGCACGCTCTTTGAGACCCTCACCAAATACGGCCTACAAATCAATACCACCAAGTGCCAGCTCGCCCGACCGTCAGTCAAATTTCTCGGCCACAACGTCTCATCCGAAGTGATCACACCCCTCCCCGAGCGCACGGCCCTCATCAAGAAATTCCCTCGACCCGACACCGTCCACGAACTCCGAACGTTCCTCGGGCTGATTAACTTTTATCACCGAGCCGTACCACGAGCCGCATCGACCCTTCGCCCCCTAGTGGAAATGATACCACCCGACGCAAGAAAAAAGGATAAACGCACGCTCACGTGGACCGCCGACGCAGCCGACGCTTTCGACCAAGCAAAACGCTTACTCGAAACCTGTCACACTCGCCCATCCGGCCCCGACACAACCACTCGTCCTACAAACGGACTCATCGGACTTCGCCGTCGGCGCAGCAGTACACTTCGTCGACAAATCGCACCTACGCCCGCTAGGTTTCTTTTCACGCACGCTCAACCCGGCTCAACGTAATTACAGCGCATTCGACCACGAACTATTGGCTATATACCTCGCCATCATACATTTTCGGCGATCGAGGGGCGCCCACTGACCGTATACACGGACCACAAGCCCCTAACGACCTCTCTCGCGACTCAATCCGATACGGCCTCGCCAACGAGGCTCCGGCACCTCCGATTCATCTCCGAATTTACAAAGGACATCCGATACGCCGAGGGCCCTACAAACATCGTCGCCGACTATCTCTCTCGCCTACCACCGACGGCTAACACGCCCGCCACCCACGCGGTCGCCGATCATCGTACCCCTTTTACAATCCAACAACTCGCCGACGCACAGGCCGCCGATGAACACATCACCACTATGACCCTCACACCACACCAGCTACAAGGGCACGAAATACTGTGTGATAACACCGACGCCGGGCCCCGCCCCTACCTCCCGACGTCTCTCCGCCACGCTGTTTTCCGGCACTTACACGGGATGACGCACCCCGGGATAAAAGCCACAACCGCCCTAATCCGAGCACGATACTACTGGGCGAACATGACCTCATCCATTCGCCTATTCACGTGCGCCTGCCCGAGTTGCAACCGTGCGAAAACGACGCGACACATACGGGCCCCCCTCGGCGAATTTCCTGACGCAGCACCACTGGAACACGTCCACATGGACCTCTCCAGCCCACTCCCACCTTCGGCTACGAAAAAATATATCATATCAATGATCGACCGCGCCACCGGCTGGTTTGAATGCGCCCCTCTATCGACCATTTCCGCCGACGCAGTGATTACGGCCCTACACACCCACTGGATCGCACGGTACGGCTCCCCTGCCCACATCACCACCGACCAGGGCACACAGTTCACCTCTGCCGACTTCCATAACTACTGCACATCAAAGGGCACGGAGGAACATCATACCAACACGTATCATCCCCAAGCAAACGGCCTCGTCGAGCGACTACACCGCATCCTAAAAGACGCAATAATCGCAACCGCTACGTCCCGCACTTGGGCCACTAACCTCAGCGGCCTCCTCCTCGGCCTACGAAATCGCCCGGGCCCCGACGGGTATTCACCGGCTCAACGCCTCTTCTCAGCCACTCCTCGCCTCCCGGATGATTTATTCACACAGCCGCCACCGACGACCGTACCCCTCCGCACGAATGAGTCTTACGGCCACTACACACAGTCTTACATGCCATCTACCCTGCGCACAGCGACCCATGTGTACGTACGCGTCGACACTCCGCGAGGGAAACTAGAGCCACCGTACACCGGCCCCCATCAAATCCTCACGAACGACGGAAAAACTCTCACATACATCACGGACGACCACAAAACGCGTCAGTGTCTGTCGACCGATTTAAGCCGGCCCCGTCTCCTACGCACACCACGGGCCCCGCCACCACAACTACAACCGCCCCCAACTCAACCACAGCGGCTATAAAATCGCACGCCCAGCAGCGGCGACAACCACTCACAAGCCATGTCGCCACGACCCCCCACGACCGCTCAGCTCGCAAGGGATCTCGCGATGACGCCGTCTCCGGCGGCTCCAACCAAGCGAACCAAAACTCGGCCGCAGCCGCCCGGCCGCCAAGCGCCCGTCCCGATCCGCCAGGCAATGGCTATCTCCCGCGCCAGCGCGATCCCCATCCACGCGCGGCCCCGGAAACCTGCCACGCCACGCCGCACAGGACTCTACCTACAGCCACCGCCCGGAATCCGCCCGATCTCCACCAAAACGGCACAAGGTACCCCCGTGATGAGCGTCACGACTCCACCGCACCACCGAGGCCGCAGCAAAATGGCTGTCGTCCCTCCTGGCAGCCACACTCCTCGTATTCGCCTCGATTGCCTCCATCGCCACTTCGTTCCTCCTCGTCCTGTCCGTCGAACCATGAGCCTGCTCCTCCATCACCTCCATTGAAACATCGTTCCTGATCAAAGCATACTCCGGTCTCCTCCGGTGTCTCCGGATCATTTCCACAGTTCTTCCCGGCAAAACTTCCTCCAAAGCCCTGGCGATCTCCATCTCGCCTAATGGTCTCGACAGCAGGCGAATCTCGGCCCTGGCCATCATGACCATCTCCTCCTGACTCCACCTCCTGTGTCGCCCTACACCACGGTCGTCCCTCTCCCTCACCTCCACATATACCTCCGGATGCGTTAGCCGGAGGTGCTGGGAGAGGGCCCGCTGGGAAGCGAAGCCCCTATTACACACCTCACAGATCCTGGGGTCGTCAACCATAGTTAGTGACCGCCAAGAGGCTGGCCCTAGCCCTCCGATAGGCCTCGCACGTCCCTGTGGCCGTCACATGTCTGTGGTCCACCTTCAATTCACGACACGAGCCACACACCGGTTGCTCCTTATTAGGGCAATCCTTCTGCAAGTGACCCTTGTCGGTGCATACCCTGCAGCATTTCTCGTTTTCCGAGCACGACCGACAAACCCTGCTCGTGTGTCCAATCCCACCGCAACGGAAGCACCGGACGACATCCATGTAGTCCTCCACCCTGCATCGGAACCATGACAGGTATACATGGCCTTGCTCCAACATCCTGATCCTGATGGCGGGTGCTAATTCTAGGATAACATTCCCCATTCTACGACCACCTTCCCCCTCGGAAGGTCGTCTGCTCCACGGTACCCTGTACGCGACCACGCACTGCCTCTTAAACTCTTCCTCCTCCATTTCATCCATATTCTGTCGCCACAAGGCCTTAACCAGAAGGTCGTCACTGAAATCTCGATCGTCGATCTTAT
The DNA here is from genome assembly GCA_954871275.1 of Leptopterna dolabrata. Lineage (NCBI taxonomy): Eukaryota > Metazoa > Arthropoda > Insecta > Hemiptera > Miridae > Leptopterna > Leptopterna dolabrata. The sequence goes on from OX940974.1 coordinate 156,236,065, forward strand.
ATGGTACACCCCGCAATAGCACCGTGGGACATTTCTTCGGAAAAAATTCCGCTTCCAAGCCCGATTTGCCCACATCGGGATCGGCCATTATCTTCCTGGCCTCCTCCACATTTGCCGTCTCCACCACTACTTCTTTCCCTCTGCTACCCCTCATGCCGACCACCTGCCATCCCTTCTCCTGTGGGTTCCCGGCACTCCTTAGGGCCTTCTTAATACAATCCACATTCGCCTTGTCAGGATCCTTGTCCTTAGACCGAAAGACGATCAAGGTCTTACGAGGAATCTCAATTGTCTTCTCTTGCTGTGATCCCTTCCCCTTACTTCTGCCCTTTAATACCGTTGCATATGACCCCTCCACTCCAGCTCCAGAGGACTGATCCTCCCTTCTTGCGGCGACATCTATCTTCTCCTCCAACATCAACAATCGCTCCGCCGTAGTCTGCAAAATGCCCTTCAAGTTCTCCATACCCTCAGCCGCCATTCCCACAGGACCAGCTCCCCTTTCATTAATCTGGGCCTCCATCTCGTTCATCTTCATCTCCATTGCTATTATCTTCATAACAACCTCATTCATAACCTTCCTCATTGGCTCGATACAGTACTGGACTGTGGCTGTCCCGATCTTGCTAGCCTTGCACGTTCTCACGAACGCCATTTCAGCCTGATGCCACTTCTCCAGCATGTCCACAGCCGCTCTTGAGGACTCACACTGCCGTTTGTCGGCAAAGAGGTCGTAAACAGTTGCCATGTTGGTTACCCCCCGTCCAAAGAAATGCTCGGGAGGTACTCCCGAGTCCTCGGAAAAAAAAATCTTTGAAATCGGTCAAGCGGTTCTCAAGATACAGCTTTCCAAAAAAAATCCACCGGTGAGGGGGTACCCCCCCCTTTAAAAATTTTCGTCCCAACCCTTAAGGAGTCCAACCCCTATAAGGGTTTCACTGTAAGACACCCTTTAACAATTTTTACAAAAATTTGAAGGTGCCACTTTCTTGTCCACCTGTTAATGTCTCCAGCTATATGTGCATACACTGGGGCCCCTCCTTCCAAAATGGTGATCACCAGGCAAAATGGAGGCCCTATCAACAAAATGGAGAATCTGGGAGTGACTTCCCCCCAACTGACTCCTCCCACACAATGGATGATCTGGCCAAGACAACTGCCAAGGAGCTCCTGTCCACTTCTACTCCTCTATCACCAGAGGCCTCAAATAATTCAACTTTCTTGGCTATTTACCTCTCCCCTGACCAGCCAGGTGGTAGGAGAGACTCCCCACCTGGTCCACAATCACACCACTACCTTATAAGGTCACAGAAAAAATCCGGGCTCCTGATTGGCCCAGCCAAATCATGTGACTTCCACTTCAAAATAAAAAGGAACAAAAGGAACAAAAACTCTTCTATTCTCAGCACAGCAAAAATTCAAAAGTCCAATTATGAGTCAGGGGAGCGCCAGATTTTCACCAAATTTTAATCAGTTGTTCCTTGTATCACTAACTATTTGTATGCCAAATTTGAGCCAATTCCATGCAGGGGTCAGAGCGGTATTAACAATCAAAAACTCACTTTTCAAAATCCAAAATCGGGGTCAAAAACGGTCCAAATCGTCACCAACTTTTGATAGAATGTCCAGGGCGTCAATACCAATCCGTGTGCCAAAAACTGTCCAGAAAAGTCCACTTTTAACCACTTAAAACTTCAAAAAACTAGAGAGCACTTCTTCACTGATGTTAACTGCTTGAAAGCTATGTTAACTGCTTGTTGAGTCATTAACAAATTTTATTGATTATATATTTCATTACATCGTTCAAATAAATCACAATACTTCAACTTAAATCTAGGATTTATACATCGTCGTCTCCTGGGATCTGGCCTTCTCCATGTTGAGGATGATACCCCACTTCTGGCGTTGAGTTGTTGCATCTCATACCTCAAACAAAGCAAACACCACACAAGGGCGCATTAGATGCGTATCTTCGCATCCTCCCCATGGTGGGGAGGTGACTGTTATATCAAATATTTTCGAAGTGCTCCAATCCATTCCATTCACCAAAAATAGAAAAATAAAGGAAACCAGACTAGTGACCTTGTGGGGGCTCCAAAGGAGCCCTCCCACGGTGCGCACGCATAAAAGCGGCCCAGACAAAGCCGCTGCCATCCAGTACCCTCCTAGACGTCCAAGCCAGCAGGAAACGGGGATATATTCTTCGCAGCTCCTCGGCGGATCGCCCCAACCAAATCCCCCGGTACGTGAGGGTTGCGGGAACACACCGGACGACAGCCACTCCAGTCATCTCCATCACTGCCGTCCTGATCTGCCCAGACCCGTCCTTCTCCATTTTCTGGGCATACACCTCCTCCATGGGGTGTGTCTCCGTATGGGCTGAAATGCCCACATCCACCACATACGCGACCCCTCGTGCGACCACTATTAAATCGGGCTGCAAGCTCCTGTCCTCGAGAGTTATGCGGGTCTCCCGCCACGTGGACCATCCCTTCCTGTGGGCATATTCACCTAGCAGTGCGCACACCGCATTGTGCCTCTTACACCGTGCTAGCCGCGTCACGGGACACATCTGGACGACGTGGACCAGCGTCTCCCTCATCCGGCACCCATAGCGGCACACAGTGTCCACGGGCCTTCCCCTCAGCAGCCTTGACCGCGTCGGAACCGCACCGCAATGCGTCTTCACTGCGGCCCGCGTTCTCCATTGCGGAACACGCCCGTCGTCCTCCATGGGCCACCAACTGGATTCGGCCACCCGTCGAGCATCCTTCATAATCCTGCCATCCGCCGTGCTATGCCACGCCGTCGCTCTTCTTCGCCTCCTCTCCGCCGAACCCACGAATGTGTCCGGCATCTCATCTCCAAATAGAGCGACTCTAGCTCTACTAATCCGAGCCGACCGCAGCTCCCCCACCGTCCCCTCCATTGGCATAAGCCCCAATCCTCCGTCTGCAACAGGGGCATAGAAGTATGCATTCGGGACGTCACAGGGCAGTCGCAGCATCCCCCGAAGAATCCTCCTGATTGTGACATCGAGCGCCGGCAGCCGCCTCACAGTCGTTCCTACCAACACCAGCTGGTGTAAGAACCCCGGCAACACGTGGCACCTTATTGCCTCCAGCTTCTGCAGTGGGCGTAAAGGCGATTCCTCCATCCTCCGCACCCTGTCGACGAAGTCACCAATCGCCGGCTGAGCCACCCCGTACGGGGTGAACATCACCCCAAGATACCACCACGTGGAACCCGACTCCGCTACCGGAATCCCATCCAGTCCACCCTCCTCACGGGGCACCACGAGCCTTCCAAACCTCAGGCACAGAGGGAGATACAGCGACTTGCGTTCATTCAACGCAAGCCCGCACTCCCCAAGCGCTCCCCGGAGAGCAGCCACCAGCGCACGCGCGCCCGCCCGCGACGAGCTCACCAGGACGACATCATCAGCAAACGCCACTCGGGACCATCTGTGACCCCTGTAGATATATCCGACCCTGGTGGGCCGAGACATCAGGACGTGGTCCATAACGATGTTGAATAGGACCGATGACAACGGGTCCCCCTGTCGAACACCGCAGTTGCACCTAACGATTCCGCCACCACCCACCGATGTGGCCGACGAGAAGTACATTGCCTCAATATAACCCGTCAGCACCAAAGGCCATCCCCGCGCCCGCATCATCGCCACCATCGCGTGGTGACTAACGGTGTCAAAAGCTTTGGCCACGTCTGCCACCACAAGATGCAGCTCCCGGAGTCGTGTCCTCGCATCATGCAGCAATTCATTCATAAGGACCACATTCTGCGCAACGCCATCAGTACCCCGAATGAGTCCCCGCTGTTCGTCCACATGCTTCACCCCCAGGTCCATTCGCCGTGCCAAAATTTTATGCCATTGCCGCAGGACCACCGACGGCACCGTAACCGGTCGAAGTTGGTCAGGGGTGCCAGGGCTCCGACACTTAGGAATCAACGTCGTCCGACCCATGGACAGCCACAAAGGCGGACTACCCCGCAACATAATTATGTGTAAGAAAATTCTCCTCATTCTCCAATGGACGCCGTTCCACTCCGCTGCCGAGATCCCATCAGGCCCCACAGCTGTCCTCCCAGGTCTGCTCCTCTTCTATTCCTCTTCAGTTATGGGATCCCACACCTGGGAGAGGTCCCCATCCATCGGATGCTTTACCCGTCCAACAAACGGAGCGGAGGGGGCAGAGAACTTCTCCTCCCAATACCTCCTAGTCGCCTCATCGGGACACACGACCCCACGTCTCCCTGCTGTCCCATCGATAATATCCGCCACCGCAGCCTTCCTGTCCCTCTGCCACAATGCGCGAAGGCTCTCCTCGGTGCGTCTTGCGCCACCCTCCTGATTCAATCGGGATCCCATCAGGGTCCCCGCCGTCGCGGCCGCTGTCACTCCCCGCGAGAAGCGAGCATCACACCATCTTCTCAAGTCATCAGCCCCATCCCGACCATCCAGCGCGGCGCGCGCCGCAGGGAACAAGTATTCAAGGTCTGCATCCACAGGATTCACCGGTGCCTCCATATCCTCCTGCAACGACACCATTATGGCCACGGAGGCCGCCACAAAATGATCATCCTCGACCCTGATTGCCGACACATGGGCCTCCTCCTCCATTACCTCCATTGCAACATCATTCCTGACCAAAACGTACTCTGGTCTCCTCCGTTGCCTCCGGATCATTTCAACAGTTCTTCCCGGCAAAGCTTGCTCCAATGCCCTGGCGATCTCCATCTCGCCCAATGGCCTCGGCAACAGGCGAATCTCTGCCCTGGCCATCATCACCAACTCCTCCTGACTCCACCTCCTGTGTCGCCCCACTCCACGATCATCCCTCGCCCTCACCTCCACATATACCTCCGGATGCGTTAACCGGAGGTGTTGGGAAAGGGCCCGCCGGGAAGCGAAGCCCCTATTACACACCTCACAATTCATGAGTCCATCAACCATAATTAGTAACTGCCAAGAGGCTGGCCCTAGCTCTCCGATAGGCCTCGCAGGTTGCCGTCGCCGTCACGTGTCTGTGGTCCAACTTTAATTCCCGACACGAACCACACACCGGTTGCTCCTTGTTAGGGCAATCCTTCTGTAAATGGCCCTTGTCAGTACACAACCTGCAGCATTTCTCGTTCTCCGAGCACACCCGACACACCTTACTCGTGTGCCCTATCCCACCGCAACGAAAGCACCGGACGACATCCATATAATCTTCAACCCTACATCGGAACCATGACAAATAGACGTGGCCCTGCTCCAACAGCCTGATCCTGATGGCGGGTGCCAACTCCAGGATAACATTCCCCATCCTACGACCCCCGTCCCCCTCGGAAGGCCGTCTGCTCCAAGGCACCCTGTATGCCACCACACACTGCCTCTTGAATTCTTCCTCCTCCATTTCATCCATATTCTGCCGCCACAAGGCTTTGACCAGAAGGTCATCACTGAACTCCCGATCGTCAATCTTGTATGGTACACCCCGCAGCAGCACCGTGGGACACTTCTTGGGGAAAAATTCCGCTTCCAGGCCCGACTTTCCCACATCGGGATCGGCCATGATCTTCCTGGCCTCCACCACATTCGCCGCCTCCACCACTACCTCCTTGTCCCTTCTACCCCTCATGCCGACCACCTGCCATCCCTTCTCCAGTGGATTCCCAGCCTTCCTCAAGGCCTTCTTGATGCTGTCAACATTCGCCTTATCAGGATCCTTGTCCTTTGATCGAAAAACGATCAAAGTCTTGCGAGGTATCTCCATCGTCTTCTCCTTCTGCGATTCTTTGCCTCTACTCCTGCCCTTTAGGACACTGGCGAACGACACACCGGGCACCCCCTCAGGCTGTCCCTGTGGAGTCACCTGATCCAGCTTGTCCTCCATGGAGATCAGTTTATCCGCGGTGGTCTGCAACACCGCTTTCAGGCTTTCTGTGTTGTCCACCATTTGTCTGATGTTGGTACCTTCCATCATCTCCATGAGCTTATCCATTCCTTCCCCTGACTGCTCCTCCAACCGATTGATTCTGATTTCCATACTTATCACCTTCATACATAGGTCCTTCACAAACTCTCGTACAGGCGTCACTACCTCCTTCGCAGATGCAGACGATATCTTTCCCGCTTTACACTTCTCCAAAAATGCAACTTCGATATGATGCCATGCATCCAGCGCGTCCACGGCCACCACAGAAGCCTCCACCTGCGACTTGTCGGGGAACAAACTATAAACTGTCTCCATACTGACCACCGTTGAGTTCGCCACCACCTCCCGTTACAGTGGGTCTTTGTCCCGTTCCTCTCGGACACTCCGTTCTCGAGATATCTCAATTTACGAAAAATCCACAGGCGAGGGGGTACCCCCCCCCCCAACTATATTTTCTCCCCTCCCAAGGTAGTCTATCCAACCCTAAAAGGGTTTTGCTGTGAGACCCTCCCTTAAGAGATTTCAGGGCCACCCCTCCACACAAGCTTTCTGACCACCTGTTGAAGTCACTCCCAACCTGCCGCTCCCCCAATGGAGGCTGGCTTCAAAATGGAGGCCGGCTCCTCCCAGACACACAAAATGAAGGACAAGCTCCAACAAAATGGAGACAGGCTCCACCCACTGAAGCCTCAATGTGAAAACACTTGAAGCTCCTACCAGCTGCTGCTATGTGAATACACAAGGCCAGGTCTACCCCCTGTTTTCCACACTATTTCCCACTCCAACTGCCTCCTAGAGTGGGGCCAGTAGTGGGAACACTCCTTAAAAGGCAATGTTATAATCCTCCTCTCTGATTGGCTTACTCAGATCACCTCACAGGAATCTGAGTCATCACCAGATGAAAAAAAGAAAAAAAAAACTTCACTGAACTCACCTATAGGCAAGCCTATGTGTTCACTCAGAAGTCCAAAAACAGTCCAAAAACAGTCCAGATCTTCACCAAATTTTCACAAGATGTTCCAGTCGCCAATACCAATCAGTAGTCCAATTTTAGTCCAGATCAAGCCACTTTAAACCACTAAAACTACACTTTAACTGAGGAGCACTTCACAACAAGATGTTCACACTATGAGAGCTACAACACAACTGAGCACAGCAAAAATTCAAAAGTCCAATTATGAGTCAGGGGAGCGCCAGATTTTCACCAAATTTTAATCAGTTGTTCCTTGTATCACTAACTATTTGTATGCCAAATTTGAGCCAATTCCATGCAGGGGTCAGAGCGGTATTAACAATCAAAAACTCACTTTTCAAAATCCAAAATCGGGGTCAAAAACGGTCCAAATCGTCACCAACTTTTGATAGAATGTCCAGGGCGTCAATAGCAATCCGTGTGCCAAAAACTGTCCAGAAAAGTCCACTTTTAACCACTTAAAACTTCAAAAAACTAGAGAGCACTTCTTCACTGATGTTAACTGCTTGAAAGCTATGTTAACTGCTTGTTGAGTCATTAACATAATTTATTAATAATATATAGATACATTTCACGCTGTACATTTGAATACTACATAATTATACACTGTCTTCATCCATCTTCTGCTGGATTGTCAGCTCCCGAAGAGTGTCCTCTTAAACCACGCTGTGTCCTGCCATCAGGGCCACCGAAAACAGAAAATCATACCAAACGCGTTCTGCATTATATGCATTAGCTGAAATCTTAATCTATATTTTTTTTTATATACCCAGTCAGTGACTGGGTATAAATACTTATAAAGCTCCCTACAAATCTCTACATAAATATTCTTCGACTAATTACTCCAAAGCTTTATTCAGTCGACGACTCTGCTATACTGACCTTGTGAGGGCTCCCCCAATGCTAGGGGAGCCCTCCGTCTGGCTTGTCGCATATAAGTGGCCCAGATGAAGCCGCTCCCGTCTATCGCTCGTCGTGCCGCCCAGCCCAGCAGGAACCCCGGGAAGATCCTCCTCAAGTCGTCCGCCGAGGCCCTCAGCCAGACTCCTCTCCACAACAGCACAGCAGGGACGCACCGCACTGTCTCCACCTCCGCCAGCTCCTTGGCCGCCATCGTCACCTCGTCGACTTCATATTTGCGCCTCTTCTCGCCGCTAACGCGACTCATGGGGTACTGCTCGCTGTTGGTCGAGATGGCAACATCAATGATTACTGCCTCCCGATGGAGTTTCACGATGAGGTCCGGTCGGTATCTTCTTCCATTTCCCACGATGTCCACCTCTCGCCACGTGCTCCACCCTTTCCTTCTGGCATAGCCCTCGAGCAGCTCACAGACTGCGTCGTGCCGCCTGCACCGCGCCCGCCGCGTCGTTGGACACATCTGAATGATGTGTCCCGCCGTCTCCGGGTCCGTGCACCCCAGACGGCATTGCCTATCCCCCACCCTTCCTCGCAGGGATCTCACTCGGGTGGGGATCGCGGCACAATGAGTCTTAACCGCAGCCAGGGTCCTCCATCGGTGCACACCCGTGTCGTCCTGACGCAACCAATCCGTGCTTTCGCGAGCCCCTCTCGAATCCTTTAGACCCCAGCCATCCGCTGTCAGATGCCACCGTGCAGCTCGATCGCCAGGACGCGGCACCAGCTCCACAAGATCAGGCACCTCTTCTCCAAACAAGGCGCTCCTGGCATCAGCCACCCTCCGGTGCCTCATCCCCGGTATGGCCTCCTCCATTCTCATTAGTCCGAGGCCTCCATCCCTTGTAGGGGCATACAAATATGAATTAGGGGTGTCCCCCGGCAAGGCCAGCCTCCTTCTTATCAACCGCCTGACTTCCACGTCGAATCCCCGAAGCTCCTTCTTGCTAGTTCTGCCCAGAACCATCTGGTGTAAGAAGGACGGCATAAGGTGCGTTCGTAGGGCCTCCGGCATCCGCAAAGGAGTAAATGGCGCTCCGAGAACCCTTCGGACGTTCTCCAAAAACAAGTCCATCGGCGCTGCCCCCACCCCATACACCGTAAACTCCACGCCCAGATACCTCCATCTGGTCCGCGCCTCAGCGACCCGAATGCCCTCAATGCCCGCATCCTGTGGCACCACCAGCCTCCCAAATTTCGGCTGTAGTGGGATATAGAGAGACTTCCGCCTGTTCAGCTCCAGGCCGCATTCCTCCAGGGCTTTAACAAAATCCCCAACCATCACCATCATCCCCGCTTGGGAGGAACTAACCAGCACCACATCGTCAGCAAATGCTAATCGTGACCACCTACGCCCATTCATGATGTATCCCACTCTGGTGGGCATCCCCATCAGAACATGGTCCATCACTACATTAAATATAATTGACGACAGGGGGTCACCCTGCCGAACCCCACGTGTGCAGCGCACAGTTGACCCACCGGAGATTGACGTCACTGATGACCCGTAAAGGGCCCCCAGGTACCCCACTAGAGCCTCCGGCCACCCCCTGCCCCTCACTATGGCCGCAATGGCGTGGTGACTCACCGAGTCAAAAGCCCGGGAAACGTCCGCCACAAGGAGGTGGAGTTCCCTCTTCTTTACCCGAGCGTTCTGAAGTATCTCTTCCAACAGCGTCACGTTATGTGCTATACCGTCGACTCCCCGGACCAGACCCCTTTGCTCCTCTACATGCTTTACTGCGCCGCTCAGTCGCCCGGCCAATATCCTGTGAAACTGCCGTAAGATTATCGACGGGACCGTAACCGGCCTTAATTGTTCCGGTCCCACCGGGTTAGGGCACTTAGGAATTAACGTGGTCCGCCCTGCCGCCATCCATGCAGGGGGACACCTCCTCAGCATAATGATATGAAAGATCATCCTCTTGGCTCTCCAATGAACACCATTCCATTGGCTCGAGGTAACACCATCTAATCCGGGCGCCGTCTTTCCGGCCCTAGTGGCCTTCAACTCTTCCTCGACGATTGGGGTCCACAATGCCCCCATATCCCCATCTACCGGACTCCTGACAATTGCGTTGAACGGCGGAGACGGTTCTTGAAAGCGCTGCTCCCAATATTGCCTTGTGGTCACATCCGGGGCCCGTATGACCGCTCGCCCCGCAGGCCCGTCAACTAGGTCCCTAATGACCGCTCTCCTATCTGTAATCCACAGGTCCCGATCCATTGCCTCTTCTCTTCTGACCGTTCCCCCCAATCGCCGTGGTCCCGTGTCCATCGCCCGGCCACCGAACCTGGCCCTGCACCACTCCTGCAGCGCCAAATCTGGATCAGCACCCCTAACGGCCATGCTGGCAGCTTCCAGGAGAATGGCCAAGGCACCCGCCTCCGACTGTACCCACGGGCCGGCCATATCCGTATGAATGGCTGCCCTAAGTGTTACTGTCGCTGCGTCATCCCCGGTCACCAGTCCTCCCCGTTGTCCTCCCTCCTGTGGGTCCTCCTCTGCCATTGTGTCCCTTATATTAATGTACACCGGCCTCCTTCTTTGACGCCGTATAGATTCCGCCGTCCTTCCAGGCAGGTATGTCGTCAGAATCTCCGCCAGTTCCTTTTCGGTCGCTGGTCCACTGACAATCCGTTCCCACCTAGCCATCATCAGCATCTCTTCATTGCTCCAGTATTTATGGCGCCTTACGTTCCCTTCATCCTGCGCCTGCTCAGCTATATACAGGTCCCGGTGTGTCAACCTTTTGTGTTGTGTAAGCGCCCTCGCCGACATGAAGCCCCGCCCACACGCCTGACAATCGAATAGCCTATCGACCATAATCAGTTATAGCCAACAGGCCGGCCACCGCCCTCAGATAGGCCTCACACCTTGAATCTCCTGACAAGTGATCATGCGATAGGTTAGCCTCCTTACATGACCCGCATACGGGTCTATCCTTATTCGGGCAATCCTTCTGGATATGCCCCTTATCCGCGCATATCCTGCAGCATCTTTCCGTCTCAAGGCACTTCCTACAATTCCTACCAATATGGCCCAGCAGCCCACATCGGTAGCACCGCACCACGTCCATGTGATCCTCCACCTGGCATCGATACCATGACAGATATATACTGCCATGCTGTAATAGTTTCATCCTGACCGACGCATCCGTCTCCAATATTAAATTGCACCTTTTGTCTTCTTGATCGTCTGGACGCCTCCTCCACATTATCCTCCTCACTACTCGGCACTGTTTCAGTAGTTCGTCTTTTGCAGTTCCACTCAAATTCTGCCTCCACAAGGCCGCCAGGAACCGCTCATCACTGAAATCCTGCCCCTCCATCCGTAATGGAACACCCCTTACCAAAAGGGTCGGTCGCCTCTTCGACATTACCTCTGCCTCCAGACCCATCTTCCCCAGATCGCCATCTGCCAAAATCTTTCGAGCCTCCTGCTCGTTTGCCGCCTCGGCCACCACCTCCGTTCCACGGCGAGACCTCATTCCCACGACCTGCCACCCCTTCTCCTCGGGTCTAACAGTCTTGCGAATCATCTCCTTGATATCAGCCGATGAGGCCTTGTTCGGCTCCTCTTCCCGCGACTTAACCACGATCAACGACTTTTTGGGGATCTCCACTGGCCTGGATGGTGTTCTCCCCTCACTACGATTCCTACCTATCAAAACGTTTGCATACGATAACGTCGAACCTTGTCTCGGGTCTAATCGTCCTTCCCCTAAGGTCATCCCCTCAATTTTTGACTCAATCGAGTTAAGCTTCTCTGCCGTGGTCTCCAGAATCGCCCTCAGACCTCCACTAAGATCCCCCAATTCCTTTGATCGCTCGTCTTGTTCCTGATGGTAAGCCTCCAACCTGTTAATTTTCACCTCCATAGATATAACCTGCAAACATAGATCCTTAATAAAGTCCCGTACGGGCGCCATAGCCTCCTTGACCGTAGCACTGCCTATTTTAGCCGCCTTACATCTTTCCAAAAAGGAGATCTCAATGTTATGCCAACCGTCGAGTGCTTCCATTGCCACGCTAGACGCCTCTACCTGCGCCTTATCGGGGAATAGGCTATAAACACTTTCCATACTGGCTGCCATCGCCCTCGTCTGAGTCTGTCGATTACCACGGTCTTTGTCCCGTCAAATTTGGACCACCGGTTCAGGAGATATTCCACTTTCCGAAAAATCCACAGGTGAGGGGGTACCCCCCCCCCCCAACTCTTTTCCTTCGTCCCCCTAGATCCACTATCCACTCCTGTAAGGGTTTCGCTGTAGCACCCTCCCTTAAGGGTTTTCAGAATCACCCCCTTTGATTCACCTCCCTTACCAACTGTTGAAGTCTCTTGCTCCAGGCCACTCCCCCAATGAAGGCTAGCCTCAAAATGGAGGAAGACTCCTCCCAGAAGCACAAAATGGTGGTAGGCCCCACCAAAATGAAGACAGGCTCCACCCACTGAAGCCACAATCTAAAACACCTCAAGCTCCTATGAACTCCTGCTTTGTGAATACACAGAGACAAGCTTCTCCCTTCTTTTCTCCACTATTTCCCTCTCTAACTGACTCCTGGAGGGGGGACAGTAGTGGGAGCACTCCTTAAAAGGAAATGTTGAGATCCTCCTCCCTGATTGGCTAATTCAGATCACCTGACCAGTGGTCTGACTCACCAGCTGGTTAAAAAAAAAAGAAAAAAAGGAAAAAATAAATATTATTCCATAAAAAAGGAATAATAAACTTCTATTCAACTCACCTATAGGCAAGCCTATGTATATCTTCAGATGTCCAAAAACAGTCCAAATTCAGTCCAGATCGTCACCAAAATTGCACAAAATGTTCCAAATATCACAACAAGTCAGTAGTCCAAAAATAGTCCGAATCCAATCACTTTTCACCACACAAAAATCACTTCAAAGAGAGAGCACTTCACTAAGATGTTAACTGTCTGAGGGCTAGAACACAACTGAGCTTGTTGAGTCAATAACATATTTTATTAATATAAATACTTCAATACATCACAAGTACTCCATATTGTATAAAACACTTAATCGTACTTCACACAAATCATTTCACATAGTCCTTGATGATCCTTGGGTCGGAGAGTTGTCCTCTCTAGTAGGGGCTGTGTCCTCCTCGCACACCACCGAGAACAAAGGGAATCACCAAACCGGAGAGATTAGCATTTAATGCATGGCTACCTTGAGAGCATCCGTTATAGTGGATGCTCCCATTCGTATCTCTCTATAATTTAATACTTCATTAAATACTCCAATCATTTGCTTATACATATGTCAAGATTAAGAAAGATCCGGACACTGATCACTGACCTTGGGAGGGCTCCAAAGGAGCCCTCATCCGGTTCGACCGCATGTATTGTGCCCAGATGAATCCACTTCCGTCTATAGTCCATTTAGCCGCCCATTCCAGAATAAAAGTCGGATACATCCTCCTGAGTAACGTGGCCGAATCCTGCATCCAGACCCCCTTCCAAGAAAGCACCGCAGGAATGATGTCAACATCAGACATACTACACGAAGTAACTTCGGCAATAGCCTCCTTTACCTGCGACGATCCGTACTTATCGATTTTGGAATTGTAGACCCGCCGCATTGGATACGTAGAGTTTCCTGTTGCAATTGCAACATCGACAACTGTGACCATCCTGCCTCTCTTAACTATAATATCCGGCAAGACAGTTGTCTCCCCCACTACCACACGAGTTTCCACCATCACAGTCCAACCTTTGCGTCGAGCGTATTCTGCAAATAAACGACAGACGGCGTTATGTCTCCCACATCTCGCCCTCCTCACTATAGGGCAGACCTGCACAATGTGATTGGCTGTCTCCCTACTTTCACAGCCCGCCCTACATCTTGCATCCCCCTGACGGCCTCTCAGGCGCCTCGCCCTTGTGGGGATTCCCCCGCAGTGCGTCTTGACAGCCGCAGCGGTGCGCCAGTGCGGCATCTTCCCATCATCCTTAAGGATCCACGCTGTCGATTCTCGAACATTTCTTGATTCCTCCAGCGGTCCACCGTCCACCGTCTGATGCCATTCTGCCGCCCTTCCCTGCCTCCTCTGGCTCGTGGTGACTCTAGCCACCTCTGTTTCCTCCCCGAACACTGCAAACCGGGCCTCCGCTATACGCACCATACGCAGCTCTGGTATTGTACGCACCATTTCCATAAGGCCAAGACCTCCGTCGGCAACCGGGGAATAAATATATGCGTTTGGTATATCCTGGGGTATGCCTGCCGCTCTCCTAACCATCTGCCGTATCGCGACATCAAATTCGTGTAAGTGCTTCCTTGACATTTCCGTCAATATCATCTGATGTAGGAAAGCCGGCATGACATAACTTCTCAAAGCCTCCAATCTTCTAAGCAAGGTCAGTCGCGACCGCATCACCCGTCTGCATGCAGCTATAAACGGCTCGACCACCACCCTTTTCAGACCATACGGCGTGAACCAGAGGCCCAGGTATTTCCATTCGTGACGAGCTGTTGCCGTGGGTATCCCAAACTCCCCAAGAGTCTCTCCTTCCGGTACAATCAGCCTACCCGCTCTGGGCACCAAAGGTACATACAGAGACTTCTGGATATTAAGAGAAAGACCACATCCCTCGAGGGCCTCCCCAAACATACCGACCATCGCCTGCATTCCTGCCTTGGACGAGCTGATTAACACAACATCGTTCGCAAAAGCGACGTTAGACCATCGCTGGCCCCGATGGATAAATCCCACTCTGGTAGGTAATGCCATCAAGACATGATCCATAACTATGTTAAAAAGGATCGACGAGAGGGGATCCCCCTGTCGTACCCCCCGTGTACACCTTACTGGCGGTCTTCTTGCCACAGATGTCTCAGAAGTATTATACAGTCCTCGAATGTAGTTTACCACCACGGGTGGCCAACCCCGCGCCATCATTATTGCAATGATCGCCTCATGGCTCACGGAGTCGAACGCCTTCGCGACATCGGCCACAAGGATATGAAGTTCACGTTTCCTCTCCCGTGCATTTCGCATTATATCCTGAAGAATCACAACATTCTGTGAGATCCCATCAACACCGCGCCTCAGCCCTCGTTGCTCCTTGACATGCACCACCGATCTATCCAATCTCCTGGCAAGGATCTTGTGTAGCTGCCTTAACATTATTGATGGTACTGTAACGGGCCGCAGCTGCTCCGGCCCACTTGGGCTGGGGCATTTAGGTATAAGCGTCGTCCTCCCCATTGGAAGCCATGTAGGAGGACTTCCTCTCAACATGATTATATGAAGAAACAACCTCTTCGCCCGCCAATGAACCCGATTCCACTGCGCTGCGCTAACTCCGTCCAAACCAGCGGCTGTCTTACCAGCCCTGGTTGTCTTAACTTCATGTTCCGTCAGCGGATCCCATACCTCCTCCATCCCACGGTCAACAGGAAATCTAACTTCTTCATTAAACGAGGCAGATGGCATCCGAAACCTTTGTTCCCACCATTCGCACACAGCGACAGTCGGTGACACAATCGATCGACGACCCGCTTCCCCCTGTACCAGGTCCCTAACGAGGGCCCGTCTGTCAGTGTCCCATAAGTCTCTCCCCCCGCGCCGTTGTTCTGTCTCCCTCACGTCCCGAGACTCGCCTCGTGCGAACACGGGATCCACCGCCGCCCCGAACTCTGCTCTACACCATTCTTTGAGCAGTGGTGTTCCATCACGGCCATCCATTGAAGCCCTCGCTGCCTCCAGAAGGTAAGTAATGTTTTCGCTCTGTTCAGCGACCCAGCGCGCTCCCATATCATCTGCCATCACCTGCAGTATCGCGACGGACGATACGGCGAACACATCCTCATGGTACGCCGTCACTTCAGGCATCAGGACTACCTCATCTCGGCCATCCATCACCGTCTGCTTTATTCGGAGGTACACATCTCGCCGACGTTGTCTCCTTATCATCTCCGACGTCCTTCCCGGCATAACCAGCGCAAGGGCCTCGGCGGTCTCCTTCTCAGTGCCAAAGGCCATCTGCCTTTCATATCTTGCCATTACAACCATCTCCTCCTCACTCCAATACTTATGCCTACCCCGGGGCATATCACCGCCAGCCATCATACGGATGTATTCTTCCTGATGCGTCAGCCGCAAATGCTGTGTGAGGGCCCGTCGTGACACGAACCCTCTCCCGCACAGTTGACAATCGTGCATCTCATTGGCCATATTCGGTTGTATGTAAGAGGCTGGCAGACGCCCTCCGATAGGCCTCGCATGTTCTAGAACCCGTCACGTGCTCATGGGGCACACCTAACTCCATACACGACCCACAAACTGGCCGTGCTTTATTCGGGCACTCCCGCTGAATATGCGTTTTCTCCATGCATAACTTACAGCATTTCTCACCTTCATCACATTTTTTACAGTTCCGTCCTGTATGCCCAATAATTCCGCATCTGTAACATCTCATGATGTCCATATAGTCCTCGATACCACACCGGAACCACGAGAGATACACAGAGCCCTGGGCTAACATCTTCATCCTGAGACTTGGAGTCATCTCCATGATGACATTACATCTGCTCGACATCGTCCTTCCCTCGCCGCCTGCACCTCCAGTCCTGGAACTCCACGGGATCCTCCGCACAACCAAGCAGTTTTTGAGAAACTCGCCTCTGTCGATATCAACACAATTCTGTCTCCACAGGGCTACCAGTAACTTTTCATCAGTGAACGAACTGAGTTAACTGTCTGAGGGCTAGAACACAACTGAGCTTGTTGAGTCAATAACAGATTTATTTTTGTTTCAAGAGATACACAATACAACTCATTTACTTCATTTTACACATTTCTTTTAAATAAGATCTTCGTTCGGTCCCAAATCCTCTTCATAGTTGGGCGTCACTTCTCCTGGAGGTATGAGCCTCCTGATGGCGTCCAGTCCAGCTCTTCCGCTCAGCATATGAAAAAAACCAGACAAACGCATGTCACATTAGATGTGAATGCATTTCCCCTACTAAAAACAAAATCGACCATAGACTTACTTCCTCAAAGGAAGATGTCATAATTTGTGCTCCATATATTTAATTCACATTATTACTACTATTTAAATCTTTCCTTCTTTTTCTGATTAACTAACCTTGTGAGGGTTCCAAAGGAACCCTCGAGCTATCAATCCGCATATAGGAGGCCCATACAAATCCGCTTCCATACAACGTCCTCTTTGACGCCCATCCAAGGATGAACGAGGGGTAGATCTTCCTGAGCAAGGCTGCCGACTTCTTCACCCAGATGCCACGCCACGTTAGTATGGCAGGCATGCAGGCAACTTCTCTGGTCGACGTCAGTCCCCTGATGGCTTCCTTCACCTCGTCCGAACCGTATTTCATTTCTTTCCTCCGAAAGGCCTCAATTGCTGGGTACTCCATGGTGTCGGAGGTTATCGCGACATCAATAATGTAACTCACATCACCCTTCTTTAATATCAGATCAGGTTGAAGTGATTCCATTCCCGCCACTATTCTTGTCTCTACCATTGCAACCCATCCCTTCTTGATGGCATAGTCGCCCAAGAGCTTAACAACGGCATTATGCCTCTTGCATCTTGCACGTCTCATTGTCGGGCATGCCTGGATGACATGACCGGCTGTCTCTCTATACGAACAACCTCTTCTACACATCTCGTCACCATTATGACCCCGGAGACATCTCACCCTGGTGGGAATTGCACCACATAGCGTCTTCAACGCTGCCAGGGTCCTCCATCCTTGTTCAATGCACATATCATTCTTAATCCACGCGCAAGATTCAGGCACCTGCCGAGCGTCCCTCATGGCCCTCCCATCAGCGTTACCATGCCAGGCATTAGCTCTTCGTCGTCTCCTTTCCTTGCCTGTCACGATTTCGCCGACAGCATCCCCAAACAACGCCTCCTGCGCCCTGCCAATCCGAGCATCCCGGAGTTCAGGTAGCGTCGTCTCCATCTGCATGATTCCCAATCCGCCGTCACTCACAGGAGCATAAAAAAAGGAGTTCGGAACATCACCCGGCAATCGCAGTTGCGTTCGAAGCATCCTTCTCAGTGATACATCAAATGCCCTTACGCTCTTCTTACTAACATTACTTAGAACCAGTTGATGAAGAAACCCCGGCATCACGTAGGCCCTCAAGGCCTCCAGCTTCTGCAGCGGTAACAGCGTAGATTCCATCACACGTTCTACATCTTCAAGAAATCCCCGTATTGGGGCCCGCCCAACACCGTAAGGAGTAAACGTCACCCCAAGGTAGCGCCACTCCGTCGTAGAATCAGCCTTCGGAATACCCAAGTCACCAATCCCAGACTCTTGTGGTATTACCAACCTCCCTCCTCTGGGCACCAAGGGCACATATAGGCATTTACCATTATTCAGCCTAAGCCCACATTCCTGTAGGGCCTCAACCATGGCTTTAATCATCAGCCTCATCCCCGCCTCCGATGAGCTCACCAGCACTACATCATCTGCAAAGGCCATGCGGGACCACCTCTGCCCACGATAAATGTACCCCACCCTTGTGGGCAGGGACATCAATACGTGATCCATCACCAGGTTAAACAAAATGGATCTCAATGGGTCCCCCTGCCTCACCCCGCTTTGACACCGCACAGCCGGTCTGCCCGCCACCGACGTGGCTGCCGACGCGTACAATGCCTCCACATAGCCCCGTAACGCCAGGGGCCAGCCCCGCGCACGCATCACCTCCACCAAAGCATTGTGGCTGACCGAGTCGAACGCCTTGGCCACATCCGCAATCATAACGTGCAACTCACGCCTCCTTGTTCTGGCGTTTTCCATTATACTCTTGAGGAGAACCACATTCTGGGCGACTCCATCCATCCCCCTAATCAGCCCCCGCTGCTCGTCAACATGTTGCACCTCATTCGTCATCCTTTTGGCCAGGATCTTATGAAATTGACGGAGAATGACCGACGGCACAGTTACGGGCCTCAACTGCTCTGGACCAGTCGGACTAGAGCACTTGGGAATAAGTGTCGTTCTCCCGATCGACATCCATACAGGGGGACTTCCCCTCAACATTATCGCATGGAACACCAGTCTTTTGACCCTCCAATGGACTGCATTCCACGCCACAGCAGTTATGCCATCTCTTCCCACTGCCGTATTTCCCATTCGGGTCTCAATAATCTCCTTCTGCGTGATCGGTTCCCATACGGCTCCCATATTTCTGTCCATCGGATGCCTCACAGCACTTGAGAAACTCGCCTCTGTCGATATCAACACAATTCTGTCTCCACAGGGCTACCAGTAACTTTTCATCAGTGAACGAACTGAGTTAACTGTCTGAGGGCTAGAACACAACTGAGCTTGTTGAGTCATTAACATGTTTATTAATATCTTAATTAATACAATACAATAATACATCATTACTTCATTCACTTCACACATTATTTACATAGTCCACTTCCACCACTTCTTTGCGAGTTGTTCCCTTTGTCCGAGAGTTGTCCCCTCTTGCAGGGGTTGTGTTCCTCTCGCAGACCCGAGAACAGAAAAACACAAACACGGCGATCAGCATCAAATGCTTTTTCGTCCATTGGGAGCATCCATTAGTAACGGATGCTCCCATATATATTTCCCTAATTATTCACAGTACATTATTTACGCAGCAATTTACAGTAGCAACTTGGAACATCTACTGACCTTGCGAGGGCTCCAAAGGAGCCCTCATCCGGTTTGTCCGCATAAACTGTCCCCAGACGAAGCCGCTTCCATCGATCGTCCGCTTGGCTGCCCACTCCAAGATAAAGGCCGGGTAGATTCCCCGAAGCAGCCTGGCCGAGTCCAGCATCCAAATCCCTTTCCAGGAAAGCACCGCAGGAACCACCTCGACGTCCATCTGTCTGCAAGACAGTACTTCCGCAACTGCTGCCTTTACTCCTGGCGCCCCGTACTTCGTCATCTTCAGGTCGTACACCCTACGCATCGGATATAGGGAGCCTCCAGTAGCCACCGCCACGTCGATGATCGTGACCATCTCGCCCCTCTTGATGATCACGTCAGGAAGGACGGTAGCTCCACCGACGACCATGCGCGTCTCCACGAGTACCGTCCATCCCTTGCGCCGAGCGTACTCCGCAAACAGTTTACAGACGGCGTTATGCCTCGCGCATCTCGCCCTTCTCACCACAGGGCACACCTGGACGATATGATTCGCCGTCTCCCGGCTATCACATCCCGCTCTACACCTGACGTCGCCCTGACGGCCCCTCAACCTCCTTGCTCGTGTAGGTATTCCACCACAGTGAGTTTTGATTGCAGCGACGGTGCGCCAATGTGGCATTCTCCCGTTATCATTCCGAATCCATCTCGTCGACTCCCCGACCTCCCTCGAATCCTCAAGAGGTCTCCCGTCTGTGGTCTGATGCCAGTTCGCCACCCTCCGATGTCTCCTCTGACTGGTGGTGACTCTAACCACTTCTGGCTCGTCACCAAACACCACAGACCGTGCTTCGGATATACGCGCCATGCGTAATTCCGGTATCGTAGTCATCATCTCCATAAGACCAAGACCCCCGTCGGAAACCGGAGCATAGAAATAGGCGTTTGGCGTATCCTGTGGTATACCCGCCGTCCTCCTAATCATCTGTCTGACCGCGATATCAAATTCGCGCAGGCTCTTCTTGGATACCTCCGTCAACACCATCTGGTGGAGAAAGCCCGGCAAAACGTGTGTCCTCAGCGCCTCCAATTTCCTGAGCAGAGAAAGTTGCGACTGCATGACCCGCCTACAATCGGCAATGAACCCTCCCATCGGAATCCTCTTCACACCACATGGCGTGAACCAAATCCCCAAATATTTCCATTCTTGTCGCGCCACTACTGTCGGTATACCTTCCTCTCCAAGGGTCTCGCCTCCAGGTATCACCAACCTACCCCTTCGGGGTACAAGGGGTACATACAGGGACTTATTCATATTGAGGGTCAAACCACACCCCCCAAGGGCATCCCTGAACGCCTTGACTAACGCCTGCATACCAGCCTTGGAGGCACTAAGTAGTATCACATTGTCCGCGAAAGCAACATTAGACCACCGCTGACCTCGATGGATATAGCCAACCCTTGTTGGCAGCGCCATCAATACATGGTCCATTACCACGTTGAATAAAATTGATGAAAGGGGGTCCCCCTGCCTCACTCCCCGCGTGCACCTCACTGGCGTCCTCCTTGCTACGGATGTCTGGGAAACATTATAAAGGCCCCAAATATAATTTACATCCACAGGTGGCCATCCCCGTGCCATCATTATAGCCACTATCGCTTCGTGGCTCACCGTGTCAAAGGCTTTGGCGACATCGGCAAAGAGAACATGAAGCTCGCGCTTTCTCCCCTGTGCATTTCGCATTATATCCTGAAGGGCAACAACATTCTGCGCTATCCCGTCAATTCCACGCCTCAACCCCCGCTGCTCTTTGACATGCACCACCGACTTTTCTAGTCTATTAGCAAGGATTTTATGTAGTTGTCTCAACATAATCGAGGGCACTGTGACAGGCCGCAACTGTTCCGGCCCGCTGGGGTTGGGGCACTTTGGGATGAGGGTCGTCCTCCCCATCGACAACCATAAAGGAGGGCTCCCTCTCAACATCACCACATGTAGGAAGATCCGCTTCGCACGCCAGTGCACCCCATTCCATTGCCCCGCACTGACGCCATCCAGTCCGGCAGCGGTCCTACCAGCCCTGGTCCCCTTAATTTCACGTTCTGACAAGGGGTTCCACACCTCCTCCATCCCCCGGTCAACCGGGTACCGAGCCTCTTCAGTGAACGGAGCAGACGGCATCCCAAACCGATGCTCCCACCATTCGCAAAATTGCGGCAGTCGGCGTCACGATGGAACGCCGACCCGCCTCACCTTGAATCAAATCCCTAATCAGGGCTCGTCTATCAGACTCCCATAAATCTCCTCGTCCACGTCGCCGGTCCACCTCTCCAGCGTTCCGTGGTTCACCTCGTGCGAAAGTAGGATCTATCGCCATCCCAAACCTCTTTCCACACCACTCTCTGAGCTGCGGTGTCCCGTCCTGACCGTCCATAGCCATCCTCGCAGCCTCAACAAGATGAGTAACGTCGCCATCCTGCCTATCCATCCATTCTGCCTCCAAATCCTCCGCCATCACTTGCAGTATCGCCACTGAAGACACTGCGAAAGTATCCTCGTGGTATGTTACCATTTCAGGTACCTGAGGTACCTCATCCCGGCCATCTATCACCATCTGCCTTACATGGGTATACCTTTCTCTCCGGCGTTGTCTCCTTATCATTTCTGCGGTCCTGCCCGGCATAACCGCCGCGAGGGCCTCTGCCATTTCTTTCTCGGTGCCGAAAGCCATCCGCTGCTCGTGTCTTGCCATCACCAACATTTCCTCTTCGCTCCAGTACTTATGCCTCCCGCGGGGTTCATCTCTGCCAGCCGTCATCTGCATATATTCTTCCTGATGCGTTAATCGTAAATGCTGCGTGAGGGCCCGCCCCGACAAAAATCCTCTCCCACATAAATGGCAATCGTGTATCTCACTGGCCATACTCGGTCGTGTGTAAGAGGCTGGCTGATGCCCTCCGATAAGCCTCGCAAGTTCTCGAGCCCGTCACGTGCTCGTGGGACACATCTAACTCCGCACATGATCCACACACTGGCCGTGCCTTATTTGGGCACTCCCGTTGCACATGCGTCTTCTCCATGCATAATCTGCAGCACTTTTCGTCTTCACCACATTTCCTGCAGTTTCGCGCTGCGTGTCCAATTATCCCACACCTGTAGCATCGCATGATGTCCATATAATCCTCGATGCCGCAGCGGAACCATGAGAGGTACACCGACCCCTGGGCCAACATCCTCAACCTAAGACTCGGAGTAACCTCCATAATAACATTACATCTGGTTGGCAACTGAGCTTGTTGAGTCAAATTAAGCCGCAGGCTCCACTCCTGGTGGTGCCCTTCCGTCAATTCCTTTAAGTTTCAGCTTTGCAACCATACTTCCCCCGGAACCCAAAAGCTTTGGTTTCCCGGGAAGAAGCTCCCCGCCGAGTCATCGGAGGAACATCGGCGGATCGCTGTCTGGCATCGTTTATGGTTAGAACTTCTAACTTTCGTTCTTGATCAATCAAGACATACTTGGCAAAAGCTTTCGCTCTTGTGCGTCTTGCGACGATCCAAGAATTTCACCTCTAACGTCGC
The DNA here is from genome assembly GCA_954871275.1 of Leptopterna dolabrata. NCBI lineage: Eukaryota > Metazoa > Arthropoda > Insecta > Hemiptera > Miridae > Leptopterna > Leptopterna dolabrata. Next base: position 156,259,109 of record OX940974.1, read on the forward strand.
AATACGAATGCCCCCGCCTGTCCGTATTGATCATTATCCTTTGTTCCTAAGAACCAACAAAATAGAACCAAGGTCCTGTTTTATTATTCCATGCACCACTATTCAGGCAGGGATTTCAGCCTGCTTTGAGCACTCTAATTTGTTCAAAGTAAACGTGTTGGCCTACCTCGACACTCGGTAAAGAGCACCTAGGTAGGAGAGAGCAGGCGCACGGGTTGGACCTCCGGCCTCCGGACCCAAGCTTTTGAGGGCGAGGGCCGTCGCCTGACAAGGCTCCCGCACGCCACCGACAGGACATGACACGGCATGCCAGTTACACCGGCAGGCGGCGAACCGACAGCGTAGCACGCAGAACCAACTACGAGATTTTTAACCGCAACAACTTTAATATACGCTATTGAAGCTGGAATTACCGCGGCTGCTGGCACCAGACTTGCCCTTCAATGGATCCTTGTTAAAGGATTTAAAGTGTACTCATTCCGATTACGGGGCCTCATAAGAGTCCCGTATCGTTATTTTTTTGTCACTACCTCCCCGTGCCGGGAGTGGGTAATTTGCGTGCCTGCTGCCTTCCTTGGATGTGGTAGCCGTTTCTCAGGCTCCCTCTCCGGAATCGAACCCTGATTCCCCGTTACCCGTTACAACCATGGTAGACAGGGAGTCTACCATCGACAGTTGATAAGTCAGGCATTTGAAGGATAAGTCGCCGGTGCTGAGACCATGCGATCTGATGTGTTACCTAGAGTCACCAAGGCAACGCCCGGACGAGTTCTGACCGGGAGAGGCCGACCTCACGGCCGGACCTCCTCGGAGGCGACGATTTTCAAACCCCCGTCGCCCATGGGGTTATGGACTCTATGGGTTGTCATGTTCGAAAGGGAGCGCGAGGCCCGAGCGAAGCGTGGTGTGCGGAGCCCCCCTCGTGTGAAGAGGGCTCTGCGGCTTCTTGCAACTCTGTGACCAAGCGGTCCCGCCTCGAAGGGGCGTTTTGAGGAGACGGCGGGGCGAGAAACACTTTCTCTGTCCCACTGGCCGAGATTCGTCTCCAAAAGCGGTCGACGGGCTTCAATGAAGCGGCCCACCGGCGCTACCCCTTCTCACGAGGTCTTTCGAGACTCCTCGGCGAGCCTCTTGGTTGCTTGACTTTCTTCTCTGCTCATGGAAGAGCGGGAGAGCTCGAGTCTTTTGATCGACCGGTTCTCATTAATGATCCTTCCGCAGGTTCACCTACGGAAACCTTGTTACGACTTTTACTTCCTCTAAATGATCAAGTTTGGTCATCTTCCCAGCGTTCATCGATACCGACAAGTCAGTAGGGATGACCGCCAGTCCGAAGACCTCACTAAATCATTCAATCGGTAGTAGCGACGGGCGGTGTGTACAAAGGGCAGGGACGTAATCAACGCGAGCTTATGACTCGCGCTTACTGGGAATTCCTCGTTCATGGGGAACAATTGCAAGCCCCAATTCCTAGCACGCAGGAGGTTCAGCGGATTACCCGGGCCTTTCGGCCAGGGAGGCACACGCTGATTCCTTCAGTGTAGCGCGCGTGCGGCCCAGGACATCTAAGGGCATCACAGACCTGTTATTGCTCAATCTCGTGCGGCTAAAAGCCGCCTGTCCCCTTAAGAAGAATGATTGTCATCGGTGGCGGGGACACCGGAAAACGCCTAGTTAATAGGCTAGAGTCTCGTTCGTTATCGGAATTAACCAGACAAATCGATCCACCAACTAAGAACGGCCATGCACCACTACCCACTGAATCAAGAAAGAGCTATCAATCTGTCAATCCTTCCAATGTCCTGGCCTGGTGAGGTTTCCCGTGTTGAGTCAAATAACATGATTTATTCATATAAATACTTCAATACAATTCATACTTCACGGTACTTCATTTTTACTTCATTTTACAATCATTCAAATCTTCTTTTGATGTGGCGATGTGGCACGTGAAGATCCTCGTGGACCTCCTCCTTGCTCTGGGATCGGCATCCAGCTCCCCAGAATCAAACAAAAGCAAACCAAATTTGTTACTCGCATTGCATGCGAAAACTGCCGCCCATCCTTTCTAAAGGAATGGGCATAAACATCTTCCAGTTCACTCCAATACATTTCTTAAGTACGTCATTACTTCAGCATAAATCAGTAATCGTCATATAAGCACTGTGCAGATACTGACCTTGTGAGGGCTCCAAAGAGCCCTCGTTCAGCCATTGTGCATAAAGGAGGCCCAAATGAAGCCGCTTCCGTCCACGGTCCGCTTGGCCGCCCACTCCAGGATGAATCGTGGATATAGTCCTCGTAGCAGATCCGTCGCTCTTCTGAACCAAACCCCTTTCCAAGACATTATTGCCGGCACCATTTTTACATCTTCCGCCTCGGTCATCTCCTTCACAGCGTCCAACACTTCCTGGCCTCCATATTTCGAGCATTTAGCATCGTAGACAGTACTCATTGGTTAGGCTTCACTATTTGTCGTTATGCCCACGTCGATGATCCAAGCCGTCCTATCCTTCTTCACCATCAGATCCGGCCGCAGTACACGCCCTCCGATAACCATCTGCGTCTCCCGCCATGTCATCCAGCCTTTTCGCCGTGCATACTCCATGAACAAATTATTCACGACATCATGTCTCTTGCACCTTGCGCTCAGCATCGTCGGACATAGTTGTATTACGTGGTTTGGAGACTCAACAGCTTCACAGCCCCGACGACATAGTCTATTTCCGCCCCGTCCACGTAACAATCTCGTTCTCGTAGGAATCACACCAACTCGCGTCTTGATGGCAGCCAAAGTACGCCAATCCGGAATCCTTCCGTTGTCGTCCAATATCCATCTACTTGACTCAGGTGTCCTAGCTTCCTTAAATGCCGCGCCATCAGTGGTCCGATGCCAAGCATCCGCCCGAACCCTCCTTCTCTGAATTGCCGTGGTCATAACTTTTCCAATGTCCTCCTCCCCAAACAACACCCGGCGCAAGTGACTCATCCGCCGATTTCGAAGATCAGGAATCGCTCGATGGAGCTCCATGAGCCCTAACCCCCCATCGAGAACAGGTGCATAAAAGAACGCATTCGGCGTATCCCCAGGAAGCCTCAAGAACTGACGCAAGCATCGTCTAATCTCGCAGTCCAAGCGTCTTAACTTCTTCCCCGAGGTCGGAGCGAGGACCAACTGATGCAGGAATGAGGGCACCACATGCGTTCGCAGGGACTCCAGCTTCTGAAGAGGCGCCAGCATCGACGCTCCCACCCTACGGGCCACCTCGGCAAATCTTTCGATCGGCGCACTCTTTACGCCGTATGGCGTAAGCATCATTCCCAAATACCTCCATTCGGTATCCGAGCGAGCTACTGGGATCCGCTCAACCAACTCAGCCTCCGGAGAAACCACCAACTTACCCAGCCGTGGCACCATGGGTACATAAAGCGATTTAGCTCCGTTAAGGGCCATACCGCATTCTCTTAAGGCACTTTTAAACGCTGCCATAAGAGCATTCATTCCAGCCTGCGATGAACTAATCAGTACCACATCATCAGCAAAAGCCGTATACGTCCATCTCTTCCCTCTGTGAATGTATCCGACCCTCGATGGCAATGCCATTAGGACATGGTCCATGACCATGTTGAACAATATCGACGACAGAGGGTCTCCCTGTCTAACTCCTCTCCTGCACCGGATCAACGGCCCGCCACCAATCGACGTGTATGATGACGCATACAACGCCTCGATATATCCAGTAAGGGCTATAGGCCACCCACGAGCTCTCATTACAGCCGCCAACACATTATGACTAACGGTGTCGAAGGCCTTCGCAATGTCGACCGTCACCAAATGGATCTCCCTCAATCTCGAACGAGCACTTTTCAGCAATTCGTCCATCAGAGTCACATTGATGCCAACACCATCCACTCCATGAATCAATCCTCTTTGCTCAGAGACATGTTTGACAGATCTGGAAATCCGGGCCGCCAAGATCTTATGCAGCTGGCGTAATACAATTGACGGCACAGTGACAGGCCTCAATTGTTCCGGCCCCGCTGGATTCGGACATTTGGGGATTAAAGTCGTTCGGCCCCTCGCTAGCCATATTGGGGGTCTACATGATAGCATCACGACATGGAAGAAGAGCCTCTTTATCCGCCAATGTATCGCATTCCACTGCGGTTCTGCCTGACTTCGTCGTCTTGATCTCCTCCTCCAACAGTGGATACATCTACGAGTTCCCGGGACAGATTTGGATTTGCGATAATCAAGTGCGTTGTGTCCTGTCTGTGGTCTTGTGGATTGATCGACGTCAACATACACAGATAAGTACCTAGCTTCTAGTCTGATTCTCCATCCAAGTAGGTACTGGCCGGCGGGTCATTACTTCGTTGGATTTTAGTCTAGTTCATTGTTTTTAGTTGTTGTTAAGTTTATTTGCTTCTGTATTGGTTTATTATTCTGTGAATAATACACCTATGTAATCGCTCAGCAAAAAATTTTTATAACACCCCCTCAAAATTTGTTCTTTTCCGTTTCAAGGTACGTAGATTCCAAAAATGCAATGTCCGTCCGCCGTACGCCATACGCCGTCCGCCGTACGCCGTCCGCCGTCCGCCGTATCACGTGTACAGGCTTCATTTTCGGTCTAAAAAAAATCGCTCTTTTGCGCACATGCTCCATTTGGGCCCTAGTTGTGCCCCGAAACTTTTCAGCCCGATCGGAATATACCCAGGGGTGTTATGAGTGAAAATGTGTATAAAAATAGGTACTTTTTGCGTTTTAGCAACATGTTGGTAACATGAGGTTTTGAGGTATCCTTTTCCATGTTTTTGGGGACGAGAAGACCGAATGTATGCGCCTTCGAGTGAGTATTCGTATCCGTATGCGGGGGCGCATGCAGTGCGTTGCTGCGACATGCTCGTGCGGGGGCACTCCCACACAACAAACGATCCTGCTGTGATCCCCGCCGGTAGTTCAGTTCGTTGCGCTCTCTCTCCGATATCGGAACCACCTCACGCGCTACCGCATTACCGTGCATTTTCTAGTGTAGCTTCCTGTTTTTCGCTTATAGTAGGCCACCAGTAATTACAACCATAGCTAGGCTGGTGCTTTACGTTAATACTCGGCTGTCTAATTTCTCCCAACAAATACAAATCCCCCCTAATTCTGCTGAGAAACGTAAGCTTGTCGTACACGGACCCGCACCCCACCACGTCGTCTGACTGCCGGCCGGCCAACGTCTCCAGCGCGGCAACTCTCGTGAGTACCCTCAAGCTATAGTTTCATGCAGCAGACAACCCTTTTTTCTTGTGATTTTGTAAACCTAAGTAATTCACTAATATACAGTCCACTCACCTGAGTTTTACAGCCAGCGCGATCCTACAAGTGGTCCTTTTGCGAGACGGATCGTAATCTAGTCGTTTGTGCAATTATAATTAGACAGCCGAAACATTTCTAGTCAGTATTAGTCAGAGTAAACGGTTTACCGAATTTGTGAGTAGTTAGGTAGACAACGTGTGCGATACTTTGGGATCAAGTGCAATATTAGGTAGGTACTAGTTGAGGATCTTATCCGTGCAATAAATAGGCTTTATTTTCGTTATTATAGTTGTTGAGTGTTTGTTGATCATTATAAAACTTTATTCTCGTTGTTATCGCTCTTAATAAAGGAATTGTTATTTCAATAAAATACTCTATTCTCTCAGCCTTAATTTATTGCTCGGAGTTTATTAGTTCCACTTCTCCATTAGTTTCTCCACTTAGTTCCATCCGTTCCATTTCTTTATTGCACGATCTTGTTCCACTTGTTAACTAGGGTCAACATTCAGAATACGCACACTTTAGTTCCTGCGTTTTTGTTGCATAGTACCTGACTCAAACTGTGATATCATCTACCTAGCTGTGATATATTTGTAACTTTGAGCCTAGTCTAGAGTCTCTTCAAATTTTAGAGCTTAGTAGAATTAGCCACTAGACCAGGCACCCATGTCTACGTCTGCCGATGTCCTCCGATCGCTGCGTCTTCTCAAACGGAGACGTGAGGGGATTTTCGCGCAGCTACAACAAATTCAAGGCTTCACCGAAGCAGAAAGCGTAAAACCGGGCGTTACAAATGTATTTGTAGCTAGTTGTGCCACTTTAGACTCTATTAGGCAACAGTTTGATGCAATTCAAAGAGAGATTCTTGAAGTGCAGCTTGAAGCAGCCGATGCTGATCAGTTACCGTATGATGCTGTAAATGCTTCCTTCTACGAAATGTATTATCACATACGAGCGATAGAAAATTCGGTTAAACGTGTAGCTGACTCTGTCTTGAATACTTCCACTATTGCGACTTCTGTGGAAAGTAAACCCCAAATTAGGTTACCTAAATTGGAAGTACCCGTTTGGGGCGGCGATCCTGACACCTTTAATAATTGTTTTGCTCTGTATAATGCTGCGATCCATTCTACTTCTTATTCTGGGGCCGTAAAATTGACGTACTTACGGTCATTACTTACAGGTTCTCCACGTAAACTTATTGAAAATTTGAATATTACGGATGCAGATTATGATGTAGCCTATAGAACTATTTGTGATAATTATAATAATGTCAGGATTCGTGCTACCCACCATTTAAATAAATTGTTTTCCTTTTTACCTCTATCTAGTGAAGGTGTTAATGAGCTTCAGTCATTTTTGGATGTTTTTGGCACCAATTGGCAAGCCTTTCTAAATTTAAATATTAGCGAAGCACACGATTTTATTATGTTTAGTTTAGGCTTTCGTTGTTTGCCCCTGAGTATTCGTGGCGCCTTTGAACGCTCATTCGGTGATCGGGAGCATATCCCCACCTTTGAAGAATTGATAGAATTCGTTCAAGAACAAGTTCGCATCAAGGAAATTATGGCCCAGACTTCTGTTAAACCTTCGCAACCCGCTTCTCCCGCAAGACATAGGGCAGTGCATCAGTCGGTGCTCTCTACATCTGCGGAGGTCCAGGCCCTTCATGTTTCGCCATCTGCCAATACTCCCGCCCTTCAACAACACGACGCTAGGCGCCAGCCGTTATCGCCATGTCCTCTCTGTGCTGCTGAGTCTCATAAGATTTATGACTGTCAAGTGTATGCCAACCTTTCTATACCAGATAAACGTGCATGGCTGGTTGAGGAGAGGCGGTGTTTCAAGTGCTTGGGTACCCATACCTCCCCTCAGTGCAGGTCTCGTGGTCGGTGTGGTACGTGTAAAAGTTCATCGCATCATTCATCCCTTCATGCCGTCCAGGACTCCCCGCGGCCTGCTTCTCCTGCTCCTGCTTCCATTGTGACCTCCCAACCTCCCATCCAGTCCCTACTTACAGGCTCTCGTCCGGCTGCTGTGGAGAGACCAGTGGTGGTCCTGGCCACCATACAGGCACTCATCCTAAACCGTCACAACCAGTGGGTTCCCATACGCTGTATTCTGGATCCCGGGTCGGAGATCAATATGATCACTGGTGACTGCAACCAGCGGCTAGGTCTTGCAGTGACCCCATACCGCCAGGAACTTTGTGGAGCTATGCAGCAGCCTGTAGGTACATCGGGTGGCATTGTTTCGTGTGTGTTGTCATCGCGAAGTTCTCCTGATACACGAATTCCCACGCAAGCAGCCGTAGTCTCGCACATCTGTCATGACCAGCCAAAGATAGCCCTCTCTAAGGATGTGTACGAACGTTTCTCGCATCTAGAACTCGCAGATCGCGCCTTTCACAAACCAGGCAAGATCGATTTCCTCATTGGTGCGGAACTTGTGGATGAGGTGTTGAAGGGGTTGGCGAGGTCATCCATGGTCGTCCTGCAGCCATTCGAACCATTTTCGGTTGGGCCATAGTGGGGAAGGTTCCCACTTCTAACTCAATTCCTTCAAATCTGTGCACGCTGACTGGCTCCATGTCTCTGGATGAGTCTGTCCAGCGATTCTGGCAGGCAGAGGAGGTTGCCTCGGAGGTGCCTTCTGATCCCCTCCACCAGGTGGCCGAAAATCATTTTCGTTCACATGTCTCACGCCTGACATCAGGTACCTATGTGGTAAGGTTACCTTTCCGAGAAATTTCAACTCTTCCACCCTTAGGTGAATCACGCAACATCGCACTCAAACGCTGGCATAATCTCGAGGTTAAACTTAGCAAGAATGAACCACTCCGTGTTGCCTACCATTCCTTTCTTCAGGAGTATCTGGCTTTGGGCCACATGCGTCCTGCTCCTGAGCCTGGTCTGTGTTTCATCCCACACTTTGCTATCGAACGTAAGTCTGCCACCAGCCCGGTCCGCGTAGTATTTGACGCCTCTTGCCGCGATACCTCGGGAGTCTCATTGAACGATCGCTTGCTCCCTGGACCGCCTCTGCAGAAAGACATTTCGGATGTGCTTGCTCTCTTTCGTCTTCAACCAGTAGCATTGACCACCGATATTAAGATGATGTACCGGCAGATCAGAGTTGCGGAGGCTGATTGCCCGTATCAGCACATCCTGTGGCGGCCCTCCACAGATCAACCGGTCCAGGAGTACCAGCTGCAGACAGTCACCTATGGCACAAGCTGCGCGCCCTTTCTTGCACAGCGAGTGCTACTGCAGTTGGTAGAGGACCATGGTGGGGACTACCCTCTGGCGGCTCAGGTTTTGCGGGAATCGACGTATATGGATGACTGTTGCGTGTCGGTGGACACTGTAACGACTGCCAATCAGCTAAAGCAGGAATTGATCGACCTTCTTCATTGCGGCGGCTTTGAGTTGCGAAAGTGGGCCTCAAATGATGCGCTAGTACTCTCTGATATTCCTCCAGAACACAGAGCATCCTCCTTGCAAATCCGCGCAGACCGGGCGCCTTCACTGCACATTCTTGGTGTGTTCTGGGACCCTTCGCTGGACGTCTTCTCCTACAGTATTGCTCCTACCTGCGAAGCCTCCACAAAGCGAGCTATACTTTCGCAGATTGCTTCAGTGTTCGACCCATTGGGTTGGCTGTCACCGGTCACATTTTGGGCCAAGGTCTTCCTCCGAGAACTTTGGTGTGAGAAGCTCGACTGGGATACTCCTCTGCCGGAGCGGTTCTCCTCACGGTGGGCGGCCTTTGCTGGGCAACTTACTTCGCTGGCTAACCTCAAATTGCCTAGGCTGTGCTCCCTTCCAGATGCCACCTCTCACCAGCTTATTGGGTTTGCCGATGCTTCCAGTTTAGGGTATGCTGCTGCCTTGTACCTGCGCTCTGTCTCTGCGAACGGTCACGTTTCGGTACAGCTGTTGAAGGCAAAAACTAAAGTAGCCCCACTCCAGGTGCAGACCATCCCACGCCTTGAACTGTGTGGAGCTGTTCTTCTGGCGAAGCTTCTTTCCTCTGCCCAAATCATTCGGGACCGTCTGGGTATAGAGGAAGTTCACCTTTGTACAGATGCTACCACTGTTTTGTCCTGGCTGCATACCTCGCCGCACCTTCTCAAGACATTTGTGGCCAATCGGGTGGTTGAGGTTCTTAACCACACACATCTCTCCCAATGGCACTATGTCCCTTCTCATTTGAATGCTGCGGACTGCGCTTCTCGTGGCCTGGAACCAGCCACTCTCGTGGATTTCGCTCTCTGGTGGTCTGGTCCTTCCTTTTTGTATAATGTGGACGTTGAATGGCCTTCCACTCGAGCATCACTGCCAACTCTTTCCGGCTTTGAGGAGTTCAAGCCAAAGGCTTTGCCAGGCACAGTGCTGGTGGCCACGTCCTCTCCCTGTGGGCAGGTTGTATTGGACATAATCAGTCGCTTCTCTTCATTCACCAGGGTCCGCCGTGTTCTTGCTTGGATCCTTCGATTCAGGCGTAATGCCCAGCCTGGAGTCACACGCATACGTGGTGCGCTGAAGGTCACCGAGCTGTCTCACGCTACGCAACTCTGCGTGCATCACACACAAGCGAAGTTCTTTCCTGCTGAACTTCGTGCTATCTCCAAGGGACGTACATGTGGCAGGGCATTGCAGCCTCTGACTCCCTTTGTTGACGAGGAGGGGCTTCTTAGGGTGGGCGGCCGGCTGGGCCAGTCCATTTTGCCTGCACACAGTAAGCACCCACTGTTGCTTCCCAAGGATGCCCCCCTTTCTAAACTTCTTTGTCGTCACTACCATGAGTGGCAGTTCCATGGAGGCCCACAGGCCGTGCAAACTGCAATCCAACGCACCTATTGGATTCCCGGACTTCGCTCTCTCCTACGTCACTGCATACATCAGTGCATTGAATGCAAACGTGTCCATCTTAACGTCAAACACCCACGTATGGCAGACTTTCCCAAAGTTCGCACCACCCCTGGTAGGCCCTTCTCCAGGACTGCAGTGGATATGGCGGGTCCATTGATGGTAAAAATGAGCACACACCGTAATGCACGTCTCCACAAGGCCTACATAGCGATGTTTGTGTGTATGGCCACCAAGGCCTGCCACATAGAATTGGTCGGTGACCTGTCTACTGCTGCGTACCAAGGTGCGCTCGAACGATTAATGGCCAGGCGGGGCTTATGCACAGATATATACTGTGACAACGGCCTGAACTTCGTTGGGGCGGCAGAGGAACGACGCGCAGTGCGGCAGTTTCTTCAGGATACTGAACCCGCTATGGTGGACGCACTGTCTTCCCGAGATGTGGAGTACCACTTCAACCCACCGGATGCTCCTTGGATGGGCGGTCTGTGGGAGGCGGCCATAAAGTCGGCCAAGCGCCACCTCCAACATGTAACGGCCAACCGTTCCTTGACATTTGAGGAGATGTCGACTCTTCTTCCAAAGATTGAGGCCATTCTGAATAGTCGGCCTCTTTGTTCCGTGCCTAACGACCCCAAGGGAGCCTTGACCTACCTTACTCCAGGTCACTTTTTAATAGGGGAGCCGTTGCTATGCGCGCCACAGCCATCATTGCTCGACGTTCCTGTGTCTCATCTCTCCCGGTGGCAGCTGGTTCAGCGTGCGACACAGGAATTCTGGGCCAAATGGAAATCGCAGTACCTGCAAACCCTGATCGGCCGCCAGAAGTGGACCCAAGACCGTGACCCCTTACTGGTCGGCGATATTGTTGTCATAATCAACCAAAAGGTCCCGCCTCTCGAATGGCCTGTTGCGCGTGTGGAGGAGCTTATCCACGGTGTGGATGGCGTTTCGCGATCCGCACGGGTAAAGACGGCTACCCGCTCTTATCTGCGCCCGGTGGCAAAGCTTGCCAAACTGCTCTCCTCATCATCTGACGACTCTTGATGGCAGCTGCAGCCATCGTGGGGGGAGTTATGTCGCAAAATTGACAATTTTGGGTGGGCGGTGTATGCGCCTTCGAGTGAGTATTCGTATCCGTATGCGGGGGCGCATGCAGTGCGTTGCTGCGACATGCTCGTGCGGGGGCACTCCCACACAACAAACGATCCTGCTGTGATCCCCGCCGGTAGTTCAGTTCGTTGCGCTCTCTCTCCGATATCGGAACCACCTCACGCGCTACCGCATTACCGTGCATTTTCTAGTGTAGCTTCCTGTTTTTCGCTTATAGTAGGCCACCAGTAATTACAACCATAGCTAGGCTGGTGCTTTACGTTAATACTCGGCTGTCTAATTTCTCCCAACAAATACAAATCCCCCCTAATTCTGCTGAGAAACGTAAGCTTGTCGTACACGGACCCGCACCCCACCACGTCGTCTGACTGCCGGCCGGCCAACGTCTCCAGCGCGGCAACTCTCGTGAGTACCCTCAAGCTATAGTTTCATGCAGCAGACAACCCTTTTTTCTTGTGATTTTGTAAACCTAAGTAATTCACTAATATATAGTCCACTCACCTGAGTTTTACAGCCAGCGCGATCCTACACCGAATATGAAGTAGATTTTGACCAAAGACGCGGAAATTGAGGTTTTACCAAAGGTTCAGCTCCCAAAATGGTTTTGGTTTATTATTCTGTGAATAATACACCTATGTATTCGCTCAGCAAAAAATTTTTATAACACCCCCTCAAACTTTTTTCTTTTACATTTCAAGGTGCATAGATTCCAAAAACGCTGCAAAGTCCTTGTCACATGGGGTTTATTATTCTACAGAAATGTTGGCTGTACATTTATTGTTTGTTTCATGTGAAATAATTGAAATAGCTATTTCTGATGGTTTCCACCAATTTTGGCCCCCAAAACACAAATTAGGTAGGTACGATCTTTTTTTTTTTTTTCAAATTATCTTTGATCATTGGTAGTGCCATCATTTAATCGTCTTGATCCACGTGTTGACACTTTTTCTAGTGTTATTCTAAAAATTGATGGTGATTTCGCAGGTATTTGACTCATAAAAAATCAATTTTGGGAGCTGAACATCTGGTACAACCTCAATTTTCCACTCCTTGGCCAAAATCGACTTCATATTCGATCTTCTCGTCCCCAAAAACATGGAAAACGATACCTCAAAAGCTCATGTTACCAAAATGTTGCTAAAACGCAAAAAGTACCTATTTTCACACACATTTTCACTCATAACACCCCTGGGTATATTCCGATCGGGATGAAAAGTTTCGGGACACAACTAGGGCCCAAATGGAGCATGTGTGCGAAAGAACGACTTTTTTAGATCGAAAATGAAGCCTGTACACGTGATACGGCGGACGGCGTACGGCGTACGGCGTACGGCGGACGGCGGACGGACATTGCATTTTTTGAATCTACACACCTTGAAACGGAAAAGAAAAAAGTTTGAGGGGGTGTTATAAAAATTTTTTGCTGAGCGATTACATAGGTGTATTATTCACAGAATAATAAACCAAAATGCAATGTCCGTCCGCCGTACGCCGTCCGCCGTCCGCCGTATCACGTGTACAGGCTTCATTTTCGGTCTAAAAAAATCGTTCTTTCGCACACATGCTCCATTTGGGCCCTAGTTGTGTCCCGAAACTTTTCAGCCCGATCGGAATATACCCAGGGGTGTTATGAGCTTCTGAGATATCGTTTTCTATGTTTTTGGGGACGAGAAGACCGAATAAGAAGTCGATTTTGACCAAAGAGTGGAAAATTGAGTTCTACCAAATGTTCAGCTCCCAGAATTGATTTTTTATGAGTGAAAAACCTGGGAAATCGTCTGAAATCACCATCAGTTTGTATAATAACACTGGAAAAAGTGTCAAGACGTGGTTCAGGACGATTAAATGGCGCTACCAATGATCAAAGATAGTTAAAAAAAAAAAGAAAAAAAAGAGCGTACCTAATTTGTGTTTTGGGGGCCAAAATTAATGGAAACCATCAGAAGTAGCTATTTCGATTATTACAAATGAAAGAAACAATTAATGAACAGCCAACCTTTCTGTAGGTATGTCCAATAGAATAATAAACCCATGTGACAAGGACTTTGCAGCGTTTTTTTTAATGAGTCAAAAACCTGGAAAACTGTCTGAAATCACCATCAATGTGTATAATAACATTAGATGTGTAAACATGTGAATCAAGACCATTAAATGGCACTACCAATGATCAAAGATGGTCTGGAAAAAAAAGCGTACCTATTTCATGTTTTGGGGGCCAAAATTGGTGGAAATCATCATAAATAGCTATTTCAATCATTCAACATGAAAGAAACAATAAATTTAACAGCCAACAAGAATCTCTAGAACTCCAATAGAATAATAAACCCATGTGACAAGGACTTTGCAGCGTTTTTTTGTACCACATGAATTCGGTGGCTAACTTACAGTCGAAATTTTTGACGTTTTCCTACGAGGATAGATAGAGTGATGATTAAGTTTAGGAAGAGATAGGCCTTTGCTGAGTATTAGTCAGTATGAAGCTATAGAACTTTTAGCTTCTGGTAATCCCGGGTACTGGTCAGAACTATTGTGAACACAGTGCTTACATTCTGACTTGCTAAGAGCTGCGGTTGATTAAAATCCACCTATTTCTCATAAGAAGACTCCACTGTTGGAAAACATTTACATGTATTTTGTAGAAAAAGCTGTTAATCTGTGTTCCGGTTTGGTGGCCCACCATTTTCAGAGCCCACGCACCGCTACTGGGTGGAGGGGTTGCAATTTTCGTGAAAATAGGTTTGAAATTTGATGTTATACTTCGGTCTTATGATTGTCCAGTTGAATACCTATTTACAAAACTCAAGTTTAAGGGTGGCGCATGCCTCTTGGGTGCAGTTTATTGTCCACCAGACCGCGGAATTGAGGTGTCTTTGCTCGAGGCTGCTCTAGCGTCGTTTGTTGTTGACTTTGAAAAAATCGTCATTCTTGGCAATTTCAACTGTAACCCGGCTTATGATAGCACCAACTTCAGGAGATTGTACTCAATGTTGCACCCTCTCGAACTGGATATTTGTTGTAGTAATATAGCGGTTGAGTCGGATTCGGCCTCGGCCTAGTACAATAGGGGGCTAAGAGGGGGAGGGGGGCTAAGCCAGGGAGGGGGAGGGGGACCAATCGGGGGGGGGGGGGGGCTAAAGCCAGGGAGGGGGACCAATCAGGAGCTAATTAAATGACGGGCGACGACAGTGAAGGGGGGATGGGAGGGGAGGGGGACGTGACAGTTGGGATAGAAATAAAGCGGGATCGAGTAATGACTCGGCGTTAGTATCTACTGGGAAAAGGTCCGGAAATGTTCGTGTATCGTTTGGGCAAGTATAAAAGCGTCAGCGTGATTCATCAAAACACGTCTTACGTTCTGGCGTTTAGAGAGAAAAACGTCATGTTGTTAATTACTAAGGACGCGTGGAATGTGTTGAGAAAAGAGGCCAAGTTTATAATACATTATTTAATGAATCGAGAAAAGACGCAATACAATTTGTATCATTCGTCAGAGATAACGATAACTTTACAAACAGATAAAAGGAAGAAATTGTTGATCGACGAAAAAAATCCGTGGTGGCTGCATTCTTCAAACTCGATCACATTACGGAAAAGGGAAGTGCTCACATTATTGTCTCATGGAGCAACGACGATCGATAATTACATCGCAAGCCTCGAACAAGTAGTGCCGCCATCAGTTCAAAATAACGAAATGGCGACAGAAGTGGCGGCGGCGGTGGCGGCGGCGGTGGCGGCGGCACCGATGAATGAAGGGGCGCCACATTTGTTGGATCTTGACGAGTTCTTCAATGGTCAGCAACTGACGTCCGAGGAAGCCATCCCTTTTCATTAAATCGGAGATATTTTACGAATATTTTATAGTTGCGTTTACGTAAAATTTTTTCAATTAAATATATTTCGTCATGACGGACTGGCTGTAGTTCTTCTTTATAAAATCTCCCTTCGATGACTCGAAGATTTTTATCCCTCAGCGTATAAGTAAACGGTACAGTATGGTGTATAGCTTGTACCTATATGAAAAATTTCGGGGGACCAGTTGATCATGTATCCTTTTGAAAATGTTGTTTTCTCTTTAGATATTCTCACAGGATCGTCAAGTTTGAAGTGGGGTTTAGAAGTCTGAGGTGTCCTCGTAAAAAACGTGTTCAAAATGTATTTTTCGTTGGTCGAGTCGACTTCCGACGGCTTACGTTTTATTTTAGAATGAATAGTGTTATTTTAATCGGCCAGTAACCGAGGAAGTATGTCTACGAATTTATACTTTCCTCTACCGTGAAACTCGGCCCACATTTTAGTCTTCAAAGTACGATTGAACCTTTCTATAATCGAACATTTTATTTTGGAAAATGATCCGTAATGGTTAATTTTCCATTTTTTCATTAAATCACGAAAACGTGAATTGAAAAATTCGCGCCCGTTATCAGATTGGATGTTGACAGGTGTCCCTTTAGCTGCTAAAAGCACTTTATCCATCGCTTTGGTGACATCGATCGTATTTTTCCTTTTCACGGGCACCGCCCAAGCAAATTTAGAAAACGTATTGATCACCGTTAAAATGTATCGGTAACCACTATTAAACTTAGTCGTGCGCGAACCTCCGAGCAGGAAACATCGGTCGGAGCTCTAGTGAAAAGAAAACAGTTAGTAATAATAATTATTTTCGCCGTGTCAGGAATGATATTGTGAGGAAAATGGACGAGGAAAGCGACGGCGGCGAGTCAATCGCCGAAATTGTTGACAAAACAAAACTGAAGGTTGTGCAACACCGGACCTCTACTGCGGCATTCCGTATCCAGGATGAGCACATCAACTCAGCATTTGGTGAGCTCTATAATACTATCATTGCCCTTTGTGAATATTTGACCCAAGCTGATCTCAAAATGAGCACTATGGCTAGCACAATTACTCAAAACACAGACAGCAAGGCTGAAACCAAAATGTATAGTACGGATGAGGATGACCTTGAACGAGAGACAAATTGGATCCTCAAAAGAGGCAAAAAGAAACGAAAAGCATCATCCTCTCCGGAAGTAGCCACCTTACCTAATCAACCCAAAGGGACATCTGTCCCTAAAAAGCAGGAAATTAAGGATTACCCCCCTCCACCCATCAACGTAATTGGTATCAAGGACTTTAAGGAGTTGAGCCCACTAATAAAATCGGCGACAAGTTCAGAGTGGAAAGTAACCGCTCTCAACAATAATAAGTGGAAGATTAATGTCCAAGATAAGGACGCGTACCGTGCTGTGACCCAAAGGCTGAAAGACGCAAGCCTTCAGTGGTACACGTACGAGAATAAGCATGATCGTCCCATTAAGGTGGTAGCCCGAGGGCTTCATCACTCCTGCCCACCACAAGAGATTATTGAAGACCTCCAAGGTAGGGGTTATAAAATCCTAGAGGCAGTCAACCTCGTCAAGAAGGAAAAACAACCCAGTGAGCAAGATGCACCAATTACGGTGCTGAAAAAACTTCCTTTATTTATGCTCTCATTTGACAAAGAGGATGATATTAAAAAAATTTATGAAATTAAGCATATCATGAGTCTAAAGGTTAAAATTGAGCCCCTGAGGAAGACAACAGCACTAATTCCACAGTGCAAGTCCTGCCAGTCGTTCAATCATACACACAGGTACTGTCAAATGGAACCTAGGTGTGTCAAGTGCGCTGGTAAGCACAATACAAGTGATTGCCAGAAAACAAATGAATCACCTCCCAAGTGCATCAATTGCAAAGGCGACCACCCCGCGAACTATCGCGGGTGTGAAGTGGCAAAGGAACTTCAAAGGCTCCGTGATAAAAGGGATAAGCCGGCCAGAAAAGACACAACCACCGTACCTGGTAAAAGAGAGAGTGTATCGAATTCTAAAGGTATGAGTCAAAAATGGTCCAAGGGAGAAGTCTCCTATGCGCAAATAACAAAAAATGTAAAAGAGGTTCAGAAAGTAAAACCCACCACAGAAAATATGCTAGCACTAGTGCTGGAAAAACTGGAAGACCACAGTAAGATAAATCAAATTATATTCAACAGGCTAGATAAAATAGAACTGCAACTCTCAAATTACAAAAAATATGGGCCATAATACACTCCGTATAGCAACCTGGAATGCCAACGGGCTAGTTCAAAACATAAAAGAACTAGAGATTTTTCTCAATCAAGAAAAAATTGACGTATGCTTGATCTCGGAATCACACCTAACAAGAACGTCCTACGCAAATATCAAACGTTATAACATTTATCGCTCCGTCCACCCCGCCGATCGCGCTCGGGGAGGCTCGGCTGTGTTTATAAAGAGCAATATCAAACACTCGGAACAGCTGAAAATAGAGATCGAAAAAATGCAAGTCATCACAGTACAAGTGAGTACAAAAAACAGAACTATCAACATTGCTGCCATATACTGCCCACCTAGGTATGTTCTGAAAAAAGACGACTACGTGGACTTATTTCGCGAAATCGGACATAACTTCATTATAGGGGGTGATTTCAATGCAAAACACGAATTCTGGGGCTCAAAAACGCGCAACCCGAAGGGAGTACAATTGTTTGCAGCAGGTCAAGAAACTAAGTGCAATTTTCATTCTGGAGGAGGGCCTACGTACTGGCCAACAGATGTGAATAAAGTACCAGATCTCCTGGACTTCTTTATAGTAAAAGGGATATCGGGTAACTACATACATACTGAGGATAGCGATGGCCTCTCGTCTGATCACTCTCCTGTGATCATGACGCTAAGTGACTCGGTAATCCTCAGAGAAGAGACCCCAAAACTTACTAATAAGCACAGTAACTGGGAGTTATTCCGAAAAACACTGTCCGAAAGCATTGATTTACACGTGCCCATCAGAACATCAGATCAACTGGAAACAGAGGTTGAACGATTGACCGAAAACATCCAAGAGGCGTGCTGGTCCTGCACCCCAGTCAACCGGAAGAAACCTTTCTACCATTCCAACTACCCTCTCGAAGTAAGGGAATTGGTACGGGCCAAAAGAAAAGCTAGGAAAGCCTGGCAAAGGGTTCGCTCTGCAGAAAACAAAAGAAAGCTGAATGCGCTGTGCAATGAGCTCAAAGCTCTAAACCAAGAAATTGAAGATGAAACATTGGCTATCAACTTGCAGAGCCTCACTGCTGGAAAAGACACGGACTATTCTTTATACAGAGCAACTAAAGGACTTAAGCAGCCCAAAATACCAATACCGCCTATTAAACGAGAAGATGGATATTGGGCGAGGAGTGCCAAAGAAAAGGCAGATTTGTTTGCTAACCACCTTGAGGAAACATTTACCCCGTTCCCAAGGCAGACCGCAAATGAGGATGCTACAATGATAGAAAAGTCAGATGAAATGGAAATTCGGCCGGTTACCATTCAAGAACTCAAAAATGAGATCATGTTCAACCTCAGTCCAAAGAAAGCTCCAGGCTATGATCTTATAACTGGGAAAATCTTGAAAGAACTCCCAGAAAAAGGGCTAAAGAAACTCCTACACCTAATCAATGCGTCTTTTAGGCTGCAGTACGTACCACTGCAGTGGAAAGTAGCAGAGGTGATAATGATACCCAAACCAGGTAAACCAACATATGAAAAAAAGTCCTACCGACCCATCTCCCTTTTACCAATTATCTCCAAGCTCTTTGAGAAACTCCTCTTAAAGAGATTAAAACCTATAATCGAGGAGAGAAATTTAATCCCTGATCACCAATTCGGATTCAGAGAGCAGCATTCAACAATCGATCAGGTACACCGGATCACCAGCGTGATAGAGAAATGCTTTGAAGAGAAGGCAATCTGCTCAGCAGTATTCCTTGACGTCTCTCAAGCATTTGACAAAGTCTGGCATAAGGGGCTTCAGGCAAAGCTACACAGGGATCTCCCTACCCAGTATTATAGGATTTTGGTGTCCTATCTAACAGAAAGGCATTTCAGGGTAAAACACGAAGATGAATACTCCCAATTACGTGTAATAAAAGCAGGAGTACCTCAAGGTAGCGTCCTTGGGCCAGTACTCTATCTACTATACACAAGGGATCTCCCAAAATCAGCAGAAGCTGTGACAGCGACGTTCGCAGACGACACAGCAATCCTGGCAGTAGGTTCTACAGTCGAGGAAGCCTCGGGAAAACTACAGGAATCCGTGAATAGCATCCATCAATGGACCAAAAAATGGAGAATAAAACTCAACGAAGCTAAGTCAACGCACATTAACTTTACATACAGGAAAGTGAGCCCTATACCAATTGAAATAAACTCCC
Source organism: Leptopterna dolabrata (assembly GCA_954871275.1). NCBI lineage: Eukaryota > Metazoa > Arthropoda > Insecta > Hemiptera > Miridae > Leptopterna > Leptopterna dolabrata. The sequence continues at coordinate 156,278,655 of OX940974.1, forward strand.
AGATTGTTCCATATGCAAATACAGCTAAGTACCTCGGAATGACTCTGGACGCGAAGCTCCGTTGGAAGGAGCACGTGAAGAAGAAGAAGGAAGAAATAAACCTAAAATTCAAGAAGATGTACTGGCTCATCGGACGAAAATCCCAACTGCCTACACATAACAAAATGCTACTGTACGAGCAAGTGATCAAACCGATTTGGGCTTACGGCTGCCAGTTATGGGGCTGCACCAAGAGAACTAACTTGAAAATTATCCAAACAACACAAAACAAAATCCTCAGGAGCATAGTGAATGCCCCCTGGTATATCCGAACGGATGACCTCCATCGCGACCTTAAAATTAAGATGGTGAGCGAAGTTGTAAAAAATCGAGCAACGGATCATGAGAACCGTCTCCACAAGCACAGGAATGTCGAAGTACTGAAACTCCTGGACAACAGCAGCGATTTACGAAGACTGAAAAGGACCAAACCTCTGGACCTAGTTACATCTCACTGAAGTGATGTGATGAGTGGTAGTAGGTAGTGATCTATGAACCACAATACGATAAATAAATTAACAGAGTGAAGTTACTAGATGTGTACACACAGTTGTAACAATAAAGATGATATTAAAAAAATTATTAAACTTTGCGTAAGGGATCATCTCAACCAAATCTATTTGCCATAAATCATTAATGCCTCTGGGTAAAATCGATCTTCTGGGATACTTGATACGGGACGGTTTAAGCAATTCCTTAATCACTTCTTTCTTTACCGATGTTGACACCATTGCTGTTGGTAACGGTCGAGGTCGTTGTTTTGTTCAAACTGTCACTCAACTCGGCTATCAAGGTTGTTTTCAATTTAGCCATCTCTCCTCCCAGATATTTCAAGGTCACGGCATCTTGTTCTGAAACAGGGTCGGCAATGTGGGCAATTTTACGGTTTTTAGCATCATAGGCGCCAAGCAATTTTCGATAAAATAACGTTTTAATCCAAACATACACCATTGTTGAGGTTCCATTAAGTTAATTATTTTCATGTAAGACTAACGCTGTCTACTGTTGGAAAATATCCATCGATCGTATATATTCTACAGGGGTTAAAGAATAAACGTAACATGAGAAACAGGCTAATAAATACGTTCCTTGAAGAAAGACCCATTAATAAGGCATTATTACCCGCGTTTGTAAGCTGGTATACCACTAACCATGAACAATGAAAACTATCTCCTAATAAAGGTTCGTGATAAAGTCTCCTACGGTATTTATCGATTAAGGAAAAAAAAATACCGATGGAAGATAACAAATCATTTCAAACTATTGTATGAGGTATATCAATAACGAAAAATATAATAATGAAAAATATAAAGTTTCCTAATAATAAAGTTTCCTAAAAATATAAAGTTTCCTATTTGCATGAAAATGTCAGTAATGGATGGGGTGAAGCAAAAGAACTATGAAAACAGTTCAATTCTCACTATTTATTCACATATTGGATGGCAAACATCTGTGGTGTAATGCTGAATATTCTGTATGTAGTTCATTACAATAAACGCGCTGAACTATATTCCCGCATCTTTTGTGATTGAAAAATCCTCTAAGTGCTATGTCCAAGGCTGGAGTTTCTCCCGTCCATGATGATGTTTCAAATGTTTTGAAGCGAGGAAACGTATCCATTAAATTCACCCATGGCAAATGAGTTCTTATCCATTCAGCTAAACATTCACTCTTCGTCCGTGAGCATTCCATGTTTAACTTTCCTAAAGTTTGGTGGTGACAACACGCTCCAACAGTTTGATTTGATGTGAATCCTCTTCCATGCTCGACTGTCCAACAAGATATTCTACTGGTCAGGTTCCGTATAAAACCCCGCTACCTGAATCATATCTAGTGGGGGTTGACTCGCAGTGTTGGCTCCCAAATCATTAACTCCACTCACAGCTGTCAAGTCTCTCATTTTATCCATAACACAGTTTATAGTTGGAAGCAGAGTGATCAAACTGGACGTGGCCTTTGCACTTAATGTTGGCTTAATGAATGGCTCAGTATGTAGGAGACGATCCAGCCAGTTTGGATGATAACTCAGTATTAAATGCTGTTGCGGTGTACTAATCGCAGACATAAGTGTTCCATAAAAAAAGTAGCATCAATTTTACGATCTGCTTGCTGTAGCTTCTCACTGAACAGTTCCCAGTCATCAATACAAATGTAGAATGCCGCACCACGAGGTCTTCTTATCACAATCACAATTGTAGTCAAGTCAGACAGACCAACGACCAACTGTAGATTTTTCGCGCTATCAATGTTGAATGTGCTGGAGAGCATTAACGAGTCCATGATGATGACGATGGCGATTGTATACTAGTGGCTTACTCTTGCTGACCCGTATTTTTATAATCAACCATCCCCTCCTCATTGCTGTCAATAGCAAATTATTTTCTTATTTCTTAGCTTCATAGTGTTCATTTGCGTAAGATATCGTAACACAATCTTGAGGTGAATTGGCCTCCCCGGTGCCAAGTGAGCGATATGTTCCAAAGTGTAGAGTTCGAGTTTTATCATTTCTTACGAAGGGGAGTGAGCCTAGTGTAACAACATCTGACGTATTTATTGGAGGTTTCACATTAATCAATCGTTTTTCATTAAAATCAACTACATTAGGCTTGGCTGATATAATATGATTTTTCTTTATTAGTTCCTCTAATGCTGAATCCAGTTCCTTTACAATTATTTCGCTCACCAACTCGTTCAAAATATTTGACTCCGTAGAGCGAGGAGACAATTTCATGGGTTGAGATCCAAATCTGCTGATCGCTGACATGATAATGGTTATCAAGTGATTATGTTCAACTCTTTTAATTCTTCAATTAAGGAAAATATTTCAGGGTCGTGAGAAGTATTTCCTGCTTGTTTTGAAGCAAGCAACAGACGTAGGCGATCGACTAATTCGTTAGGATCATCAAAGTAGACGTATCGTGGTCGTTCATTCACTACTCGAATAAATACTCGTACTTTTCCAGTCTTTTTACTCGTAATTGCAAGTAAGTCCTTTAGTAGATACTTATACTTGTGCCCGCTTACATTGTACGGTCTCAATCTTGAATAACCCTGTCGAGCTACATCACTGTGTAAGATCAAATCTCTGTAGTTTGCACGATCAATGGCGGTGTATGTATCTGGATCTGGCACCTTTAGGAAAAGTAAATTGAGTAATCCTTCAGTTATTGGGTGTTTCACTTTATCATCCAAGTAGATATAGTCACGATCGAGATGTAGCTCCCGGTTCCCTAAACTGAGAGTACCGTTTGCATTAACTTTGGGTTCATATATAGTATCCAAATCCAAGCCCTTCTTGTCTCCTGTTATTAGAGCGAGTTAGAAAGGTCTGGCAAATGAGTGAAATTGGCGAAATTGTGTCTCAATTTCCCTCTCCCCCTCCGGGGTTTTACTAGCTTCCTTCAACGCATTTCTAATTAGTGTATCCCTTCTTGATGTACTTGTAGGTGGGGGTGTTGATGATACATTTTGTTGAATGGAGGGATTAGAAAAGATAATTTGAGATCCATCTTCTTCCGTTTTGATATAATCCCCCTCCGTTTCAGGCAAACTATCTTCTTCTGTTTCCATTTCTTCATTTTCTATAGCATTCTCAATCGGTGGCTGAGGAGATATCTTTTTACGTTTAATGCGCTTACGATTCACCAAGAAACGTGGGCGGATATTGGTGCTGGCGATGGCTGGTGCAGGTGGATTAATCGTAGTAGGAGGGTGAACAACCTCTTTAAACAGATCTTTCAAAGGATGTAAAGCCATGTTCGTTTCAATTTTCCCCTGTTTCAGCAGTTTATATTTTTCCTTTACCGCTTTTTGCGGTTTTACTAGACGGGCTGTGACATGTTTCACCTCCTCTAATTTCATTTTGACTGATCTACTAAATTGCTCTGGGGTAATATATATAGGTACATCAAATCCCATTCGATAGCGACCATCATTCATGGCTCTGTCCAGGTCTACTAATAAAAAGCTATTTTTCGCCCAACACTGTGAACACATAGTTTTAAATTGTTCAAAATCTAAATCCCCCTGTATATGATCGTCATAAATATGACGTAAATTCAGTATATCCATTTTGAAAAGCGCAATCATAGTAAGGTTGATCCTAATCAAATTTTTAGGCACTAAAACGTAACTATGTGTACAGAAAAATATGTCGAGTGCAAAATGACGAGACATGGCGAAATATTTTCTCAAAATCTTATAGTCTTCCGTTATAATATCATCGAATATTACGATAGAATGAGGTTTTATTGCATCTGGTCTCAATAGTTCTACTTGACCATCCTCTGTTGAAGAACCATAAGCGTAATATCCAATGGCAGGTGCAAGGGGCTCCAAAACTCTTCTTAAATAGAATAATAAACCCATGTGACAAGGACTTTGCAGCGTTTTGGTTCCGCGTCTGTCGGTTAGTCTGTAGGCAAATCTTACCAAAAATAGGATTCAAACGAGCTCAAATTTTGAGGGTACGTGCGTGTCGGTCCATAAATTGTCTCATATGGCCTTCATGAAAACACAAACGTAACTAACGTCTACGCATACGCTAACATGAAATTCCCGACACTCACGTTACATTCAGCTTGTCCGACTTCGCCCTAGATTTATAGGTAATCGGGATGCGGGTGACTCTTGGGTAAAATGGTATCTAAATTCATATTTAATATGAATGAGGAGTACCCATGATGCTTTCTTTATGTGTTTTCATATTGTTAAATGAAGTTGATTCCATTCTATGATTTCAAAACCAACTGCACTCTCCGGCATCGGTAATTTGCATTCTATGGATTTTCAATGTTTGGGAAAACAGTGACGTCACTGCACCCCTACCGCCTGGGCGGAACTCCCTGCCCAGCGTTACGAGAACGCCTTCCTCCCCTGAGAGCAGGGATAAGGTAAAGCGGCAGCTGCAGAGCAAACCAGTCATGCAGCATGACTTAATGAGCGAATTTTCAAAGAAATATTCGAATTAATGGCTATGGTTTTGAATAAAGGAAAACTTCGGTCTAAAATTTGGTTTTCTATGTATATTCTCTTCGTATTTATTTTAATTTGTACGTTTTGTCCATCCTGATTCTACCGTTTGTTTATTACGTAATTGTACTAAGTGCTTATTTATTTGATCGCTGTGGGTTCATATTAGGTAGGATAGGGTAGTTAGGACTTTTGACTTACCTACTCAAGAGAGTGCAGTAGGTAAAGGAGTTGTTATAGAAAATCATGAGTGCTTCAAGTGCAGGTTGTTTTTCATGCAGGCTCAATCTTGAAATAAACTATGAAGGAAGGATGTGGTTTCTGGAAGGATCACTTGGAAGAACATGTGGGTTCTCTTGATTGATCTACAAATTTGAACTGCAATGTGAACAATTCAAACACAAAAAAGTATGATGTAATAGAGTTTTTTCGGGCTAGTGAAAGCGTTTGCATAGAACGGGATCAGGCGATCGAGTGAATGAAAGAGAAAAGGAAGCTTGGATGCCGCCGCCATGCAGAAACACAAAGAAGGAATGCCTTTTTAAATTCCCGTCAGCTCAAGAAAACTAGTAGGTAGGCAACGGAAAATATTGTATTAAGTAGGTTCCTTATAATACATAAATTTAGTTAATTTATTGTTAAAAAAAATCACATGATCGGTAGGTAATTACCAATATTGTGATTTTTTCAAAAGAAGGTCAGTACCTATTGGTAGCTTTGGAACATAATTATTAGGTATATTCCTACTAGATGCCCCTGTTACTAATATTTTTTTATTACCTTGATTTCTAATTTATCCATGTGGTTATAATTTGTTATTAACTGCTACGAACTCTTTACACAATCATTTTGTACGTAGGTATTAATTTCATATAATTACCTACGTAATAATTATAAACTGTTATGAGTAGATTCCTTGTTCCTTCTGAATGGCCTTTCCTCTTGACTACGATTTCAGGCCTGGTATCTAAAACCAGTTCAAGATTTGCTCTACTAGGTAGGTAGATCCTTCCTTCTTCATTGATATTATTTTTATCATGTTAAGTACCTACCTACCTTTGAATATCAAATATTCGTATGATACTGATAATAAATTGATAAGATACCTACCTAACCTTCTTCATCCTACTGTTAGTACCTAAATTGAATAATTTGAAATAGATTTTTTCTTTCGTCTTCCTTCTAGTAATACGTGGGCCGGTACTTGTCTATCTATGAAGGTATCATAACAATTATATGTCAAATGGGAAATTCAAGGAGTTGTACTAATCGTTTGCCTCCCCCTTTTTTGCTTCGAACTCTCGTCTTCAATTAATACTTCTCACATTTTTCAATCTGACCACTCTAAGGGGGTGGGGGGGGGGGGGGGGGTAAGAGTTTAAAGATTATCCTAGTTTTGGGTAATTTTTGCGCACTTTAAATGCTCTAATTTAAGAACGGATTTAGATATCTAAAATCCGATTTCACCATCGTGTTCAGCGTGCAAAAACCTTTAAAATGAGGGGTCACTTGTTAGAAAATAACATTTTGGGGATTTTTGGGTAATTTTTGCGCACTTTAAATGCTCTAATTTGAGAACGGATCAAGATATCTAAAATCCGATTCCACCATCGTGTTCAGCGTGCAAAAACCTTTAAAATGAGGGGTCACTTGTTGGAAAATAACATTTTGGGGATTTTTGGGTAATTTTTGCGCACTTTAAATGCGCCAAAACCCTCCTTAGAGTAGGCCAATTTCGCCCATCTTCGAACTTAGCCTTTCGATTGCCAAGATAGATTTTTTGTGCAAATTTGAGCTGTTTATCTCAATTCTATCGAGAGTTATCGTCTGGAGTGACACATATATATATAAATATATATATACATATAAAAAAGTGTTAAATTTCAGGAATCGTTTCAGAATGGTCTGAATCGGATTTCTGTGAAGAAAATTTCCAAAAATTTATATTATTTAAATTTCGAAGCCATTGCAATAGCTTCATTTTCTTTGAAAATTCGCTAAAATTGATACTTTTCCTGATTCAACGTTCGTGAAAACAAGTAGACGTTTTCAAACCTCAATCCATTTGGATGCAATAACAAAGAAAGAATGGTGCACGATTTTCCAGAGCCGGATGGCCCGCAAATAAGTCCTCTTATCGGATTTTTCCCAAACAATGAACCATGGGGTAAATAAGATTCATCACTATAACCCATTTCTTGTTTTTCCTTTTCGGCTTCATCGCTAATCTTCAGCCTTACATGTTGCTTCAAGAACCGCATTTTCTCAACTAACTTCATTATTTTACAACACTCACATAAATAGGGAAGGTAAAAGAAAGAATGAACCAGTTCAATTATTAATTTCGTAAATATATGTATTACATGTTTAATATAAATACATTAGTTACGTTAATATAAATTACATTCCACGTCGAACAATGCCGGATAATGGCAAATAATTAATGATTGTATCTTGGAGCATCAAACAGTAGGCAGTGGTATTGGCCGGTATTTCTTCCTTAACTTCAAAATCTATGCGAATGTCCACTACATTGTTCCCAGTACTTGATTCAACCTGATGACTGCAATCGATCACAACGATTGGGGCAAGGTTTATGAATTAATCGTAAGTTAACATTGGCTCAGACCAATCCTTGGAGTAATATGATCGTTGAAAATCTGCGTACATTTGATACAGTATTGGCACACGTTTAGAGGAGAAATCAAGATTCATCATGCTGTAAGGAAATATCTGGGATCCGATATGAAGTCGAAAGTTCGTCAATTTACAATGATTGAAAAGTGTTACATTTTTTTCAACATTTTTCAGTAAATTAGTTTTTAATCCAAAGATGATGTATCTAGGCTTTTCAACATCGGTACTACTTTTCAATGTCCATGAAATCGCCTTGTTCGTTGGTAAGGTTGGGTAGACGGTCAAGTTCCAACTTCGGAATCCCATAGTAATAGGCTCATCTTTTTCAAGTATCGATAGTAATTGTAGTTTTTCACTATCGGAAGGCGTCACGTACGGGATATACCATACTATATTTTTGATGGAAAGTTCAGGTGAGCCGGTTGAGGGAATGCCAGCTGCCGCTGGCAAGCGTGGAATAATCATGTTAGCATCCGATGCCGATCTGTTGAGTACGAGTTCCATCCGAACATTTACCAAGACTTGCTGATAATCTTCAGCATAACCCATCAATGTGTTTAGTGGTACGCATGCTGAAAATGTTCCACTGTCAGAATCCACACACGGGTTCATTGCTGAAGTGGTAGATGGCATCATCCATCCAGCCTGATGAAGTCCGTTCACAGTCGATTTACTGAAGCTTGCGTACGCCTTCATGTTGGATGTTATGCCGGGATAGTTAGTTTTATCCACGAGTTCACCATTTACAAACAGCTTAATCTCATCAAAAGCGTGAGCGATCGCGTTCGGAGCCAAAGTGTACCGATCATATTTTGATAATGAGCCTTCTACATACAAATAACTTTTGGATAGTAGTGTATATTCACCTGGTTGTGAAAACGGAATTATAATCTCATCCGATGGATTGTACCTAGCTGATGCATATGGCTCATGTGGGCGATATTCCAACTTGGTCAATCTCTCATCAAAATCGAGTTTTCTGTCTACATCCAACATGTTGATGCTGCGCTGGATTGACGTTATATCCCAAACTTTTCAGAAAGGAATAGTTGGCTGATGTTAGTTGATGTCCTCTCCGATTGTAGGTATCAGCTGAACTGATACTATTTTCAGCAGTCAGGTCCTTTTTATGTAGGCGTTGATGATGACGGCGGTGAAAGATCAACATGCTGTAAAGTAATAAATGGTAGAACGTTACAACCTCTGCTTTTATACTGACCGTCTTCTGAAATGAAGTCGAATCGATATTATCTCATCTCCAAAGTTGATCAGGTTTCCATCTTGATCGATTATTTTTACGGTAATTTCCTCAAGTGTGAGTTCTTCTCCAACCTCCGAGCGAGTAACATCGGTCGGCGTTCTCGAGAAAAGTAAACAGTTTATAATTCTCATCGTGCCGGGTGAAAATGATTTTACGGTAGTGATGGACGAGGAAAGAAGCGATGGCGAGACGACGATCGCCGAAATTGTTGACAAAACAAAACTGGCGGTTGTGCAACACAGAGCCGGTACCGCCGCGTTCCGGATTCAGGACGAGCATGTCAACACTGCATTTGGTGAGCTCTACAATATTATTATTTCATTGTGCGAATATCTTAAGCAAGCTGATCAAAAAATTGAAGATATGAACCGCGAAATTAGTGAGTTGAAGTCAAATCAACCTCCAAAACAAAATGTTGCTAATCATCCTAGCAACCAGCAAGATGAATATCTCACAGACGAGGAAGAACTAGAAAGAGAGACAAATTGGGTTCTGAAAAAGAAGTCAAAAGCAAATAAGAAACGAAAAGCGAACGAATCTCCCGAGGTTCCAAAAATAGCCCCTGTTTTACAAAAATCTGACAAAAAGAAGGATCATCCCCCACCACCAATCAATGTTACTGGAGTTAAAGACTTCACAGTAATAAGTGCATTAATTAACTCAGTAGTAACAAACACGAATTGGAAAGCTACTACACTTAACAACAATGTCTGTAAAATAAATGTGCCCGATGGGGACTCATATAGGGCAGTATCCAAAAAGCTAAATGAAGAAAATATACGCTGGTATTCATTTGAAAACAAGCATGAGAGGCCTATTAAAGTGGTGGCGAGAGGACTCCATCCATCATGTCCACCTGAGGATATCATAGAGGACCTAAAAAATAAAGGGTTCAAAATATTGGGAGCAACCAATTTACTAAAAAAAGAAAAACTAACAAACGACCAAGGAGAACAAACTTCCTCTATGAGAGGCCTCCCATTGTTTGTTCTAACGTTTGACAAAGAGGAAAAAATTGAAGAGATATTCAAAATTAATGCCATAGCTCATTTAAAGGTCAAGATCGAACATTTAAGAAAGACCTCCAACAAAATCCCGCAGTGCAAAAAATGCCAGGGCTTCAATCACACTCAGCGATACTGTCAAATGGATCCCAGGTGTGTGAAATGTGCTGGAAAGCATACCACTAGTACCTGCACAAAAAATAAGGACACACCTCCAAAGTGCGTGAACTGTAAGGAAAACCATCCAGCAAACTATCGGGGATGTGAGGTAGCACTAGAACTTCAGAAACTCCGAGATAAGTCGAAAAAGCCTCAAAACCTAAATACTGAGGAGAGAAGGGGAAGCATATCTCAGAAAAAAATTAGCCTAGTCCATAATAAAGAGGATAAAAATTATCTTACTTACGCCCAGGCTCTTGGCAAAGGTAAACCCCTGCCAAAAGCGAAACAATCGGTAGAAGAAATCCTGACACTCATTCTAAGCAGGATGGATGAGCAGAATAAAGAAAACAAAGCCTTGCTCAAACGAGTGAATAGGCTAGAAAAAGATATCGCTAAAAGATGAATGGACCAAATACTCTACGAATAGCGACATGGAATGCAAATGGCCTTGATCAACGAATTCCAGAACTGGAATTCTTTATGAATAACGAACATATAGATATTTGTTTAATATCTGAAACTCACTATGTTCGATCATCGTTTGCAAGAATTAAAGGGTTCTGTCTCTATCACTCTATCCATCCTGCTGATCGGGCGCGTGGAGGAGCAGCTATTATTATAAAAGAAAATATAAAACACTATGAACAACTCAAAATCGAGGAAGACAAAATGCAAGTAGCATCAATAAAAGTGTATATGAAGAATCGTGAAGTAAGTGTTGCTGCAGTTTACTGTCCCCCACGATACTCACTGAAAGAAGAAGATTACAAAAATCTGTTCAATGATATTGGACACGTATTCATTCTGGGAGGTGATTTCAACGCCAAACATGAATACTGGGGGTCAAGGGTACAAAATCCCAAGGGAAAGGAATTGTTTGTAGCGGGACGAGAATTTCATTGCGATTTCCACTCAGGAGGAGGGCCTACATACTGGCCTACTGATATAAAAAAAGTTCCAGACTTAATAGACTTCTTTGTTGTGAGAGGGCTTTCAAGTAACTACATTCATACCGAAGACAGTGATGGTCTGATGTCAGATCACTCACCAGTAATCATCTCAATCAGTGAATCAGTGATATTGAAAGATGCAACACCAAAACTAAGCAGCAAATACACGAACTGGGAACTGTTTAGAGAAAATCTAGACGAGAAAATCAATCTGAATGTGCCACTTAGCACCCCTAACCAAATAGAGGGAGAGGTGGATATTTTCCTAAGCAACGTCCAACAGGCTGCATGGGCTAGTACGCCAATGAATCAGAAAAAAACCACTCAACAAACAAACTACCCTATTGAAGCGAGGGAACTAGTGAAGGCAAAAAGAAGAGCTAGGAGAATCTGGAAGAGAAATCGTACACCCGAAAATAAGAAAAACTTGAATAAACTTTGTAACGAACTGAAAGTATTGATGAAAAAAATTAAAAATGAGACATTAGCCTTATATCTGCATAGCCTGACGCCAGAAAGTGATACTGAGTATTCCTTATGGCGAGCTGCAAAAGGGTTTAAGCGACCTAAAGTACTAATATCTCCAATCAGACAGGAAGATGGAACGTGGGCCAGAAGTGCAAAGGAAAAAGCAGATCTCTTCTCAAAGTACCTTGAGGACACATTCAAACCGTTTCCAAGGCAGACTGCAGGAGAAAGTACAGCGGAAGTTGAAAAAGTCGATGAGTGTGAAATACGACCGGTCACACTACCCGAAATAAAGAATGAAATCAGGACCAAGATCAATCCGAAAAAAGCCCCTGGATATGATATTATAACTGGGAAAATATTGAAGGAATTACCTGAGAAAGGTTTCCTGAAATTATTGCATATTATCAATGCTTCATTCAGGCTAAAGTATGTACCAAGGCAATGGAAGGTAGCTGAGATCATTATGATACCAAAACCAGGCAAGCCTACTGATGACAAGAAGTCCTATCGACCGATTTCGCTATTGCCAGTAATATCTAAGCTTTTTGAAAAATTACTTCTCAAACGGCTGAAACCTATTATCGATGAAAGAAACCTGATTCCCTCACACCAATTTGGATTTAGAGAACAACATTCTACGATAGATCAGGTTCATAGGATCACTAATCTGATTGAATGTTCATTAGAGGAAAAGAAAATATGCTCCGCAGTTTTCCTAGATGTCTCGCAAGCGTTTGACAAGGTATGGCATCAAGGACTGCTTGCCAAACTACAAAGGGATCTCCCGACTCAATTCTTCCAAATCCTGGAGTCCTACCTCTCAGACAGGCTATTCAGAGTTAAACATGAGGACGAGTATTCTCAGTTGAGGAAAATAAACGCAGGTGTACCGCAAGGCAGCGTCCTTGGCCCCGTACTATATTTACTATACACACGAGATCTACCTCAAACCGTGGATACGCTCACAGCAACCTTCGCTGACGATACTGCTATTCTTGCAGTTGGAAACTCTGCTGAAGAAGCCACAAGGAAAGTGCAAACCGCTGTCAACAATGTATTCAGTTGGTCAAAGCGATGGAGAATAAAGTTAAATGAAACAAAATCTACACACATAAACTTCACAAATAGGGAGATAGAAGTAATCCCGATATATATCAATTCACAAACTGTTCCCTACGCTGATGAAGCAAAATATCTTGGCATGACACTCGATTGCAAGCTGAGATGGAAAGCTCATGTGAAGAAAAAGAAGGAGGAACTCAACTTAAGATTCAGAAAAATGTACTGGTTGTTAGGTAGGTACTCGAAGGTATCAACCCACAACAAACTTCTACTATACCAGCAAGTTATAAAACCCGTCTGGACTTATGGATGCCAATTATGGGGCTGCACAAAACAGAGTAATATGAAACCCATACAAACGTTTCAAAACAAAGTCCTCAGGAGCATAGTTGATGCACCCTGGTACATACGAACGGCAGATCTCCATCGCGACCTTAAGATGGAGACTGTCAGTGAAACTATTAAAAAACATGCCATGGAGCACGAACGCCGGCTTCACAACCATCAAAACGTTGAAGTACTGAACCTTCTGGACAACAGCGGGGACGTACGAAGACTGAAGAGGACCAAACCAATGGACCTCGTCACGATTCACTAAGTGTAGTGTGAGGTGTAGTGGATGTAGGTAGTGATCTATAAACCACAAAACGCTCAAAGATATTAAAGAAAAGTTGCTAGATGTTATATATATATACAGTTGTAACATAAATAAATAAATTATAAAAAAAAAAAAAAAAAATTTCCTCAAGTTTATCACCAAGCACAGAATGATATGTTACAGATTGTGGGTTTTCTACCATTTTATAACCAGGTGCCACATTTGGAGTGAACTGATAGATGACATGTGTTGGTGTTCCATTACGAATATCACCTTGACAACAAGACGCAGATATACCAATATTTAGTACCTACGTTGAACACATGTACAATACCCTCTGACCAATTCCATTTGTCGCTTGGTAAGTCGTCTTCTGACTTGAATCCCAGTAGTTCTGAAAATGAATCTTCATGGTTGAAATCGATGCGTTTGGTGCATTTTATACCGCAACGTTGGGTGTTCAAGTTAACAAGCATTCCAAAATCGATATCTAGTTTTTTCAGTTCACTTTTCAACAGATGACGTAGGTCTGCCAACTCGTATGTCCCAGGAGGAACTTTGAATATAACACCAGGATATAGGGCATACTGTTTCCCCGATGGCAATTCCATTCCGTCAACATGTTTCTTCAAGCTTACAGACCATGTTCTTTTCAGCGCCAGATCTGCTGTATAAGAAGTGCTGGATGAAGCATGTAAGACTCTACCCTTATTGAACCCTAAAGGTATCAATACAGAGTCATCACTAGTGTTGAAAAGTGTTCGGGCAGTTTTAATTATTGCATGATGGTCCGTTATTGTGACTTGCATATCCGGGAGCGCGTTTTGAAATAGGACGGGTATATCGGCGGCGTCGAAAAATTTCCCACTGTTGTCATGTATTGGTATGCCATTATCATCGATCAGATATAACGAAGAATTCACACCCTCAATTAAGTTTGGTATGGAGAAATATGAGTCAAATGATATCAAGCCGGCCTCCCAGTCGGATGAGTCGAGTTGAATTGGTGGAAAAAAGTCCGCATGCAACTCACTTTTTCCTCGTTCAGTGAGTGTTATTGTGAAGGAAGGCATTGATGAAGTGATGCTAACCTCACTTGGGCAATATCTTCTTATAATACTCCGAGATCATCAAAAGAAATAAGAAACTCAAATGACCACAAATTACGGTTTCTTTTCTAGCGTTGATTGACTGGAATTGATCGGTGTTATATAAAATAGTTCTGTGAACTCCAAAATACACTTTCCATTCGATCGGAGGTTCTAAATTACCATATGTGATGAATTTAAAATTGGCATCACGGTGGTGTGAGGGAAAATGCCCAGGCGGTTATGAGCGAATCACCACTGTAGTGGGCGCGGTATTTCGTATTAAGCGCCAGCCATATCCGGCGAGCTAATCAGCTGTGCTGATTAGCTAAACACGTGGAGCCGTGACGTAGGAGAGGGGTCAACGAATTGGGGATCCGCAGGTGCCTCGTTGCTTCGGACTCCCAGTCGTCTTCCCCGAGCTCCCGGACAGTTAGGATCCAGCGTGGTGGTTAAGTGTAAAGGAGTGAATGAATAAAAAGAGTGAAATACTTACGGATATGTATCCTCAGTAATAATTATCCCGACAAAGGATCCATATCAACTGGTGTCAGAAGTGGGATGTGGTGCGTTGGTTGTGCCGCCAGGAATTCTGCAGGGGGAGCCTCGGCTCTAACGTGTGATTCCACCTGTTTTGTGAGAGCCTTAAGACTGTCATGGACCACTCTGAACCCGGAGTCCATGTGTAGTGCCATTCTGTCTCGCTGGTGACCATCTTCCGCCATTTGGCCACAAAGGTGATCCACCTTGCTTATCAAGGCATCAACCGCCCTCTGGAGACCATCCTGACGCCCATTACCCTGGACCAGGCTGGTGAGATGATCCACCTTCACTGATAGACTACTGACAGCCTTAGCGAGGTCATCTTGGTGCCACTGCAACCCTCGCAACTCCTGTTCCAGCAACGGAATCTTCCTCAGCTCCCGTGTGTACTGCCCCAGGGCCTGCTTGATGCTCGAATTGAGAACCTGGATGGTGCTGTCAAAAAGCTCTCGCATCATAGCCGCCTGCTGGTCGGCAAGGTAAACTCCCCTGGTCATCATACTCTCCTGGTTGTGGTGGAGGTGCATGAGGTATGCATTACTGTTCGCAAATTGAGTGGCAACGTCCTGCGCTCTCATACGAACCTCTTTGTCCCCAGACACAGTGGTCCTCGAAAAGTCCAGTAGTGGGGGAGTTCCTTTAAGGCTGTACGCCGTACGGCGTTCTGTCCTCACACCACCCACATCCACCTCTGGCGGCGTCGGAAGGTGAAACTTCCCTGGATCCGGTAAGGGGGTAGAAGGTGATAGCGAGCTGTCACGCTCTCGGTCCTCCTCCCCTGCCCCCTCACCGTCACTATCCTCACCAGCCAGGAGGTCACTAACACTTTTCTGAAGGTTCAGCAGGGTTTTTTGCAACTCAAGGCGGCATTTGTCCTGCTCCCCTGTCAGCACAAGGCTCGACAGCCTTCGGTAAATGTGCCAAAGGCGAGTGTCTAGGGTACGGAGATTACCCCTTGTGGCTGTCTCATCAAGCTCGCTCACAAACACCTCCAGTGCTTGAACCTTCCTCCCGCAAATCTCTAACTCCCTCTCCATGTCCAACCCCCGCAGGATGTCCTCATTTGTTGGGACATTGTCCGCTAGGGCCTTTCTGAACCGGCGTCTTAGCTGCTCTACCAGACCCTCTGTCGGAAGGCCCCTAATAGACAGCTCGTACATGAGCTCGTCCTTCTTAAGACGGGTCGAGTCCATTTTTAGTAGGAAGCTTAAATTCGCTGCCGTAAAAATACTGCGCCGGCACCAAAAAGAAGGACCATCCCACTTCTGACACCAGTTGATATGGATCCTTTGTCGGGATAATTATTACTGAGGATACATATCCGTAAGTATTTCACTCTTTTTATTCATTCACTCCTTTACACTTAACCACCACGCTGGATCCTAACTGTCCGGGAGCTCGGGGAAGACGACTGGGAGTCCGAAGCAACGAGGCACCTGCGGATCCCCAATTCGTTGACCCCTCTCCTACGTCACGGCTCCACGTGTTTAGCTAATCAGCACAGCTGATTAGCTCGCCGGATATGGCTGGCGCTTAATACGAAATACCGCGCCCACTACACCACCGACGTCTGGGATCTTTTTGGTTGAATTTGCCTAGGCGGTTATGAGCGAATCACCACCGACATCTAGGATCTTTTGGGGAGTAGGTGTCCAGGCGGTTATGAGCGAATCACCACCGACATCTGGAATCTTTTAGAGGAGGTTTGCCTAGGCGTTTATGGGCTGACCACCACCGTCATCTAGGATCTTTTAAGGAGAGAGAGCAAGGTAGGAGGAGAGAAGAGAGAGCTGGTTAGAGGAAGTGTCGAATGAAGGAAAAGGCGCAGGATCCGGGGTTTTATAGGAAAATGAGCCCTCCCCTTCCAATCCCCTGTTAGGGGTTGATGGTGGGGCTCCAGGTTGTGTCCCCCTCGATCCTGTGGCTTGTCTCCCCACTCGTACCGTTTATTGAGAGCACTTAATATTTGCGGACAATGTTTGGCGAGAACTTAAGTTGTAAGGTGGAGTGGTTCCTGGAGGGCCTCACGACAGAGGTCCCCCCAGTTCGAGCAAAAATTTGACACGCTGAGGGCTACGGTACAGATGGGGGCTGAAGGCAGAAAGTTACAGGGGGCTGAAGGTCAAGGCAAACAGGGGTGGTGCTGAAGGCAAAGGGTTACAATGGGGCTGAGGGCGCGGTGCTTAATACTAGTACATGGCGTGCTTACAGGCTAGGCAACAAGGGGCTTAAAACTAGGCAAGGTGTACAAGGGCTAGGGGTGGTGAAGCTATTTACAATGAGGGTGAGAAGTTTTACAATGAAGTGAGAATGAAGTGAGAATGGTTATAGGAGATGAAGGAGGCAGGTAAGTATTAGGGCTTATGTACAATTGGGGTGAGTATTTACATGGTGGTGGGTAGCATATGACTTAGAGGTAGTGGAGGTATGTACAATGATGAGGATTTACATGGTGGTGGGTAGCATATGATTTAGAGGTAGTGGGGTATTTACAATGATGAGTGATGATATGGTAGTATAGTAAGCATTAGTTAGTAAATAGTTATAAGTGTAACATAGTAAGAATTAGTTAGTAATTAGTTATAGTTGATAATTGATATGTACAGTTTTTTTTACAGCAGGTATGTACAAATAGTGCCATATAATATGGTTACAGGGTTTGGATGGATGGGGTGGGGTCACAATTCGGGGGGTGCAAGGAAATCCGCCGTTCTTTAGGTATGGTGACGGAGTGACAGTGGTTAGGGTGCGGAGATGTGGATGGTGGGTGGTGTGATGGTAGTGAAGGGTGGCGACACCCTCCAACAGTCTTCACGTTGGTGAAGACTGGTGGAGGGGCCCCGTCACCGCCAGGGTGGCGGTGAAGGGGTTGAGCTGTGGGGAGCCGGTACCCGGGACGTCGCGGAGAGCGGCGGCGACGTCGGGGTCCGGTGAGGGAGATGGAGGAGATGGGAGGTGTTGCAGGTGCGTGGGTGAGGTTGTTCGGGGAGGACTGGGGCTGGTTTGCATCGGGCGAGGGGTACGGTGTGGGGCTTCCCGTCAATTAACAGGGTAGCCGTGGTGTGTGTGGAGCGGACGACCGGGAAGGGCCCGGCATAGAGGGGTTGAAATGTTTTGTGGATGCCGGGCTCCTTCAGGTACATGTGAGTGGCGGTGTGGAATCGTTTTGGGTATGAGGTGTCATTGATGGGTGTGGTGTTGTGAAGTGGTTCCCTGTTAATTGACGGGGTGTTACATGTGAGGAAGATGTCGGCGGGCAAGCGAAGGGGGTCTTTAAATGCCCGTTGAGCGGGGCTGGTGTTGTCTGAAGGACGGGCGGAGGTGCGGAGGCTTAAAAGAACGTATGGGAGTGTTTTCGTCCAGGAGGGGGATGTTGATGAAGTGGAGATGGCCTTTTTAAGAACAGAGTGCCACCGCTCTACTTTCCCATTGGATTGAGGATGATAGGGAGTGGTGGGGATTTTTTGGATCCCGAGGGAACGGAGGAGATCGGAAAAGTGGGCGGACTCAAACTGCCTCCCCTGATCGACCGTGATTGTCCGCGGACAGCCATAGTGGCTGATCCAATTGTTGAGGAAGGCCGCGGCGACGGCGTCCGCGGTAATATGGGCGAGTGGTATACATTCTACCCAATTTGTTGCACGGTCGATCATGGTGAGGCAGTATTTCTTCCCCTCGGAGGGGGGAAGGGGGCCGATAACATGGGGGTGAGCCGAGACCTTATACTGTTGGCACTTCTGGCACCCTAGAACCCAGTTACGGATATCTGTGTTCATGTGGGGCCAGAAGTACCGTGTTTTGATGAGGTCCCGGCTCGCCCGAATGCCGGGATGATGGAGGGAGTGGTAGTGTAGGAACAACTGCCACCTGAGGTCTGGTGGGGCGTAAGGGCGCGGTGAGTCGGCCGTTACGTCGCACCAGAGGTCGAGGGGCGGCAGCTGTTCCAATTTGGAGGCGGCAATGAGGTTGGCTAGGGCGGGACGGGATTGGGGGTTTTGGTGAGTTTTGAGGATCTGGGGAGAAGGGAAGGACAGTAATTCGGCCACCGGCGCGGGGGTGGGGCGGGACAGCACGTCCGCCACGCAGTTGTCGGCCCCCGGCAGGTATCGAATATCGGTCGTGAATTGATCGATAAATTCGAGCTGCCGGAGGCGACGAGGCGAGGCGGATTTGCGGCTTTGTAGTAAAGCATGTGTTAGGGGCTTATGGTCAGTAATGACAGAGAACTGCCGGCCCTCCACGAAGTCACGAAAGTGTTTGATGGCTTCGTGGATGGCGAGAAGTTCTCTGTCGAATGTTGAGTAATTTTTTTGAGTGGGGGAGAGCGTTTTAGAAAAGAAGCCGATGGGTTGGGGGGTGGCGCCGGTGTGCTGGTGTAAAACTGCCCCTATGGCCCAATCAGAGGCGTCTGCGGTGATGGAGAGCGGTGCGTGGGGATCGGGGTGGGCAAGTAGAGCGGCGTCAGACAAGTCCTTTTTACAGGCATTAAAAGGGGAAGTTAATTCGGGGGACCAGGTTATGGGGCGATTATCATTTTTTTGGCTGGTTGGGGTATTGCATTTATGAGGGGTTGTTGGTGTTGGGCTGAGTGTTTCATGTGGCGGCGGTAAAAATTTAACATACCTAAAAAACGGCGGAGTTCCGTGACGGTATGGGGTTGGGGGAATTCCGTTATCGCCTTCACCTTGTCGGGTAGTGGCGTGATCCCGGTGGCTGAGACGACGTGTCCAAGACAGTTGACCGCGGGTTGGGCGAGGACGCATTTTTCCGTGTTGACTTGGAGTCCTTCGGAGGAGAAGATGTGCAGAATTTGACGGAGATGTTCGAAATGTTCGTCCGGTGTGCGGGAGGCTACCAATACATCATCCAAAAAACAAAACACAAATGGGAGGCCGCGTAAAATATTATCCATATAGCGCTGCCATGTTTGGGCAGCGTTTCGCAGGCCAAATCCCATTTTCACATACTCGAAAAGGCCAAACGGTGTGATAATAGCCGTTTTCGGTATGTCGGGGGGATAAATGTTTATGTGGTGCGTGGTGTGTGGGGCGCGTGAAATGTCGAGGGTGGAGAAAATTTTGGTACCGTGGAGGTGGGACGAAAAGTCGCGGAGGTGGGGGACGTTGTAGAGGTCGGGGGTTGTTTTTGAGTTGAGGCGGCGGTAGTCGCCGCAGGGGCGGATGTCCCCGTTGGGTTTCTGTATGATATGGAGGGGGGAGGCCCACGGAGAACTGGAGGGGCGGACGATGCCATCCGCGATGAGCCGGTCGAAATGTCCTCGCGCTTGCTGCAGCTGGAGGGGGTGAAGCCGGCGGGCTTTTGCGGAGAGGGGGGGGCCCGTGGTTTCAATTTGGTGTTTGACGGACACCAGGTGGGAGGAGGGGCGGCGCGGGGGGCGGTAGTTGAGGAGTAGGGTTTCAAAACGGTTGGGGGGGTTCTGGATGGCGTCGATGTATCCGAGAATGGGCGTGTTGGAGGAGGGGTCGATCAGGCGCGCGTGTTTGACGTCGACCTGGAGGCCGAAGTATGCCAAGAAATCGGCCCCCAGGATCGCCTTCTCCACGTCCGCCACGGTAAAAATCCACTCGTATTTCGACCCGTTAAGGTGGACGGACGAGTGGTAGTTCCCGTAGGAGGGAATGGTGGTACCGTTGGCGGCGTAGAGGGTCTGACGGTGGCAGCGCGCCTGACGACGGAGTAGGGAGTTGGGAAAGATAGAGAGCGCCGCCCCTGTGTCCACCAGGAAGGGCACATTGGTCCGCCGGCATTTGATGAACAGCCGCTGGTGGGCAGGGGTGGCGTTCGGCAAAATGGCGTCGGTTGGAGCGGAGGAGGGGGGTTGGTGGGCGGCCTCGGCGTAGGTTCGCGGGGCGGTGTTGGTAGCCGTGGCGTCGGGGCGGGGTTGCTGCGGTGATGGTGGGGAGGTGTCTTCTGCAAAGGAGACGCGGGGGGGTTTTACGTTCCTAGGAGGGGGAACAGGAGTGGCGGCGTCGCATCGAGGCGGGGTAGGGTGGTTGGCGGCCGTGGCGGCGGCGTCGGAGAGGGGGTGTCGCTTGACGTTCCTCGGTGGGGGAACGGGCGTTGTCGGGGAGGGGGTTGCGGCGGCGCAGCGAGGTGCAGCAGAGTGGTTGGCGGCCGTGGCGGCGGCGTAGGAGGGGCCGTTCCGTGGTGGAGGAACGGTAGTTGTCTGGGAGTGGGGTGCGGCGGCGCAGCGAGGCGCGGTCGTGAGGTTGGCGGCCATGGCGGCGGCGTAGGAGGAGTGGGGGCCGCTGTTGGTAGTGGCGGCGTAGAAGCGGGCCGGGGGGGGGAGGGGGGGTTGGTGGGGGTCCCCCCCGTGTTGGCGAGGAGGGGGGCCCGCCGGGTTTACCGCGTTTAGCATCGGTGGGGGTGGGTCGGTGGGGAGGTAGGCCGACCTGGTGCGGCGGGATGTGTCGGTGGGGGTAGCTCGGGTCGGCGAATTTCCCCGCCCTTGGTCCTGGGGAGGGGAGGGACGGCGTTAGGAGGAGGCCTGGCGCCGGAGGTCCGTGGAGGGGGGTTGGCGGCTCACCGTGGAGTGGGGTCGACGGCGGTCGATGGAGGGGGGTCGACGGCGTTCGGTGGACGCGTCGCGTTGTCGGGAGGAAGGTGCGGTGCGGGGGGTGCGAACTTCGCTGACGCAGGCGGACGCGGCGAGGTCGTGCACCGTGACTGCGAGGCGGAGGAGTGTTTCGTCCGGGCCATCGAGGTGGCTGGCGAGCGCCATCTGAATGGGGTGGGGGAGCGCGCGCAGCCAGAAAGCCCGGGCGATGTCGGCTGTCATAATACCCTGCAGCTGATGTCGCAGGCGTCGGAAGAGGTGGGAAGGCTTCATATCGCCGAGTTGTTGCGATTGCGACAGGGCGGCGACTCGTGCGATCTTGGACGGCTGGTATAGTGAGGTGAGACGGCTGCGGAGGTCGTCGTATGCGGCGGTAGCGTCGGGGGAGATGTCCGACGTCTGCAGTAGGATGTCGTACGGCAGCAGGGAGATGATGCGGGAGTAGCGGGTTTTCTGGCTGCGGATGCCGGCGGCCGAGAACGCTGCGTCAACCTGAAAAAACCATAATGCGGGGTCGTGTGAGTAGAAGGGTGGTACTGAGAGAGGGAAGGACGCAGAGGTGGTCATGACGTCGGCGGCGGTGGTCGCAGCGGGCATGGTCGATGCGAGGGTTCCGGGCGGAGAGAGGGTGGAGAAGGGGTTGGCGACAGCGGCCGTTGCGTCCGATGTTGCGGTGGTGGGGGCCTGGAGTGTTGCCGGCTTGAGGACGGGATGTGGCGGAGAGTCCATGGTCCAGGCGTGTCAAACTGAAATGTGAAATTCGAAATTTCAATTTAAAATATCAAATTTGAAATTCGCAGGATCGGAAGAGGTGGTGTGGCCGAGCGGAGATGCGAGAGGGTTGTGGTTTCCGGGCGAGTGGGCACTTGAAACTGCGAATTAAAACTGAACTGCACTTGAAATTTGAGTTTGACTTTAACAATTGATTTAAAAGACTGAAACTGGACTGGGTTTGACACATGTAATGGGAGGAAGGAGGAAGGTTGAGTGAACGTCGGGTTCACCACTGTGATGAATTTAAAATTGGCATCACGGTGGTGTGAGGGAAAATGCCCAGGCGGTTATGAGCGAATCACCACCGACGTCTGGGATCTTTTTGGTTGAATTTGCCTAGGCGGTTATGAGCGAATCACCGCCGACATCTAGGATCTTTTGGGGAGTAGGTGTCCAGGCGGTTATGAGCAAATCACCACCGACATCTGGAATCTTTTAGAGGAGGTTTGCCTAGGCGGTTATGGGCTGACCACCACCGTCATCTAGGATCTTTTAAGGAGAGAGAGCAAGGTAGGAGGAGAGAAGAGAGAGCTGGTTAGAGGAAGTGCCAAATGAAGGAAAAGGCGCAGGATCCGGGGTTTTTATAGGAAAATGAGCCCTCCCCTTCCAATCCCCTGTTAGGGGTTGATGGTGGGGCTCCAGGTTGTGTCCCCCTGGATCCTGTGGCTTGTCTCCCCACTCGTACCGTTTATTGAGAGCACTTAATATTTGCGGACAATGTTTGGCGAGAACCTAAGTTGTAAGGTGGAGTGGTTCCTGGAGGGACTCACGACACCATAACTATCGAAATAGTAAACCTTGTTTCCATCGAGCCAATACGCTGTCCAATGAGTTCCACCCGAACCATCATCACTCCTAGCCATATTAATGATGGCGCATTCAATCTGTTGAGGGCCGGTGTGGAATATCATTTCTCATTCGTGCTCCAATAAAACCAATAATGTTTGCACTTTTGCACATGCGCTCCAAATCTATGTTTGTGAGTGGTCGATTTGGAAGCGCAATGGTTAGTTTTTTGAACTCATTTTCACCTTTAAACCTTTTCCCGTTTGCCTGTAGGGTCTAATATATAGAGCTCCTCCTTTCACGTTCCCACTACCGTTACCAAGTTTATATGGTCTGATGTAAAGTCCTTGTCCAGATTTACGAGCTTCTTCTTCTTCCATTCTCTTGTTATGTCTTATTGTTTCATTTAAATCCTCATGAGATCGTTTAGCATCAATTACGGTTTTGGCTACTGCGGCCCCTCCCCCCACCAGGCTTCCCACAGCAGTGAGGAAAGGGAGGGCAGCTAACAACCCCTTTAACTTTTGGTTTACGTTGTTTGTTAGATACATTTTTCCATCTATCAACATCTGCCTTATTCTTCTTCTTATTCGCTGATTTGAGGGCTGATCACTTGGATGGTTTTTTGCGAGTTTTTAGCTTCATTGCATTCATAACTAACCAAGAAGCGACGGGTTCAGAGAGTGGTAATTGCTTGTTTCTCGCCAAATCCCAAGCACCCCACTCAAGTTGCTTATCGGCGGTGTACCGTTGACTGTCGTCCTGTGTAGTGTGATATAAACGATCGTGCTTATAACAGAGGTTATCTAACGCAGAGATTCCTCGCTGGCCGAGATTATGACGCTCCTCAAAGCGAGTTCCTGGACCACAATACCGATATCCCCCTGGGAGGTGTAATTCTACAGGTAGAGCGTCTATCAAACGATTTATGATGCCACGTCCTCTTTGTTTCGCCTTCACTTTCATAATGATTAGTGAATGGGATGTCGAAGGCTAAATGTAACGACAAGTTAGTGAGATTCTCAGATAAGAGATGGCAGCACTATCGGGGGCAAATTTCCTTGACTCCTCACAGGAGAACGAATCAAGATATTTTGAATCTGAAAACGGATTTGATAAGATATCAACCCATAGTTTGGACGAAATTGGTTTAAAAAATTTGCACAATTTTTTTGCGCACTGTTCAAAAAATTTTTTGATTAAATTGAGACTTTTCAAAAATGTCGCCTTATACAGCAGTGTGCCCATGCATACAGTGTACAAATCCGTTTTCAGAATTGAGATTGGTCAAAAATTACGATCGTAATCCTTAATATTGGTGAAACAATAGATTGGAAACAATAGTAGGGCTGACGGGGTGGAGGAGTGCGCTCGAGCGAGGGGGGCAGTTTGGTGAGGTGGTGCCGGCCGCCTGGACCCCTCGTATGAACGTTCTCCGAATTCTCCTACTCAAGGTCGGCATCAAAATCGAGTCTTCCTGATGTTGGTTGGAAAAGAAGTTTTGTCTGTGAACAGGATTGGGTCAAGCCTTGTCTCACGTTTGTGGACTACGAGAAAAGGGGGGCCTAAGTTGGGGGTAGTAGATTTCGTTTTTTTCTTGTAGGGGATGTGACTGATACGCAAAATCCATGTTTTTGACAACGGTGGTCCCCAAAACTTTGGTCAAAATGCGAGAAACCTCAAAATTTTCGCACTTTTTTTGTTTTTCCCCCATTTTGGCCATGATAGAGCGCGTTTTTGACAAAAAGTGTACATTTTGAAACTGAATTAGATTTGCTAGAATAGGTACTAGAATAGGCTCGGTAGACTCAATAGTTTCCGAGATACAGCTAAAATACCATACCTACCACCACTCTCAAAACCGCGTTGTGAAATCCAATTTTTTTTCGTATTTTTCGCTATATCTCCAAAACGTATTGTCACATCCGGAATTTAGTAGTGAAGTATTTCAAAACTCAAATAATTTTAGATTATATGGCAAGTTGTGTCCCTAAATACATACATACAGACTACATACACACTTTCAAAATAATTTTGTTACTTTTGCGCACTGCAACAATTTTTTATTGTTCACAAAGATTGGCAGGTACCTACAACAGCGTGCCTACATGCATATAGATGTTTCAAAAAAATACAAGTCGATAAATCTTTCATATAGGTACCTACGCGAATTTTATGGGACAGCGTGCAAAATCATAGTCCATGAATCTAGTCTTGAAAAATTAAACTGGGTATTTCAAATCTGAGCAGTATCGAAATTTTTGAATATACTATATTTGCTTTCAAAATAAAGTACCTATTATACTTTGAGGAATTTTCATCCCAAGTCCTGGGTAGGCTCCAGTATTTCCAGCGAAAGTGGTATCCTTGGATCAATAATTTCTGGGAGCAGAACATTTTCATAACAATATTTCAACTTTGTTATCATTTTGTCCTCCCAGAATGAGCGATCCCTTTGTATTATCTCGTAATGTAGATCCCTAGGGGTCCACACTACGAAAAACGCTGCAAATCCCTGCACAACGGTTTATTATTTTGTATAGAATACCCTTCTGTTACAGATCACAGCTCTATGTATAGATAACCCGTCTATATAATATGATATGTACTATTCTATTATATACATATTATGTAGATCGCAGACCCTCCGTAGGTTAGTACCTAACCCCGTACTCGTTACTAGGTACCTACCTAAATCACGAGTTAAATGTTGCTAAAATAATTCTGCCGATGACAAACACTACCTAACAAAAAGAAACACACATAATGAAGTTCTGAAAAGAAATTGTTGATGAGGAGTGAAAAAAGTTGCAAAAGTACCTACCAACAAACTCCAGCCCCTTCTACGTAGATGGTATAATGAACCGTTGTGTAATAATTTACCGTTGAGTAATGATTTACCGTAGTAATAATTTACCCATCAATAATACTTCAACGTTTGTTCAAGTTTCACTACCTACCAACAAACTCCAAATATCACAGAACAACCAACTCGACTTCATACTCCGCCAATATAATCAGGTGATCCCTACCAATGATTGGCCGTATTCACAAATTCCTATTGTGGGCGCGTCTCTGGTTACGAGATTTGGTTTGAATTGTATACAATTTCATTCACACTGGAGTCGAAAATGCCTGTCGGTGCAAACTTCGGGGCCTTACTGTGAACGAACGGCTGGACGTACGATGCTCCGGATGGTCTTAAAAAACTCGCAAGTTCAAGAACTATTTAAAACCGTAAAAATATTTACGTAAAAAAATGGTATAGGCGTTTTGAAAATTTCAACCCCTATTTTGAACCCCTTAGAGATGACTCACAGTAACGTCGAGCTTCGAGGACCAACTAGACGCTGAACGGAACCTATAACCCGAATTTCATCAATTTTTTTTCATGGTAACTAAGAAAAGTGGCCCGTACGGCGTACGGCGTACGGCGGACAGACAGAAATATTTTTATTGCAGTTTTGGATTCTACATACCTTGAAACGTAAACCATCAAATTTTGAGGGGGGGTAAGAATTTTTTTTTTCATGCTCGATTCCAATGGTTCATTATTGAAAATAATAAACCAAAAACAACGCTCTCTCATCGTTATTTCCAATTGTCCTTTGAATTTGGAAGAAGTAGTCGCTAGTTTTTTTAAGTTTTTTATCTTTACCCAAACAAAAATTTTTTAATTTGTGTCCAGAGTTTTCGCTCTGGAAACACTAAAGTTTCGCACCATAGTAATGCACCAAACAGACTCATGAAACCTACTAAACACTATGATCGCAACATTTTCCATGAAAATTGGGTAACGTAGTTACGAAATATGGACGCACACGTTGTTGTAGAAGTCCATTTTTGTGAAGCCAATTTTTGTTAGAGCAGTGCAATAAAGTTTTGGCACATCAAAAACATCAGGTAGGTACATACTGTTGGCAAAGTAAATACCATTCAGATTCATCGACTATAATAGTTATGTAAACACAGTTGCATAAACGTCACCTGATTTCGAAAAAATCAAATCCAAATCAAATCGAAGTGTCGGCTTCTTGGAATTTGGGCAACCTTTTTGGCGAGTTCATAAGAGGAACTATCTAGGTACTCTGTAAGCAGATACCTCGTGACATGGATATATGTGTAGGGGTTATTATTATCTCTATCTCTATCCTTATTATCCTTATTATATTATAAATTCGAATCTTTGTCTGTCTGTGAAACTGTGATTCTTTTCACGGCAAAAAGCATAATACCTATTTATGTTAACACAATATATGTACAAAAGTAAATAAAAAACGCTGCAAAGTACTTGTCACATGGGTTTATTATTCTTGCGGACATATAGAACTGTACTCCATCAATATCAAAATGTCAAACAATTTTTTCACCATTTTTAAACAATGTGCCATTAATTCGTTTTTCCCGTGTTTTTTCCGATACTTTTAGGTAACAAACATCCCTAATATAGATACCATCTTTGGACCAACCCCCACCTACCCTCCAAATTTGAATCACATTCGACCATTTTTACGGTAATTATGGGCGTTACTACCCGTTCAACGGTTTTCACTTCAAAACTCCTAAAAAACGCCTCATTTTGTCAGTTTTTTGTCCATAAAATCCAAACCGTTGGTCCCATCGAGCTGAAAAGCTTGCGGGCACCATGTCTGCCCTAGATGATTATTTGGTACAAATTTCGACTCAATTGGACCAATTTTGAGGCAGTTATGCGTGACACGGCGGACGGCGGACGGACATTGCATTTTTTGAATCTAGACACCTTGAAACGTGTAAGAAAAAATTTTGAGGGGGTGTTCCAAAAAATTTTTGCTGAACGATTACATAGGTGTATTATTCACAGAATAATAAACCAAAACGATTTATTCATCTTCTAAGAGACAATCACACTCTAGGATACCGCACCAAGCCAGTTTCCGAAAATACCAATTTTGGGAAAAAGTGTCTAAAAATGTGAAATTTGAGCCTATTTTGAAAAATATGTGCTTTTAGGAATCACGTATCAAAATTTTAGGGACGTATCGACAAATTTGGGAAAAATCGAAAAAAGACTTATTTTTGGCGATTTTAGCTAAATGGCTGAAGCGATTTTGACGTACTAAACTCCAATCGACGCGCAATTTTATGCTCCTTATTCTAGCATAATTATAGTGAAAATAGTTTTCGAGAAGCGAAAAAGCTGAAAAAGGTCAGAAAATTTCGCAGTTTTTTGGCTCTCAAAAGTTTAGCACAAGCCAGAGTCCGTCGCAAACTCACATTACTCGTATTATGCCCAAATTCGATTAAAATAATTTCCAGCTAGTGCACATTTATTAGGCAGCAAGCACAAGTCCAATTTGACTTGGCTATGACCCAATCCTGCTCACAGACAAAACTTCTTTTCCAACCAACATCAGGAAGACTCGATTCCGAGAATGTTCATGCGAGGGGTCCAGGCGGCCGAGGGGTCGAGGCGGCGGGCCCCACCTCACTAAAATGCCCCCCTCTCGCGCGCGCACTCCTCCACCCCGTCAGCCATACTATTGTTTCCAATCTATTGTTTCACCAATCTTAAGGATTACGATCGTAATTTTTGACCGATCGAAATTGTGAAAACGGATTTGTACACTGTATGCATGGGCACACTGCTGTATAAGGCCGCATTTTTGAAAAAGTTTCAATTTAATCAAAAATTTTTTTGAACAGTGCGCAAAAAAATTGTGCAAATTTTTTAAACCAATTTCGTCCAAACTATGGGTTGATATCTTATCAAATCCGTTTTCAGATTCAAAATATCTTGATTCGTTCTCCTGTGAGGAGTCAAGGAAATTTCCTTCATTTTGGTGCTGCCACGTGGTGGCAGGTTTTGCAACTAAAAGCGGTACATTTAGCCTGTCACTTTCATCAATCCATGAATTGTGACTCCCGTCGAACGCCTTCAGATATGTAAATGGAAAAATCTACTTTTTTTTACGATTATAATTTGGTTTATGAGTACCTACGACGAATTTCTTATGGCTGTGACAGCGGTAAAACTGAATATTTTCGATATTTTAAACATAAAATTAGGGATGGGATATCGATATCCGATAGTATCGAAATATCGATATCTAGCGTCCGATATCCGATATTCTGATATCGATATCAGCACTGGCGATAATATCGATATATCGATATTCTGACAGCCGATCGAACCGCGAAGTTCTTCTTGTGGCCATCATTCCGTTTCCGTGCTGTTGTTGGCTAAAAAGTATCCGCGTTTTTGTGTTGTGTTGAGCCCCTGTTGAAATTGAAACTAAATCTTTCCCATCAAGGCGGGAACAAAAAATAAATGAATAAATAAATAAAAATAAAGATCTGACTGAAAAATAATCAGAAGAATTTTTTTTTTTTTTTAGAAAGGAATTTTAAACAAAAAGGCTTTTTAAGTCCAGTAAAATTAGGGAAAAAAAGGGGGGTACCTTGCAATAATTTCCGGCAAGCTGGAAATGGTTTTAATACCTTCATTCCATGTAGAAAACATGCAATCTGAGTTTGCACCATCGCAGGAGGTGAGCTTAACTTTTGGCGGCCAAAAAACCGCAAAATTTTCGGACTTTTTTCGGTTTTCTGCGTATAACTCAAAAACTATGAGCCGTACAGAAAATTTTATACTGTCCTTTTTTAAAGAGCATAAAATTCTGCGTCCAATGACCCCCCCAACTTTAAATTTTGATGAGAATTTGAGGGAGTAATCTCCGTTCGAAGTTAGGTGTTTTTCCTATCTTGGCCAAAAAACTGCAAAATTTTCGGACTGTATTCGGTTTTTTGCGTATAACACAAAAACTATGGGTAGCACAGAAAATTTTATACGTTCCTTTTTTAAAGAGCATACAATTCTGCGCCAAATTACCCCCCAACTTTAAATTTTGATGAGAATTTGAGGGAGTAATCCCCGTTCGAAGTTAGGGTTTTCCTATCTTGGCGAACATTCCGATTTCCTCGACTTTCAGTTGCCTCTTGCACCTGAACGGCTGTTGGAGTTCAAAAACTCATTAAATGAAAGTTGTGAATAATCGAATTTTGCATTCTGAGAGCACTTCAGTTTGAACGGACAGATGGACGGGAAGATGAGTGAGGTCAATGGGGTGGAGGAACTTGTGCTATTATTAGCCAGGGGCTGGTTTTTTTTTTGCCGTGTTCCCCTTGGATCCCGTAGGCCCTACCTGGGCCTGAACCCCTCAACAAAGGGACCCCCACCTAATACCTTACCCCTCTGCTTGGCACTTCCTTCCAACAGCCTGTTTCACTCACATTTCAGTTTTAAAGTGTTGTTCTCAACTTGTGTACATGTGACGTTCTGAGGTGAAATTGTGTCGTTCCCCAACTGTTTTCCCGTGAGAGTTACGTGAGTCGTGGTTATGCCACAATCTACTCGTGCTCAAGATGGATAGTAACAACTGTTTTATATGTGACAGAGGCCTGTTTGTTGAGGAAACAACAACAGTGCTTGAACGAGGAATACAGTCGTTAATCACTCACAGCAAAGCAAAGAAAGACAATAAACACCTTCTGCTTAGGGGTCGTTCCTCCATCTCTGTTCATGAAAGATGCAGGAAACTGTATTTGAAACGCAGGAGTGGGGAAGGTGAACCCACAGCAAGTCGCGGCTCCAAGCGCAATGTGCAGGGATTTGATTATAAAAAAAACCACAGTCATGCAGCATGGCTATAAGAGCGAATTTTCGAAGTTTTCGGCATCTTCCTCCTCCGCCTAAAATTAAAACAGGAGTAGTTTTACGCAAAGTAAAATTTGGGGTGGAAGGAGGGGGAGGGGGAAATCAAAAATGTTTTGAATACCAGAAGAGTAGGTATTGGGTACGTAACAAATTTTTTGTTCCATTTTTTGCCGAGTAACACCTCGGTTTGTAGATTTTCCAACGCTGAACACGATGGTGAAGTCAGAATTGCGATATCCCATTCCGTTATCAGATTAGAGCAGACGAACCAGGAAGAACATCTCAAGAAATAACCACGTTCCTTCATCTTCAAAGTGCTCCAGTTTGAGAATGGAATGAGATATCGCAATTCTGATTTCACCATCGTGTTCAGCGTACAAAAACCTTTAAAATGAGGTGTCACTTGTCAGACTTTTTCATTTTGGGAATTTATGGGTAATTTTCCCCCCCTAAAACTCCCCAAAACTCCCCCTTAGGGTGACCCGATTCTGCCCATCTTCGAACTTGGCCTGTCGATTGCCAAAACAGATTTTTCGTGCAAATTTGAACTTTTTATCTCAAGTCTTTCGAGAGTTATCGTCTGGAATGACACATACATATATAAATATATATATACATATAATTTTTGGTGTCTTTGGGCAGGGAATTCAGGATGGTCTGAAACGGATTTTGGTATAAAAATCTTTCGGAAATTCGAGTTTTAACCCTTCAGCACTCGCTTCGGGTCATAGTGACCCGAGCCTCCATTCAAAGGTGATTATTTTTTGAAACAGTGTTTGTTCTCCTCTCCAAACCACTTGCTAATCCTCCAAGTCGGCTAGACGCACCTGTCAGTATGATTCGCCAGTCCAAAGAGTAATGTTTGATAGGCAAACGAGATATTTTGACCCGACGCGAGTGACTGCGTATTGTTTTTGGAACCCCGAATGACCCGACGCGAGTGAACTCGTAACTTTTTCTGACGGAGAGTTACCTTTGTGACTGCTTGCTCTTTTTTCCATTGAACGCTCGATCAGAAAATGGAAAAAATACTTTTTGTGAGTGATATGAACTTTTACAAGAATTAGAGCGGCAAAATTGTGAATCGCCAATTCCGGATGACGACGAGTTGGTCCCTGAAAGTGACGACGGACGAGGAAAAGTAACATAACTAGAACAAGGAGCAAGTCAGTCTTACTATATTCCACACGACAAATTTAAACCTTTTGTTTGCATGACATAGGGTTACAAGCACAATAATACCTACTGAACAAAGCAAGATTTGAACCCACAAAATAAATTTATCACAAAAGTTGAGGAAATGAGAACTCCACTGTTTACACTAGAACAAACATACTGATAGTAATGAGGGTTCAAAATTGAACAATAAGAACGCTCGAAAAACAATCACAAAAAAATAATCTTCATGAAAAAACAATATTGAATTGGGTATTGAACAAAACGAAGGTTTGACGAGCGAAATGGAAATTTAGCACGGCGGAGGATTACGGAAACGAATTACTTAGTATTATGAATGATGAGAGCTGTGAAGACTTTGGTCTCTGAAATTGATATCGATAAGTTAGTTTTTACTGCTAGAGTAAAAAAATAAGATAATTTCATCAAGTTTGGAGACTGAAAACCCCAAAAAATTAAGATTTTTTAGTGGAACGTTGCTTGCACCCCCTTCGGTTTATTGCCCAACACCATTCATTCTGTGATTTTTCAACATTTAAAATGTCGATAAAAAATACAGAGAATTATTAGTAGTTGTTCTATATATAGGTAAATGACGCTCAAAGTTGGGACTACAGTGAAAATATGGGTAAATGGCACGTGATATTCGAGCTTAATTTAAAAATACCAAGAATGATCTTAATGTGGAAATGTTGTTATTTAAATAAAGAAAATTAGTCCCTCTTTCAGAATATGTGTCTGTTTTTTGCTTTTGTAACCTTTTTACCCACAAAACTTGAATTTAAAGTAGCTTGGGCCAAAAAGACCCGACGCGAGTGCTCAAGTGTGTAAAATGACGCGAGTGCTGGAGGGTTAAAAATTTTGGACCGAGAACAATAGCTTCCTTTTCTTCGAAAATTCGCTAATAAGTGCATAATCTGTGAGGGAGATGCGTCAGCCGATTTCGTGGCAAAAGAAAAAAAGAAGCCAACAAGCAGACGAGAATCTGTGCAACATGTAATGACACTGGAATTGAAGGATTCTCTCATTGCAGCTGCTACTAAGAGAGAAGATGAACAGGTCCTTGCCAGACTCACGAGTGTCTCGGATTTGGTTGCTGAAGAGGCCAGGTACCACAGATCTTGTGGTAAGAAGTTCCTGGGTCGCGTTGGGAAGGGCCACAAAGTAGGACGTACTGAAGATGAGCATGTGAGTGAGGCCTTCGATTACATTACATTGTAAATACATTGAGGATAATGATGATGAATGCCAATTCACGTTGTCGGAGATTCTGAAAGACTTCAAAGGAACAGTTCCAGATAGCAGAACCCTGAAATCCAGATTAATGAAGAAGTATGGTGAGGGCATCATATTCAGCAGTCTTCCCGGCAGGCCCGTAGTGTTATGCTTTCGAAACACAGGGGCACAAGATATTGAGGGACAACTGGTACAATTCCAAGAAGAATGACGTAGGAGAACAACGGCTTCGTATTGTGGAAGCAGCTGCAGCTATAATTCGAGAGGATATCAGATCAATTGCTTATAACTTGGAGTCCTACCCCAAACTGGATAATTTCTTGGGAGATGTGGATAAAGACATGCCATAATCGTTACAGGTGCTCCTAAAGGGAATCGTCACATCAAAAAACCAAAAGAAGGCGAAGCCACCTCAACTGAAACCCAAAGTTACTGCCATTGCACATGCCATAATCAGCGCCACAAGACCTCGATCGTTCATCTCTCCAATTCTCACAGGTCTTGGTGCAATCATCTACAAGAAGTATGGCTCCAAAGACCTTGTGGAGCTGCTGTCAAGCCTGGGGTTCTCTTGTTCATACAACAATGCAAAACTTATAGAAGCTTCTTGCATTGAGGAACCACCCAAGGTCTTGCTGGAAGGATCTTTCAGCCAATTTGCATGGGACAACGCTGATGCCAACACGGACACACTGGACGGCAATAAAACATTCCATGCCATGGGAGGTCTTCAGTGCATAACTCCTCGTACTTCAGTGCACTCACACACAAGGATACCCAAGTTGAAGAAGTTGCCATCAGCCCAAGAAATGAGTTCATCCGCCGGTATACCACTGGTACCTTTCCACCGGGACACGACGCAGCAGGGCCTCAAGTCAATACTTATCTACGATGTCAACCAGAAAAATCCAGTCAATCGGGTGAACCTTTCCCCCTCTGACTTCATGTGGATTTACGGCAAGTGGAAACAGCGCCTTGACGTGCCTGGATGGAATGGCTTTATGGAGAAGGTGACAGCAGGGCAGCCATATTCTGTATCTCGTGCAGTGTGCCTGCCCTTCCTGAACTCTCCTCCAGGACATGTCGACACAATTTACTCTGTCCTACTGGAATCTGTTCGAAGAAAAGGCCAAAACCAGAATTGCTGTTTCGTCACATTTGATCAGCCCCTGTTCCAAAAAGCACGCGAAATCGTGGCCTCCTGTGACCCTAGTTCTCCAGTATCCTCAGTCATCGTGCGTCTTGGAGGTTTCCACCTTCTCATGTCTTTCATGGGAGCCATAGGTTACATTATGGACGGGAGTGGACTGCAAGATCTTCTGAGCACTGTATATGCACGAGCATCAACAGACAAAATGTTGACAGGTCACGCTCATTCAAGGGCAGTCAGGGGGCACATTTTAGTTCACCTGGCTCTGGCAAACATTGTGTTGTCAGACATGGATATATGTGTTCAAGACAGCGAGGCCATTTTGGAACTACTCAACGATGTTGGTTCCCCACTGTTTCAAGAAAAATTGCAGCAACCGCCCTATACAGACATTTTGGAACAATTCAATGACAAGTTGTTGGAAATTGCAGACCATGGAGCTAATGCTAAATTGTGGGTACAATACTTCAACATGGTTACACTTGTGAAGAGATACATTCAGGCCGAACGAAGTGCAGACTTTCAACAACATTTGGATTGTGTACAGCAAATGTTGCCCTACTTCCATGCTAGTGGGCACTATCTTTATGCCAAATCTGCCCAGTTGTACATCCAGGACATGTTGAACCTGCAGTCATCGATGACAGCTGATGAGTATGACCAGTTTGTGAATAAAGGCTTCTTCACAGTCAGAAGAACCGACAAGTTCTGGTCAGGTATTTGGACAGATATGACCATTGAGCAGGTGGTTATGAGGACCATGAAGACGAGAGGTGGAGGGTTGACTCATGGTCGTGGAATAACTGACAGCACCATCATGAAATGGGTCTCATCCATGCCCGCTATCATGGAAATTTCAATGCAGTTTGAAGATTTTTGTGGCTTCACGTATGCATCATCAGAACAACACGTTGATGCCAGACTGACGAGGGTAACGAGAGACAACAACGATTGGTCACTGCTGCTTGACTGGTTTGAATCAAATGATCCGTTTCCATTTGCGGAGTTTTTGATGTGTATTAGCACAGGAGTGACGGGAGATGAGACCATCAATTGCCATGAGGCATTGGAAAAGGGAAAAGAGAGCATTCAGAGGATTGTTGGACAAAATTTCAGCGAAGTTAAGTTCCGCAGAAAAGATCGCGTAATTCCTCTGAAAGCGGTTAAATCCAAAGCCAGAATCCATCAAGAAGACATCCCAGTGAATTCAGATACCATTTTCCGACGAATTACATTCTTGAAGCAATCAGATGAGCAGCTTAAATCTTACTTTGAATACGAGTTGGCTCCATTCCCGCTTTCAATGTTCGATGACACAGGGCTACGGAAAACCAAAAAGTCTGTGTTCT
Source organism: Leptopterna dolabrata (assembly GCA_954871275.1). Lineage (NCBI taxonomy): Eukaryota > Metazoa > Arthropoda > Insecta > Hemiptera > Miridae > Leptopterna > Leptopterna dolabrata. Next base: position 156,314,185 of record OX940974.1, read on the forward strand.
ATGATTTGTTCACACCTCTGACTGAAGCACCTGATCTCTCCCAAAGTGCTTTCGTAATTAACGGTGGCTTTCTGATACACAAAGTGCCTTGGCAATCCAAAGAAAAGTTCTTCACTATAATAAAACATTACGTCAATTACTTGAAGTGTCACTACAAGCCGGAAACAACGACAATAGTTTTCGATGGCTATCCAGAAGAAGCTGAATCCAAGAGCACAAAGTACGCTGAGAGGCTTCGACGCCAGACCAAGCTCTCTGCAGCGACTGAGGTCTTTACGGAAACAATGACGTCAACGATGCCAAGGGAGGAATTTTTGTCAAATGACAAGAATAAGGCAAGACTCATTGGCATGTTGACCATAAAGCTACAGTCTGAGGGCTTTACAGTAATGCAGGCTGTTGAAGATGCTGACACCCGTGTGACGTGACGAAATTCCCAAAACAACTGTTAATGTAATAAATTAGAATACTTAATGAAATACGGGCGAATTTCGTCATGTCCCTCCTTCGATTTTTCAACTATATAAACTCTCCAATATTCAGAAATAATCTCTCTCAGTATGGCCTCTGTCATCAATCCACCGTTTTACCGGGGCCCCCTTTTCCTGGGATTCGCTCGGTCGCCCCTCTCCTCAGAGTAAAAGATTTTCTTATTAAACGGGGAGTGGGAGGTCGGAGTTGACTTGGGAAAGGGAGAAGTCGGAATCTGGACATTTGGCTGCTGAAGGTTCCCTGGGCTACTCTCCTCCTGCTGCATTAAGGTAAGATTTTGGTTCTTTCCTCCTAGTCCAAATTATTAGAGTTTCCTAACCAAAGTTAAAGTCCTAAATGAAAATGCTAAAACGTAAAGGTGTTACAGAATCTAGGCACTTTAAAGAAACCTATGTCTTTTTCAAATTTACCATAATAGTTTCGAAAATCTCGTGGGCAATTGGCCGTTATAAAAATTATTCTTTGTGGTTTGATCAAGTGAGAAGTATTATAAGAATATATGGGGATAGGGTTAAGTTTTTTTCCCCTTTTAAATTAACTTTGCCCTCAAGGGGTTTTTTTTCTAACTTAACTCTATCTCCATGCATAGAAATAAATGTATAACACTAAAATTAATTCAAATCTTGTGAAGGTGGTTCCAACTCAAAGCTCTTTTCTTCGGGGTTTCCGTGAGAGTATTTTCTAGGATTTTGGGGAGAATTTTCCTTTCTAAGTTACTTTACGGAAAAGATTATTCATTGAAAAAAAATTTGTAAAAGTATCGACCAAATTATTAATTTAGGTTCTAACAAGATCATGCTATAGATTCATTTGTGGGTAGAAGTTAGGCCTTTCATATTGTTTTCATAGCCCTTCAGGTTTTAGTACATTTCTAGTTTATTAAGAATTTATAGAATCTAAGAATTCATTATCATTGTACTCACTTCCTATTCGTGTTTTCCGATTTCACTTTCCATTCTTTTTAGTTTAATAAATTATGAGGGCTTGAATGTGGATTTTGTTCCTATTTATCTCAAAACCCATTTCCTTTCCTCGTGATTCAGTTTTGGTAGCATCTTGTCCCATTTCGTAGGTAGTACACACTTTTCCCAACGTTCAAAATCTCCCTCTAGACTTCGTTAGTTTCTCTCTTGGCTTACAACCTAAATTCTTAATCACAGTATTTTTCGTCTATCCCCTCGGGAGAAATTAGGCTTTATTTTTACGTTTTCCTTGAAGTAACTTTAAATGTGGTCACCTCCTACCATGTGGCTATATGCTGACCATTGTCGGCTTGCCCGCTCCTCTCATAGGATCCTGAGCTCAAGTAACTTTTCGAATCTTCAGAAAAATATTTCTCTTTTCGTACGTGTCGGTTGAAAAGCCGAATTTTCGTAAACTTCCTTGTCTTTTGGGATGGACCTCGGAGTTTTCGGGAGCTAGTAAGCCTAGATCCGTTCCTTGGGGATCGGGGTTTATTTCCTCACGAATCCACCGTGGCCTATGATAGTGCCTTGGGATAAGACGGATCTTTAGGGAGTTGTCACCCTATAGTTCCAACTTTCCCCCTTCGTGATGTTAGGAAGTTTCCTTTCGCAAAAGACAAGCAAGTTGGGTCAGGGAGATTCGAGAGCCTGAACTATAATACTCCAACATTTGTGGAGTTTTGCTAAATTGAGCTCAGGTCTTATAGTGGAGTTCTAGGAAACAAGGTAAGTCCATGATTATTGATGGTTGTTTTCTTCTGGAGGTGATCAAGCACTCTTGCCGTGATTTTTCTGACACTACACTATCACTTTTACAAGTTAGGCTAGGTCCGATTTTCAGAGTAGGTTCGTTCCAGAAGTGGAGGACCCTTCGCAATTAATGCAATAATCACCCGATAGGTCTTTTAATTGCAAAAATTCAAAGTAGGTACACTAATAGAATTTGGGACAAGATGAGTTTGACAGAGCTGCGAGACCGACGATGGTATGGAAGTCACTGGCTTCTTGGGTTGTGGGGTTGGTGTATGAAGAGTAGCTCTACCTCGTTTTTGTATAAACTAAAAACTAATTTTTGTTTACTGTTTCCTCTCTCTTTCATGGGAGGGAAACGGTTGGTGGAACGCCCCCTTTTAGAATAATAAAGTAAAGATAGGAAATTTCAATTTTCCTAGCATTTCAATTCTCAAATGTGTTAGTTAGAAGTTTGCAATTATTTCTCGCAATTCAGGGAAGGATTAGGAGTACGGCTGGGAGAGAAGGGTTTAGCGGGGGTGGTTTTTTGGGGGCTTCATGCCTAAATGGGGTGAAAGCCTCGACCGAAGCTATCCCATGCTACACCCCGAAGTCCCCGCTTCGTAACATTGGTGTCAGGCTTGGGTATTGTACGTTGCAAATGACGGGGCAACGTCAAAGGGAAAATTTCGATCCTCCCGTCATAAAATTCATATATTTGTTTGTACCTCTTGTTAAGCAAAAATACACCATCCTCACCCGAATCTGAATTTTGAAGTACGAAAGTACCGATTTGTGAAGTACAGTGATTCCATCCTTCGTCTGCCTCAGTTGAACGATTTTCTGATCTTAAAATACGCGTGCACTTTCCTACTCTTTTTGACTTTTCCACTTTCCATGGGTCTACCATGCCTTCATATGTAATTTTTTTATCCATGCATTTTTATTATTGTTTCATGTTTTTTCCCATATTTTGTACTATTTTAAGACGATTACACACACCATGTACTCACAGACATTAATTCAACACCACTGCATATTTCCAGGCATTTGTATTATTCTTGTAGGTTTTTTCACAAGTTATGTTCCATTTTACGATGATTACGCACGCCATGTGCACACACACATTTCAACTTTACCAAATGTAAATTCACGAATACTTCGTAAATTACTATTGTTAAATTCGAAAACAAAACAAGCAAACCAAAAAAAAAAAAACCCACCACAACTTGAAAAACACATTGGTAAAACCACCAACACTAACCTATAGGAGGATCGATATAAATCAACTTCATAGGGTCCTTGGAAGGTTGGGATTTTTGTTTTCAACGCGACTAACCGCGTTTCCTTTCGTTCCATTATTTTTTTTGGTCGGGGTTTAATAGCCGTCGTCCCCCCCAGTTGGTTCATCAATTCGGAGAAATTTTTTTCTCGATGCTCGTAGGTACGTAGGTAGCCCACCCGTTTGGCTAAAGCGGATAGGCGTCAAAAGTCCCCATTCCGAGTTAATAGGAGTGATACCGGTATAGGAGTCCGGATCGCGGGTTTACGGAAACTTTGAGCAGTTCTCCCATCCTCTAGTCAAATTTACGTAACAGCAAATTTGATTACCACTGTCCGTAGAGATACCTTCCAATCATATCGGCAATCATGTTTCACTCAAAGGTTTTAGTATATATTTAGTTGTAATTGGGGGCCCCCACAACAGGTTAAGGTAGCGTAGTTTTATCGTTATTTGTTAAGGTATATGTAACAATAGGATAAAATCTACGAAGCGTGAGCTTTCGGACGTTCCCACTGGATGACCAAGAATTTCGACTGTGTAACTGACCTTAGGACGATCTAATAGGGTATTGTGACAGGCCGAACTATTATTTCGACTTAACCACTGACTCGACCAAAAATTTTCACCTTTCCAAACAATTATTATTGCACGGACTAAGACGGCGATGAGGTTGCGGTGCGACCGTTAAATTCAATAGCTAGAACTTTCCACTTTAAGTAGTCTTATACTAGGTATAATCGGTTAAGTGACCCAAGGCTAATTTAATTGTATAGATAAGTTAGGAGGTTGAAACAACGCTTCCCATCGGTGAAGGTCAGCGAATATTATGAACTAAGGACTTGAAATTCCCCCGGTTGTTGGGATAAAATACGTTCTTTGCTAAATGGAAAAAAAAATTTGGGTGAGTAGCCAAAATAATAATGAAATGTATAAATAAGAAGCAAATGAGAATGAAATAAATGAGGAATAATTCAAATAAAATGAATAAATAAGAAAAAAATTAAATTTAAAATAAAACAGGGTGATTTTCGCAAAAACTTCTCTATTGTGGGTATCATAACCACTTGCATTTCAGTCAGAGTGCCAAATCACAATTTTCTATAACCCTTGGTATCTATTCACCCGAGTTGAGACATTTCTTTGCAATACAAAATTTCATTACGTGTCCTTTTGGACAAGTTTTGCTCTCCTATTTATCAGCGGTTGGCCCAATAGAGGGATTAATCTTCTGCCTTGGTCGCAGTCGAATTTTATTATTTCAATTTTCAATTATCAATTTCGTTTCGTCCAAAATGCCGTTTTTTCTCGCCCAACCTTCCCTTTATTGCGTTTCGGTTTCGCTTCTGTTTCGTGAACCATCGATTGAAAGCGTTGACGACCTCCCGCGTTCGTAATATTATTTCCATGTAACTTAGCGCTTAGAAATTAAAACCCTTTGTCTGAATCCATGATTGACCTAAGTTGTTCTACGAAATTGAATAGTTTTGCCGTTACATCCAACTCCGCAGAACCTCGGGGTTTCTGTTTCTTCCCACGATGGGAGAGCTGCCACTGGATCCGTTTCCCATGAGTCACTTTTTCCAAGACGCATCTCCAAGGAGTTTTGCTTGCTTTGACTCTGATTTCTGTGATCATATGCCACCTCAGTTTGTAGGAATCAACTGACTTCCAAGCTAGGCGTCGTGTTGTTGTCTGACTATGTGATCTCTAGTCACAAGATATGGTCAGCGAAGTTGAGCGCCTTTCTTAGCAAAATCTTGAGGCGACGCCCGTAATCAGGCGCTTATTGTTCTCTCGTTATCTCCCCTCGTCGCTATCTTCGTCTCTTGGTTCACGGGAGCTAACTCGGCGTCGTCAACCTGATGCCACGATACTCCCAGACGGCCTAGCGCCACTTATTTCCGCCTGTTTTCCCGACTGGTCCCTTTTTGGAAATTACACGATTCATGAATTCAATAGGCAAAAATATTGGAAATGTTTGCATTTTGCTCTATATGATACATGCGGGTGACCTACACATATATGGTCTGACAAAACCTGATCATGTTAATGAATCGATTGAGGAGCTCGACAGATAATAAAATAGTTTGTTTGGTGGCTTCGCGCTCGAGGCATTGCCTAAGAAGTAACACATCTAGTAGCAAGGTACTGTTATTAGGAAACAAACGCCTTCTATATAATTTGGAATGCTCCATGATTCATTCTGTTGTGCAGAACTCCGAGAGTTTAGTGTTTGAGCACCCTGTACGTAACCTCGGCATGATACTCAATTGAATGTCTATCTTGGTCTCAACAGGTACAAGCCACATGAACAAAGAAACGGGTACACCAATCACGGTACCAGCGAAACCGTTTGGCATTTGATTTCCCTTAAAATCCAAAATCAAGCCTTGTAATGGCTTAAATGATGCCTTACTTCAATTATGCTTCTGGTGCAATGTGGGGCACTACTGAAACCGATCATTGATACACGGAAAAAAAAAAAAAAAACCGCAAAACGCTGCAGTTAGGTTTATATTCAAATTGCGTCTTGATGATCGTGTCAATCCATACTAAATTCAAATGAAAAAAAGGTAGAATTTACGACGAAAGGAAATTTAACATAGGTCTGCTGACTTATAAAACCAAGAAAATTTTCAAAACCTGAACATCTGGCTAATTCATACTTAACACAGCACAGTATTCATCTGATTCCTATTCACCAAACAGCAACCTACAGTGAGTCCTTCCTAATTCAAAGCGTTCAACTCGCAAATTAATGTCCCGACTTATTTCTACTTTCTAACGTCACGGCTGTTAAGAAAATTGCGAATCCCGACCCAAAACCTTAAAATTTTTCAACAACAAGGAACAAGAAGAAAAAAAAAGAACCAACCTAAAATAAAATAAAATACATAAAATCCCGTAACTAGATATCTAAATGATATTGAAATTAAAAGAATATACAGGGTGTTTCTTAAGTAGTGAACCACCCTTTCTAACTACGTTATTTTCAGGAAAATGAAAAAAGCTTCTAAAGTAACCCCCCTTCATTTTTTACAATGAATTCAAATATCTCATTCCCGCACTTTGCGCATGCGCAGAAACATGCGCAATTGACACCAACTTCGGTTTTTCAAACGGGTACCCTGATTTTTTATTGCAGATTCAGATTCTACGTAAAATTTCATGAAAATTTGACCCCTCAATCGATGAATTTGACTGCGCAGAACCTGTTCTGCGAGCGTGCAAAGTTGCTCAGCTGCCAAATTTCGCAAAACTTGGCGTCTAGTAATCCCCAAGTGTGGCACATGATTTTTCATTGTTTTTCAACGCTGATTCACATGGTGCTATCCGTTTTTTGATTTGACTCGATTTGAACGAAATAATGGCCAAAAGTCGGTTATTTTGTACGAAAAAAAACGTGTTTTGAGGCGTGTGTTTGCACATGAATTACATAATTTGCTATTCCCATCCTCTCTTCCAGTCTCAACAGAAGCGAAGGAATTTGTAAAATAAAATAATAATACCTTGCAGCTGCACCTGAAATTACATAATCCGTTCTAAAAGTGGTCCTCGTTTTCCTCCGTTCAAATCGAACTCGGTCCCTCGTGTCTCCACTTGATGACTGTTGAACCTTTCCAATATGCGAGCAAGTGACTGCATGTCTCATATTATCGCTCAGATCAAGTTATTTGCACTCTGGGAGGCCCAATAGTTAGGTTTAATCTACTTCTCGTGCAAACTATTTTTCTCAGTTTCAAGCCCTCATAGCCGGTTCCAAGCCCGAGTTTCGAAAGGGAGAGGAAAAATAAATTTATAAAAAATATTTTGGTTCGAGTAGGTAATTAATTCATGTGCAAACACACGCCTCAAAACACGTTTTTTTTCGTACAAAATAACCGACTTTTGGCCATTATTTCGTTCAAATCGAGTCAAATCAAAAAACGGATAGCACCATGTGAATCAGCGTTGAAAAACAATGAAAAATCATGTGCCACACTTGGGGATTACTAGACGCCAAGTTTTGCGAAATTTGGCAGCTGAGCAACTTTGCACGCTCGCAGAACAGGTTCTGCGCAGTCAAATTCATCGATTGAGGGGTCAAATTTTCATGAAATTTTACGTAGAATCTGAATCTGCAATAAAAAATCAGGGTACCCGTTTGAAAAACCGAAGTTGGTGTCAATTGCGCATGTTTCTGCGCATGCGCAAAGTGCGGGAATGAGATATTTGAATTCATTGTAAAAAATGAAGGGGGGTTACTTTAGAAGCTTTTTTTCATTTTCCTGAAAATAAAGTAGTTAGAAAGGGTGGTTCACTACTTAAGAAACACCCTGTATATCTTCGCAGACTAGAAGCTAATTTTTTTTAATTACCGGGTTTTTTTTCGGTAGGATTGTAAGAGTGGGCTCCTTAGGTCAAGATTTTACCAATTAATAAACATGTCACTCAATCAATCATTCAATCATACGGGGTGAGTGTCCTATTAACATATTAGCTCCATTCAATCACCTCCGGTAGACCTGTGACGCGTCCATGTTTTGACGACGGGTTTGACTCCCAATGAAACAGTTACCTGCTTTGGTAAGGTGCGCCAAGCGCAAATTGATAGCGGAGCGTCCATTTTCTTTGATGGGTAATTCCATTAAACCCGAATTCTGTGAAAACCATGCTAGGGCCACGGGAAAGTCACTAACAAAAGCTCGTAGCCCTCCTTACTCCTGAGGTTGAACCAATTTGCATTTCCAATCAAGTAATTTCATCTTTACGATGCCTTGGGTAGTTACAACCTACTTCCAATCATCCAATCATTTTGGGAACAGGCTTCCCTGATAGGTATGAAGCGGAGGTTTCTTTCGCTAGTCGACACTATACGAGTGCAGAAGGTCGGAGGATAAGACCTTGCAGAGATACGCACGTGCTGAACTTGATGCGCGCTTATCTCCCCATTATCTCAGCCTAGAAGGCATCTGCCCCTTTAAACCATTACAGCCACCGCCTCAATGGAAATACCTCACTCCTCCTTTGCCTTCATCTTTCTGCTTCGGCTAAAGCCGTAGCGAATAAGAGTGAGTATGTCTGATTATTGCACTCAAAGAAACCTTTCCTCCTCTAACCTCAGTTTCATTGGTCTGTGCGTTTCAAATTTCATGAAAAAAAAATTAAACCACGTCTTAGGCGCCACCGCTCACCCAAGTCCAATACTCCAATACTCTCTGTTCCAACACTCGTTCATTGTCAGAGCTAACCTAAAATTGTTGGAAAGGCATAGCCGTACGGCCACAGAGACCAAAATCTATCTTTCTTAGAAACAAAATAAGGAACGGACCCTTATTCCGACTAGTTCGACACCTTGGAGTTAGGTTTTGCGCAACATAAGCGATGGTTGTATTCGCCCCGAAATCTGGCCTCAGCTTACTGACACATCCTTGTCGGTGTGTGTGTTGTTACTAACTAATCTGCCAACTACTTGAGGTCGAAACTTAAAACCGATCCAACCAAGTACCCCCATTTACTAGGGACTTCCTAAATAACCTAGGTAGGATTGGCCACATCAAAATGGGCCGTGAGATCCGTAGCTCCATACGTAACCTGCGAAAAAGGGAGCCCTGGAATTTTCCCGAGCGCGAGTCGGGAGGGACAGCGAGAGAGATAACCGGCGTTGAGCGATAACGCTACCTTGTTGACAAACACACCCCACCGCCTTTCCGTCTCCTCTCGCACCGCCACTCCATTTCGTTCACGGGGATGCAATTGGCGAAATAAATAGATGTCTGGCCATCAGGTGAGGGCAATCTAAGGCCACACCTCTGTCAAACCCTAACGCCATGTAGTCGGGGTGGGATATCGAATGAACATATCGGAAATGGTATCAACCAATATTTCAAATGAAAAACAACAACGGCCGGATGTCGGATGAAAAATATCAATGTCCGACATTATTCTTGTGCACGACCTGAACACTAACCGGGAACATTTGCAATGGTCTCACCATGTTTCTAAACCCCCCCCCCCCCCCCGCTAATTCTTCGTTTCTCTAACCACCCATTCTATCCCACTTTCTGGCGCGAAATGGTTTCCCCAACCCTCAGTTTCCCGCACTTATAGGGTTACCAGATTCATAAAATCACCAAAGATTTTATCTTAATCATAAAAATGAGATTTTATTTAGGCCAGCGACCCTTTTCTTCTCAAAGTTGCCAAAGACGTTGGGGAGTGGCACTTAACTACATTTCAACTGAATCAACTGAACTGATCAGGAGAACAAGCATTTACCAAATGGTTAAAATGAAGTCAAATAGGAGCTCCATCACTCTCTCAAACATGTCCCCGAAATAAAAACCCCAATTGTTCCAAGCAACTCAGGAAACAAAAACCGTTTTCCACTTTCATCTGCTAAACACCATTCACCGCGAGTAGGTATCTTCGTTTTGCATACATTCACAGTAGCAAGGTTACAGCTTCGTGCATTTCATTTCAAAAATACTTCCACAGTAACCCGACTCACCTCGAATTAGTCTAAAAAATAATAAAATAATAAAATAAATAAAAATAAATAACTGAATAAAATAAAATAAATAAATAAATAAATAAATAAACTAACAAAAAAAATCAGCTACATAAATCAGTAAATACTCCCACAGTAGCCCGTTTCACCTCGGGTCGCCTCAAACAATAAATAAATGCGATGAAATAAACAAACTAAATAAATGAGAAAGGGAAATACAGCACTCGTATCTCCCACCCCTAGCCGTAAGGACCTCAGGCGAGGGACGCCTCGCCTGATTAAATATAAGACTAAAAAGAAAAACAAAGCCCCTGCAAAATTGGGCCGAATATCGCCAAAAGAAAAGCGCCCTGAAAAGCGTGGTCCCGTTGTGAAAGGCGTGGACCCACTGGGATATATCGTTTCTCGTAAGGATGAGTATTCAGTGTAAACGAAAAGTTTACATCGCGTTCGCGCGTGGAAGATGCCGACTTACGACAAAAACACTTAAGTTTCCAACTTAAGTTGCTTAAGTTTCTTGAAACCCAGGCTATTGGTCGCCTGCGTCCCAAAAGAGTGGCGAGGTTGTTTTACGCCTAGTAAGGTATCCTTAATACCAACATTGGCGGACAGGACCCCAAATTTATTTAACGGAGGACCTACTTAATTTTTTCAGTTCAATTATTTCAGTTCTTTGGTAAAATTTTGTTTTCTTTTGACCTTCCTGTATGATTTTGCGCTTTTCCGTTTCACTGACTTCTACCCCGAACCACGTAAAAAAAACAAAAAAAAAAAAAAAAAAAACCCAAACGCTTTGAATTTAACAAAACATTGGACTGGGAGGGGGAGCCGGGTCCAGCCTGGACGCAGGGGGAGGTACAGCCAACCTGGACGGAGCTCGACGACAAGACACAATCATAAAGTAGTATCAAACCCCTATTATACTTTTCCACCCTTTACTTTTCAAATACTTCCATTCTTCCACTGCACCCAGCTAACAAGTTGGGGCAGGCAACGGTAAAACATTTACGGTTAGGTTAGCCTAATCATACCTACTTTTTTTTTCAGGGGGATAACCCACCCTTAAGTTTCGCAACCACAACCAAATTCTAATCCGGTGTGTTTCGGTTAAATTTTTGTTCCATGTACCGCCGAACTTCGCTGCATGTCGAGTTGCCCACACCGAGGGAAACCCACCTTTCACTGCACGCCACCCAGAGCCCGAGCCCAGAGACCAGAGCTCCGATGTGTGTCCCCAACGTCGCTGCGGGACACAACCAGCACCAGGACACGCCAACAGCAATTGGATGCCGTGGACGCTCATCCCGATCTCCAGCCCCCACCGGGTCACCACGACTCGAGGCACCCCCGCGGACCAGAACTACAAGAAACAGAGCCACGATGATCCAACCAGTCGGACAGCGCCGCGTCGTGACGGAGCACGAAGGTGGAAACAACGAAACTGAAAAGACAATGACTAGCAAGTAACGGGGAAAATCCCCTTTATTAAATAAGAACTCGATTAGGATTAGACTTGTACTTTGTTTAGTTTGCTAAGTGCTTTTACGGGTATATACTGCTTAGGTTTACACTTGTACTTTTACTCTAAGTTAGGACCAAATTCAAAATTCCCATTACCCTCACTCACGTACATGGGGTTGACTTGTCCCCACTAGAACCACCAAAAACAAATAACTCCTGTTAGGATGAAACCACAAAGAAAACCAGTAGGCGGGAAGCCCCTCCAGGGCGCCAGTTACTAAAATCACAAAATTCACGTTTAAAACTCGGGGTCGAGTTTTCCCCGACCCAGAAGGGGTGTGTGACGTGACGAAATTCCCAAAACAACTGTTAATGTAATAAATTAGAATACTTAATGAAATACGGGCGAATTTCGTCATGTCCCTCCTTCGATTTTTCAACTATATAAACTCTCCAATATTCGGAAATAATCTCTCTCAGTATGGCCTCTGTCATCAATCCACCGTTTCACCGGGGCCCACTTTTCCTGGAATTCGCTCGGTCGCCCCTCTCCTCAGAGTAAAAGATTTTCTTATTAAACGGGGAGTGGGAGGTCGGAGTTGACTTGGGAAAGGGAGAAGTCGGAATCTGGACATTTGGCTGCTGAAGGTTCCCTGGGCTACTCTCCTCCTGCTGCATTAAGGTAAGATTTTGGTTCTTTCCTCCTAGTCCAAATTATTAGAGTTTCCTAACCAAAGTTAAAGTCCTAAATGAAAATGCTAAAACGTAAAGGTGTTACAGAATCTAGGCACTTTAAAGAAACCTATGTCTTTTTCAAATTTACCATAATTGTTTCGAAAATCTCGTGGGCAATTGGCCGTTATAAAAATTATTCTTTGTGGTTTGATCAAGTGAGAAGTATTATAAGAATATATGGGGATAGGGTTAAGTTTTTTTCCCCTTTTAAATTAACTTTGCCCTCACGGGGTTTTTTTTCTAACTTAACTCTATCTCCATGCATAGAAATAAATGTATAACACTAAAATTAATTCAAATCTTGTGAAGGTGGTTCCAACTCAAAGCTCTTTTCTTCGGGGTTTCCGTGAGAGTATTTTCTAGGATTTTGGGGAGAATTTTCCTTTCTAAGTTACTTTACGGAAAAGATTATTCATTGAAAAAAAATTTGTAAAAGTATCGACCAAATTATTAATTTAGGTTCTAACAAGATCATGCTATAGATTCATTTGTGGGTAGAAGTTAGGCCTTTCATATTGTTTTCATAGCCCTTCAGGTTTTAGTACATTTCTAGTTTATTAAGAATTTATAGAATCTAAGAATTCATTATCATTGTACTCACTTCCTATTCGTGTTTTCCGATTTCACTTTCCATTCTTTTTAGTTTAATAAATTATGAGGGCTTGAATGTGGATTTTGTTCCTATTTATCTCAAAACCCATTTCCTTTCCTCGTGATTCAGTTTTGGTAGCATCTTGTCCCATTTCGTAGGTAGTACACACTTTTCCCAACGTTCAAAATCTCCCTCTAGACTTCGTTAGTTTCTCTCTTGGCTTACAACCTAAATTCTTAATCACAGTATTTTTCGTCTATCCCCTCGGGAGAAATTAGGCTTTATTTTTACGTTTTCCTTGAAGTAACTTTAAATGTGGTCACCTCCTACCATGTGGCTATATGCTGACCATTGTCGGCTTGCCCGCTCCTCTCATAGGATCCTGAGCTCAAGTAACTTTTCGAATCTTCAGAAAAATATTTCTCTTTTCGTACGTGTCGGTTGAAAAGCCGAATTTTCGTAAACTTCCTTGTCTTTTGGGATGGACCTCGGAGTTTTCGGGAGCTAGTAAGCCTAGATCCGTTCCTTGGGGATCGGGGTTTATTTCCTCACGAATCCACCGTGGCCTATGATAGTGCCTTGGGATAAGACGGATCTTTAGGGAGTTGTCACCCTATAGTTCCAACTTTCCCCCTTCGTGATGTTAGGAAGTTTCCTTTCGCAAAAGACAAGCAAGTTGGGTCAGGGAGATTCGAGAGCCTGAACTATAATACTCCAACATTTGTGGAGTTTTGCTAAATTGAGCTCAGGTCTTATAGTGGAGTTCTAGGAAACAAGGTAAGTCCATGATTATTGATGGTTGTTTTCTTCTGGAGGTGATCAAGCACTCTTGCCGTGATTTTTCTGACACTACACTATCACTTTTACAAGTTAGGCTAGGTCCGATTTTCAGAGTAGGTTCGTTCCAGAAGTGGAGGACCCTTCGCAATTAATCCAATAATCACCCGATAGGTCTTTTAATTGCAAAAATTCAAAGTAGGTACACTAATAGAATTTGGGACAAGATGAGTTTGACAGAGCTGCGAGACCGACGATGGTATGGAAGTCACTGGCTTCTTGGGTTGTGGGGTTGGTGTATGAAGAGTAGCTCTACCTCGTTTTTGTATAAACTAAAAACTAATTTTTGTTTACTGTTTCCTCTCTCTTTCATGGGAGGGAAACGGTTGGTGGAACGCCCCCTTTTAGAATAATAAAGTAAAGATAGGAAATTTCAATTTTCCTAGCATTTCAATTCTCAAATGTGTTAGTTAGAAGTTTGAAATTATTTCTCGCAATTCAGGGAAGGATTAGGAGTACGGCTGGGAGAGAAGGGTTTAGCGGGGGTGGTTTTGGGGGCTTCATGCCTAAATGGGGTGAAAGCCTCGACCAAAGCTATCCCATGCTACACCCCGAAGTCCCCGCTTCGTAACATTGGTGTCAGGCTTGGGTATTGTACGTTGCAAATGACGGGGCAACGTCAAAGGGAAAATTTCGATCCTCCCGTCATAAAATTCATATATTTGTTTGTACCTCTTGTTAAGCAAAAATACACCATCCTCACCCGAATCTGAATTTTGAAGTACGAAAGTACTGATTTGTGAAGTACAGTGATTCCATCCTTCGTCTGCCTCAGTTGAACGATTTTCTGATCTTAAAATACGCGTGCACTTTCCTACTCTTTTTGACTTTTCCACTTTCCATGGGTCTACCATGCCTTCATATGTAATTTTTTTATCCATGCATTTTTATTATTGTTTCATGTTTTTTCCCATATTTTGTACTATTTTAAGACGATTACACACACCATGTACTCACAGACATTAATTCAACACCACTGCATATTTCCAGGCATTTGTATTATTCTTGTAGGTTTTTTCACAAGTTATGTTCCATTTTACGATGATTACGCACGCCATGTGCACACACACATTTCAACTTTACCAAATGTAAATTCACGAATACTTCGTAAATTACTATTGTTAAATTCGAAAACAAAACAAGCAAACCAAAAAAAAAAAAAAACCCACCACAACTTGAAAAACACATTGGTAAAACCACCAACACTAACCTATAGGAGGATCGATATAAATCAACTTCATAGGGTCCTTGGAAGGTTGGGATTTTTGTTTTCAACGCGACTAACCGCGTTTCCTTTCGTTCCATTATTTTTTTTGGTCGGGGTTTAATAGCCGTCGTCCCCCCCAGTTGGTTCATCAATTCGGAGAAATTTTTTTCTCGATGCTCGTAGGTACGTAGGTAGCCCACCCGTTTGGCTAAAGCGGATAGGCGTCAAAAGTCCCCATTCCGAGTTAATAGGAGTGATACCGGTATAGGAGTCCGGATCGCGGGTTTACGGAAACTTTGAGCAGTTCTCCCATCCTCTAGTCAAATTTACGTAACAGCAAATTTGATTACCACTGTCCGTAGAGATACCTTCCAATCATATCGGCAATCATGTTTCACTCAAAGGTTTTAGTATATATTTAGTTGTAATTGGGGGCCCCCACAACAGGTTAAGGTAGCGTAGTTTTATCGTTATTTGTTAAGGTATATGTAACAATAGGATAAAATCTACGAAGCGTGAGCTTTCGGACGTTCCCACTGGATGACCAAGAATTTCGACTGTGTAACTGACCTTAGGACGATCTAATAGGGTATTGTGACAGGCCGAAGTCCCCGCTTCGTAACACCCTCATTGTCAGGCAAGCCATAGAAGAGTCGAAGAAGTTTCCCAAAGTGGTCATTGTTGGAGAAAACACTGACCTCCTCATACTCCTCACAGCACTGGCACCTTCTTCTTCGAATATCCTCCTGATGAAGCCAGGAAAGGGCACCACAGATAATTGTTTCTTTTACCCGGATGACCTGAAGCGCTCAGATGTCGTCAAAGAGCACATACTCTTTCTTCATGCCATGAGTGGCTGTGACACTACCTCGGCGTTTTTTCGGCAGGGGAAGATGAAGTTTGTCAGTGCTCTTGAAAAATCTCCTAACTTGCGTCGCGCAATTGGTGGAATTGTGCGCCTTGAAGAACTTGGCAGCGTCGCGCTGCCAAGTTCATCAAGGCGCACAATTCCACCCATGAAGAGGTCGCTGCAGCTGGCGAACAGTTCTTGGCATCTGTATATTCACCAAAAGATGAAGGAAGGACACTAGATGAGCTTCGATTTTCAATCTTCACGAAGTCATTGACCAAGACTGTCTTCGACCTGACTGCCCTGCCCCCTACAAGCACAGCTGCGAAGCAGCATTTCTTCCGAGTGTACCACCAGGTGCAAGCATGGTACGGGAGTGAGCTTGACCCCACCACTTGGGGCTGGCGACGATCAGCCCAAGGACTCCTCCCAGTCACAACTACAAAGGACCCTGCTCCCAGCGAAGTGCTGCGTGCGATAGCATGCAAGTGCGTCCAGGGGTGCAGGGGCAAGTGCTCCTGCAGAAAGGCGGGATTGAAATGTTCAACAATCTGCCTTAACTGCCGGGGCCAGGCTTGCAGCAATGCTCCTACCGAAGAAGAGGAGGTTGGCATCAGTGGCCCCATCATTTTGGACGACGAAGTGGAGGCGATGGAGGGCGAAAAACAGAACGAAGAAGCAGAGGACGGATCTGTCGACGAACACCAAGAAGCCTGGGGACCTGCGTCCGAGGATCCAGAAGCGGGCCCATCGTCTAAATGTACATAGTCTTTCATTTTTCATTTATTTTACAGACCTTATTACTTATATTATTAAATTTTAAGACACGAATTGGTTATACAAATACATTTGGTATATGGTAATTATTTTTCTTCTTCAATCCTGATTCCCTAAAAAGCGAACATCAGCAATCGCAGCTCACAATTTGAATTAAGAGAGAAAACAAGAGTCAATCACTGTCCGTTCAAACTGAAGTGCTCTCAGAATGCAAAATTCGATTATTCACAACTTTCATTTAATGAGTTTTTGAACTCCAACAGCCGTTCAGGTGCAAGAGGCAACTGAAAGTCGAGGAAATCGGTATGTTCGCCAAGATAGGAAAACCCTAACTTCGAACGGGGATTACTCCCTCAAATTCTCATCAAAATTTAAAGTGGGGGGGGGGTAATTTGACGCAGAATTGTATGCTCTTTAAAAAAGGAACGTATAAAATTTTCTGTGCTACCCATAGTTTTTGTGTTATACGCAAAAAACCGAATACAGTCCGAAAATTTTGCAGTTTTTTGGCCAAGATAGGAAAAACACCTAACTTCGAACGGAGATTACTCCCTCAAATTCTCATCAAAATTTAAAGTTGGGGGGGTCATTTGACGCAGAATTTTATGCTCTTTAAAAAAGGACAGTATAAAATTTTCTGTACGGCTCATAGTTTTTGAGTTATACGCAAAAAACCGAAAAACGTCCGAAAATTTTGCGGTTTTTTGCCGCCAAAAGTTAAGCTCACCTTCTGCGATGGGGCAAACTCAGATTACATGTTTTCTACATGGAATGAAGGTATTAAAACCATTTCCAGCTTGCCGGAAATTATTGCAACCCCCATCCCTAATTTTACTGGACTATTAGGCAGGTATCAACACTAGAGGTCACTACTTTGAACCACTTCGTATTTCCAAGTCCTTCGTATTTATTCTACCATGGAATCACCTACACCTACTTTGTCCACGGTAAATTATTGACCAGTAGGTATCTAGGGAGGAACTGCAAGTGCAAAAATATTCGGAGAAAAGGAAATAAAATTAAAATAAGTAGGTAAAATTAAAATAAACGAAGTAGGAGTTTTTATAACCGATATCGATATATATCGGTTGATATCGATATTATGAAGCCGATATCTACCTGGTATCGATACCACTCTTCCGATGTCAATATCGATACCGATAACGATATCGAGCCCTCGATATCCCATCCCTACATAAAATGTACGGATAGTACAATTCATACACGTTTATACGAACTCGTTTCACAGCTGATTACAACTCGAAATCATCAGCTGATCGATTTATCAGATGAGGATGGAAATGATTATTTTGAAGAAACGTTTCCCTGTTTGGCCTTTGGCTACCTACCTACTTGTCCTATTCATTTTTCGTTAAATTATTTCGAATATTCCAACGTCAGTCGTCTTGTTCTTCTTCTCTTTCAGCACTTGCGTCGAAGTGTCTAATTTCGTAAGATTCGTAAGATCTAACGTTAACCGCAGACGGCGACGTTTCTGGCGGCCCCCGTTATCAGTTTCTTTCTTCTCGAAAACCCGACTTCGAGGGCCTTGACGCTCTAAACTAAAATATTATTTCTCCTCGGGCTCGTCGTTACACGTATGATTCACCTCTTGTTTTTTTCCACTCTCGCTGACTTCCCATCATTCTCACAGGTGTACCTCCCCTCCCCTCACCCCTTCACCGTCATCGTCCGTCATTTAATTAGCTCCTGATTGGTCCCCCTCTCTGGCTTTAGCCCCCCAATTGGTCCCTCTCCCCCTCCCTGGCTTAGCCCCCCTCCCCCTCTTGTACTAGGCCGAGGCCGAATCCGGCTCAACCGCTATATTACTACAACAGATATTGTTCCTTCAGGTCCCACCCACTTCACTTCCAACTCGTCCAGCACGATAGATCTTGCTATAGTCGAAAACCTAGACCACGTCACTAAATTTGCACAATATTCTACCCCTGCAGTTTCAGCACATCATCATTTAGTCATTACTTTTAAAATCCCTCCTTTGCACTTCAAGCCTATTACAATATCTTCCCGTAATTTCAAACAGATCCATAGAAGCAACTTACTGGAATATGCTGATAATCTAAAATGGGATGAGTTGTACGGCATGACTGATACATCTGAGATGGTATCACATTTCAATGAATTAGTCATGGATTGTATGGATGTAAAGAGTTTTATTATGAAGCGAACTGGGAAGATAAATTGGAATGCGAGAGATGAGAACGAACGAAGGATATTAACTTTAATGGCGATAATAAAACTGAAGTAGCAGGTAGAGACAGAAAACAGCAAGGGACCGTCTCATGCCAACCCGCACGACACACACAGCAACAAGTTCTAGTGAGAGCCAATGAGGCTAATCAAATGTTCGTATTCGCATACTCAATACGCCCCCTCGAAAAGAACATCAAATCACACAATATTTATCAGAGATTAGAACAATCAACATGAACAAAGAAACATCACTTCAATAAATTCACAATTTCAAACCTAGTAACTTCAAAAGCTCCAAATGCTTAACTTTACCCAACGGCTTTGTAAAAATATCTGCAAGCATATGGTCTGTTGGAACATACTCCACAACAATTGTCCCATCCCTGACATGATTTTTAACAAAATGATATCTTATGTCGATATGTTTACTTTTTTGATTCACAATGTCATTCTTTGCAACTTGGATAGCACCTAAATTATCGCAAAAAACTTTAGTAGGCGTTTTCTTAAGAATCGGAATAAATTCAGATACCAGTTGGCGAAGCCAAATGGTCTCCTGAACACTAATAGATAATGAAACGTACTCTGCCTCACAAGAGGACAGAGCGATGGAATTTTGTTTTTTACTGGACCAAGACAACAAACAATTTCCTATTTTAGCGCAACTTCCAGAAATTGAATGTCTACCAGTTAATTCGTTTCCCCAGTCGGCATCACAATATATATTAAGATCAAAATTCTCCGATTTAGAATATTCCATCGAAATTTTACGAGTACCATTTAAATATCTGAAAATCCTTTTCACCGCAACCCAATGCACTTTCTTGAAATTATTATTGAAACGACTTAAGGCATTCACTGCAAACACTAGGTCTGGTCGTGACATCTGGGACACATAAAGAAGGGAGCCAATAGCCTCTTGATATGGAATGTTTTCAGGCTTGAAATCAGAGTCCTCCTCATGGTCCACCACCAACAGCCTCGTGTTTTGCTCCATTGGTGTAGAAACAGGGCGGCTTTCGTCCATCCGAAATTTCTTTAGTATTTCCACAATATATTTCTCCTGGCTGATCCACAGTTTTCCAGATTTTCGATCACGTGTAATATCCATGCCGACACAATGCTGAACCTCGCCTAAGTCTTGCATTTCGAACTCGCGCTCGAGATGGTTCTTTATCGTGGCTTTTTGATCATTTTTGCTTGTAATCAAGATCAAATCATCAACATATAGTGCTATGATTGCAATGTCATTACCATCAAGCCGATAAAAAATACATGGATCAGCCTCAGACTTCCTGAAGTTCATTTTCTTCAATACAGAACAAATTTTTGCGTTCCAACACCTTCCTGCCTGTTTCAGGCCGTAGATGGCCTTTTTGAGTCTCCACACCTTCCCTTCAGCAGGATTCAGAAGCTCGGGGGGTGGTCTCACATAAATTTCTTCACTGAGGTCCCCATACAAGTACGCCGTTTTGACATCGAGGTGGTCAATATTTAGATCCTTCTGAACTGCCAGAGCTATCAAAAAACGAAGAGATGAGTATTTTACAACCGGTGAGAATGTTTCATGGAAGTCAGCGCCTTCAACCTGCGAACAACCTCGGACGACCAATCTCGCCTTGAATTTCCGTGGACCACCATCCTTCTCCTTTACACGGAACACCCAACGAGTGGTAAGGGGTTGCTTACCCTCGGGAAGTGATACTACCTCGAATGTTTCGTTCATGACAAATGATGCAAATTCATCTTCAGTGGCAGCAATCCATTCAGCTGCAAATTCGCTATTAATTGCCTGCTTGTAGGTAGTCGGGACCTGAAGTGAAGCATCACTCTCAGCTAGAAAAGTGATGTGGTCGGGAAATTCCCTAGGTTTAGGCTGACGTTTGCTTCGACGGACCCCAACATCATCGATTTCAGCGAGACCTTCTTCTGCAGGTAAGTACTCTTCCGTGTCTGTTTCAAAACCAGCAAAATCTACAGACTCCCGAGTAACACTTGGTTCAGTCAGTGTATTGACACTGTCATCAAGACTAGACGAATCATGATGACTCGCCCTGCTCTCAGGTGTCAAATCAACATCGACAGATGGGCTTGGCGGAATATCGGTATCGTGATCAAAATTTTGGTTCTGATCATTAATGATCTTTGGGTCACACCCTGGGTCCACATGGAGAGTCTCCACAGAATCCTCCTCCTCCAAGAAAATTGCATCCCTGCTTACGATCACATCATTTCGCCCATGAACTGTATCCATAAATCGATAGCCTTTTATATCCGAACAATAGCCCACAAAAGTCATTTCTTTGGATTTTGGATCCCACTTTCGCCGGATTTCCTTGGGCACATGGACCATCGCCTTGCAGCCAAATATCCTCAAATGGCTCAAATCTGGTTTTTTACTGGTCCACGTTTCGAAAGGTGTTTTACCTTTCAATATTCTTGACGGAGAACGGTTGACAATGTAGGCAGCTGTGGCTACAGCTTCAGCCCAATACTTTTTTCCAAGACCAGCGTCAACCAGCATGGTACGCGCCTTCTCTACCAGGGTACGATTCATCCTTTCTGCAACTCCGTTTTGAGATGGTGAGTATCTCACAGTAGTTTGATGACGTATGCCCGACTCTGCAAAGTACCTTTTCATGGCTCCGTTGACATACTCTGTACCCTGATCTGAGCGAAATTTTTTTATTTTTCGCCCCTGTTGGCACTCAACTTCCGCCTTAAAGTCCTTAAAACACTGAAAAACCTCGTTTTTTTGTGCTAAAAAATACACAGAGACGTATCGGGAATGGTCATCAATCAAAGTCAAAAAATAACAACTTTTTCCGACTGATTTTACTTCCATTGGGCCACATAGGTCTGAATGGATGAGCTCGAGAAGGTTGTCACACCTATTTCCCCTACTCCTGAATGGAAGTCTGGATTGTTTCCCTGATAAACATAGCTTACACGATCCATTGAGCTTAGCGTTACCATCAATGCCCATCGAATTTTTCTTCAAAATATCAATGCCCTTCATGTTTAGATGGCCTAAACGGCGGTGCCAGAGAGCATTCTTGTCTCTGGAGAACATACAGACAGCTGCAGTTTCTGAGCGTGTGTTCATGCGGTATATCCCGTTTTCCGAGGTCGCAGTGGCAAACAATTCTCCGCTCTGATCATAAATACGACCACCTTTCTGGTTGAACACGACTGTATGGCCTTGTTCAGCAATTTTGCTTACAGATAAAATATTAACAGCAGCTTTTGGTATGAGCAGTACGTCATTAACTTGCACTTCGGTACTCTCATTTCCGGCAATGACCTCCAAGTCCACATTTCCACACACCTTAGCTGTCAGTTCACTCTGATCAACAGAACTGACTTTCACCTCCTTATCAAGGGTTTTCATGAAGGAAACATTGCTACAAGCTATGTGTGAGGAGGCACATGAATCCAGATACCAACCACTTTTGTCTTGTGAGTTGGGAAAACATGCAATGAAGGCCTTTTTTGCTTTGTTAGTACCACTGGAGGTTTTTTCAGCAGTAGACTTTTTGTTTTTATTCTTTGAAGGGCACTTGTTAGCCATATGACCATATTTATCACATGAGAAACATTTAATTTTACCTTTCTTTTTGACGTAAAGGGCTGTTTCTTCGTTGGAAGTCTTTACATCAGGTGGACGAGAACTGATTTCCTGGAGAAGTTTTACCTTCACAGAATCGCCGGTGATCGCAGTTCCCGAACTTTCCAACCCCATGATCATTGGTCTGTATTCTTCAGGCAGACCAGCTAACAATAACGCACCTACCCACTCGTCAGCTACCTTAAATTGAATTTCGTTCAATTTTTGTGCTGTAGACAGAATGCTGTTACAGTACTCTTCAACTGACTTGCAGTTCTCAAGTCGGGTAGTGCACAGAGTCCTCAACAGGCTTACCTTCCTCGTTAATCCACTATCTTCAAAGGCTTTCTGGAGCGAAATCCACGCCTCCATCGCCGAGTTAGCATTTTGAATGTGGGGATAATTTGATTTATCAACTGCCAAAATGATTTCTGATAGGGCTTTCTTGTCCTTGGTCGCATCTATCTCTTTCGGCACCTGTCTCTCATCCTTGGTGGTAATCAAGGGCACCTCAATAACTTCCCACAGCTCCTTGATGACCAAAACGGCCTTCATAGCCATCTTCCAAGATGCGAAATTTTCGCGACCCACCAATTTTTCGATATTAGTCGAATTTGACTGAGCACACATGTTCGTTATAGACGAAGCAAGGGATCCAAGAACAAAGGAACTTGGTCACGTGGGGAACCGACACTTGAAAAACTGCTCACGCTTGTTCGCAACGGGAAAAACTTTCACTTTTAGCTTCTAAACTGCGAAACTGGGCTCATAACCTAAAGAGTTTTATTATGAAGCGAACTGGGAAGATAAATTGGAATGCGAGAGATGAGAACGAACGAAGGATATTAACTTTAATGGCGATAATAAAACTGAAGTAGCAGGTAGAGACAGAAAACAGCAAGGGACCGTCTCATGCCAACCCGCACGACACACACAGCAACAAGTTCTAGTGAGAGCCAATGAGGCTAATCAAATGTTCGTATTCGCATACTCAATAGGATGCCCATGCTCCTGTCAAGCAATACAAGGTAAAACATCCTCCAAATCCCTGGTTTAGTCCCTTTATCAAATTTCACTTCAACAAAATGGATGAATACTTTAAGCTATGGGACCTTACGAAGGCACAGGAGGATCGTGAGGCCTATGTGAGACAACGTAATAAAGTAAAATCTTATATCCGAATGGCCAAGAGGAAAGATTGTTCTACTAAACTTGATCCCGCTACCCATAATTTAATAACTCTCTGGCGCAATGTAGAAAAAATTGGACTTAAAGGTGGTAAATTTGCTGCTGAACCGTCTCACACTCCTGATGACATCAATAGATTTTTCCTGAGGAACCAACAACCTACAGCCACCCATAACACATCCGCTATTCAAATCACAGAGGGGTTCTCATTTAGTTGCGTGGAGGAGGTCGACATCACCACAGCTTTCTTTTCTATTGACTCTCATGCTGCCGGTTCTGATGAGCTTCCTCTCTCTTTCCTCACACTTTTGTTTCCAGTTATTCTGAAGTATCTCTCGTATATTGTCAACAGCTGTATCACGTTTGCTCAATTCCCCGTTCAATGGAAATCGGCTGATGTTGTACCCATTGGTAAGGTCAGCAACCCTGTATCTTTGGATGAATTTCGACCAATTTCCCTCTTGTGAATACCCTGTAAAATTCTTGAGTTTGTATTATCCAAACAAGTTATTTCATACCTTGACAGCCAATCTCAGTTGAGTCCATTTCAATCAGATTTTCGTCGGGGGCACAGTTGTATTACTGCACTCACTCATGTAACCGAAAATATTCTTCAACGATTTAACGAGAATTTAGTCACTGTTGGAGTCCTGTTGGATTTTTCAGATGCTTTTGGTTCTATAGACCATAACATATTCATGACAAAGCTTTTTAATGAATTCCAGTTTTCCTCCACAGCTTGCAAGCTGGTAGCGTCATTTCTCAGTGGCAGAACACAACGTGTCCGAGTAGGCAAATCCATTTCTGGCTCCTTGCCAATTACTACTGGTGTTCCTCAGGGGTCCATTCTGGGCCCCTTGTTCTTTTCCATCTATGCCAATGATGTCATTACCAGTCTTGGTGGCCATGTCTACCAAAATACGCTGACGATGTTCAGTTTTATTCGTCTTGCCCACTGGCAGATCTTTCGTTTTTGCCTTTAAAAAAAATATATATTGTGTTAAAAAAAGTAATTCTATTAGCGCCATCAGCAATTTGTATTTGTAATTGTGTTGTACAGTGTCTAAGTGGGGCCTTGAGCCCTGAAGCTGTGAAAATTAATAAATTCTCAATTCTCAATATTTCTGCCCGTCCACTCACCGTACACGGCACTTTCCTTAAGCCGCGGTTACACTTGCGGTGTTGGGCCCAACACCGAATATTCGTCGGCCTCTTCCTGCAAGTGTAACCGCGGGACAAATGCCCGAATGCGCGCAGATGTTGGTGCTCGGGGATGCTCGGTCAAAAGGCGGTTTTTTGTTCCGAGTCAAAGGCGGCGAATATTGGCCAACTAGTGCACTTGTACAGCGCATTCACATGCGGCCGAGTGGTAGGCGGGTTTGCTTCCCGAGGCAAGCTGAAGGCGCAGAGCTCGCGTTCGTTAATAAGTGAACCCGGAGTGTGAATCACAGGAAACATTTTCCTGTGACCCACACTCCGAGTTATTGCTGTGTTGTTGATCCGATTATCCAAAAGAAATCGATTTGGCTGCCGCCACCACGAGTTCGTCCACTTCCATGTTGTTCCAAGTAGACAGCGAAACTGCGTTCATCGTCGCTTGCCCGAATAGGCGTCGATGCTCGAGGTTGACAGCCAACACCGCATGTGTGTGCGGGGTGCACGTCAAGATTCGGCAAACTCCGAGCATAGGGCGAGTATGGGCGAATATTCGGTGTTGGGCCCAACACCGCAAGTGTAACCATGGCTTTAGGTACCGTGAACCAAAATTAATTAAATTAGGTTTGTTGGTTTTATTTGGGGGTCTAACTGGTCTTCGAAGATCCGCGTTACTGTCAGTCATCCTATGACTCTCTTGTCCTTCAATGGCAGGTGGAGCGTAGTTGCGCAACCGCTACAGCATAAGTTGGCATACTGGTTACAGTGTGGTTTGCCTCGCGCGGGATGCGTCGGGGTTGTGCCATGCCTGGCCGTGCCTTCTCCCACCGCTAGTGCGGGGCGCCTCTTGTTCCCCTTGCAGTGCCGGGCTGTGGCCGGGCTCGGCGGGGTCCTCTCTTCCCTGCTGGTTGTTGCTGGGTTCGCCCCCTTGGTCGCGGTCGCTAGGGAGTGGAGCCAGGCGGGCGCTACTACCCCGTCTGGTGGAGTCTCTCCCTCTTCTGAGGGAGGGCCCGATAAGAGCCCCACTGGGCTAATTCGGTTTCCTTCGATAAACTGTCAGTCATCCCAAAATGGTGCAAAATATAAGGTTGGCATTTTCAAAATGCCGTAGCTCGAAAACTTGAAAAAAAGTTATGGTTTTAATAATCACGTCATTAAATTGTATTGTAAAGTTTAGGTTTTTTTTACAGACCACTCGGAGGATTGTACGTCGTGCCATTTGTTCATTGTAACACGGTTCCTCTCCCCGTCACCCACGTCCCTCCACCGTCTAGGTTCACGGTCACCTTTCTCTACCCCACTCCTACCACCCAACACACCTCCTCTCCTACCCTGCGTTTCCCTTCCCCGTCCTATTCCTTTTTCGCATCCGCACGGGAAAACCCCACTGTTGCAATCCCTCGTCTCGCGCCACTGGAAATGGGTGGGATTCCCCCTTCTCCGTCATTCTAAAGAGTGCGCCACCTCTCCCCTCGGTCATCTCCAGAGGTAGGCAAATGCCACATTGCCACGGCGCCACATTAAAATGCCACATTTGACCGATTTTACGGTAAAATGCCACATTTGGCCGACTTGGTGGGAAAATGCCACATTTGGGCCAACAACTGAAAAAAAAATTAGGCTTCAAGGCTGTAGTGCAGGAACTGGAGGATGATGCCGCATGTGTGAGAACCGCCAAAACTGTAATTAAAGACCCCCAATAATAGCTCTCACAACTCATTTACTTGAAGTCCAACTTCGGCGACATCCCACCAATCATCGAAAAATTGCAATCACACAATTTACCATTGACCACGGGGATTTCAATGATGGAGGAGATAAGCAACAGGAAATTTCTGGGCCCGATAGGGAATAAAATCGAGGCCAAGGTGCAGGCAGTCCTCTCCAGGAATTGCGGATGGGAGGAGATGAGGTCAGCAGCCAGCACTCTCTCTGGAGAAGTGGCCACCGTGCGAGAAGACTGGGATACGGACGACGTTCTCGCCATGAAATTCGCTCCAGTGACTTCGGGAGACGTAGAGAGGACCTTTTCGAAGATGAAATACCTGTTGTCCGACTGAAGACGCAACTTCACAATAGACAACGTCGCGGCCATCTTATTCTTTTTTCAATAAAAATTGATGTAAATTTAATGTACGTTATGCAAATATAATGTAAATAAGTTATTATTGTTATTAATTAGTAAAAATATAGCATATGTTCAGTTTTCTACGTTTCCTATGATAACGATTTATTTTGCCACAAAGGGTCCCTTAAAATGCCACATTTCGAACAAAATAAGTGCCACATTGCCACATTATAAATGCCACATTTCGCAAAAAATAAGTGCCACATTTTGCCTGTCTCTGGTCATCTCACAGCGAAGGGGATGCGTCCTTCTGCCATAACGGTGTACAGCGTGTGTTGTACGCAATGAATGACTGTTTAGAAGAAACTAAACGGAATAGGGCGCGATACCGGAGTACTTATCGGGCGAAGAAGAAAGATGACCAGAGAGAATCTTCAAAAATTTCATCCATTGGTGACGTCGTTGTCGTTCGACAGAAACAAACGATTTCATCCTCCGTTATTATGTACCTACTCGAAAAAAATGTTCCATGTTTCCTTGCTTTGATCCTCGATCTAAACTGGTCTGGGGGTCTGAGGATGTCACCCAGATTTCATTCAACAATAAACGTACCATCATGAACACAAACTACTGGCGGCTAGACACTCCCTATGGCAACGCTTTTTTTCTTCCTAATGGCCATTAGGTGTTAGGTTGGTCATATTTATGTTCATTTTTCATATTCATCAACACCGCTTTATTTAATAAAATTCATTTCAACTATTATCTGTCGCATGTAATATTATTCGTTCCACGGCACACATATCGAACATATAGCATGTGCAATATGTGGCATGATTCACGTGGCTTTAATATTTCTAGGGTATCTATCCACTAATACTATCCTAGGGTACATAGGAAGGAACTACTAGTTCTTGTACGAATAATAGGAGCAAGAAGTAAAAAGAAGGACATGAAACTAAGATAACAAACTGGATTTAACTGCTTTACTGGATTTAAGAATTCCGTATTATTTTGTTGGCCTTCATAATATAACGACATTAGGTAAATAAATTAGGTATTACTGCACTTGCTATATACAGTTCAATTACAATTAAATTGACCTTCGACACTGCCCATGTGATGTTTTCTTTTCAGGCATCTCATGTGTCTAGGGACCACTGGTGTCAGTAACGATAAGCTATAATATTTTCTTTACTGGATTTAAGAATTCCGTATTGTTTTGTTGGCCTTCATAATATAACGACATTGTTTCCGGCGGTTTATGGTGATGCCAACAAAAAGACATATTTGACATCAAGTTTTCTGGGCACAACAGAGGCTCCAGGGCAGTGGATACTGTAGTTAAGCGTGTGTTTGGAATCCTTATGCAACCATCACAGTAATTTCATGTCTAAAGTAGATGAAGATTCCAGTGGAAAACTTGTGTTTAGAGGCTGAGAAAATGATGTTTAAGAACAAAATGACTCGCGGGTAGTTAATAAAATAATTAACTTACACTGCAGGTGTCTTTCGCTGTGAGCTGTTTAAACTGCTGAAACATAAACTCCCTCTCTTGCTCCTGTAACAGAATCCAGTAACACAGGTGATTGAAAAATTTACCAAGCAGTAGACATTTTAATCACACATTTAACACACTGAGGCTACATAAGTTATTAGCTTCTGATTTGCTGTGGATCACCATTGACCACTGGTGGGAACAGTGCCAATTTATGTGTCCCACTCTTCAAGATAGGTACTTGTACTTTCTTATCAACAAATTCAAGACTTTTTGATAAGACCCACATATATGACAAACAAACTACACATGAGGAGGCAAACAGATTAAAGCCACAATTTCTGCTCAGAATTATGCTATTTCAGAAAAAATTAAAAATGGATCTTGGGAGCAAATAGTTGAGCACTCCCGAAGAATCAAGAAGAAACAAATCTACAACAATGAAACATCGCATATTTTTTCCTTTTCTGCTAATTATTTGCAGAGATCACAAATGAAAATGAGGTAGGTACTGATCAACGTTTGCCAATCGAAATGTCATCAAATGGTGACTTGAATTTTTGTAATAAAGTACCTGCAACTCATATCACCTCAATCTACTGGACTATCTAATTAAAATCATTACTGTAATGGTAATGAATATTACTGGATAATTATTAAATATTATTTTAGGATTATGACCCACCTTGATTTGGGGTACAACCCAACCACTGCAATATCCCGACATGAGTTCGCGATTGCACACATTTCGCTGTGTTGCGAAGTAAAGTGAAATGTTTATTAAGGGACCTACATACCTTTTTAAGAAGAAGATCTTCTATGTGTCGCACTCGACTTACATATTCTTGCATTTGTGACTGTAAGATGACCTTCTCTTCATTAGCCTTCCAAAGTTTTCTCCTGTAAACGTGGTAACTGTTACAAGTTTTCTTGTATTTACTTCGCAACAACCTTAAAGCGTAACAAGCAGGATTTGAAGATGATACAAGACGGAATCCAACCACGAGGATTTCTATGCTTATTAATTTATTTTTTTGTTTCCATAAAATTATTAACACTATAGAAAATGTTTAAATGAAAAATGTTTAAATAACTAAATACATTGATTCAGGTCAGGGGATGGAAGTACAATGATTTCATCGATAAAATAAGCATGGAATGTTGACTGTCGAGTGGAAGCTTCAGAGGTCAGTTGAACTCGATAGATAGGTACCAGATGAGAGATAGGTACCACATTATATGAATAGATTGATACTGTTGTGGTACCCTTATAATATACCACTCCTGTGTATATGTTAAGATTTTTACCAATAAACAACGGAGAAGCCGAGCTACGCAGTGCGAGGGACATGGCCCAGGTAACTCTCCCCCCCAACAGTCCAACAGTCGTTCTGAAGGGACCTGAGGAAGGTAGAGGCGCTTATAATAACCGCCCAGCTCGGACATTCATCTAATTTCTCTCCAACAAGTGCCTTCTCTCTCAAACTATACCTCCTCATCACCAACTAAGCCTTCTCCTTCGCTCTAAGTTCTCCACGAGGTGAAAACCGGGCGAGAACATCCTTTAGTACTCAACGAGGTGAAAACCGGGCAAGTATTCTCCTAGATATTGAACGAGGGGAAAACAGGGCAATATCTTCCTTACCTCTTACCCAGATATCCAAGGAGGTGCAAACGGCGTGGATATCTCCCTATTCCAATATTCAACGATCTGAAAACCGGGCGAATATTTACCTAAATCCCACAGGCCTATCCAAGGAGGCTTAAACCGCGTGCATACAATCCCTCGCGCTCCTCTCTCTTCTAAAACTCCTACTCAGTCAAAATCCAACTCAGAGTCATATTTTCCTTCAAGCCAAGCATTACATTTAAAATGTAATCGAAACCAGAGTCATCACATTTCGAGAAATATTTTTACCTCAAGCCGACAAGGCAGAACGAACCACAACCCGCAGCGACCGACCCCCTGCACGCCCGCAACTGCCAAGCCACCCTGCGATTTTCACGCTCCTGCTGGTAAACCCAGCCGGAGCCACTCTCCACTTCAACTAAGATGGAACGGCCCCGCCAACTCCCTCGATACCTTCTCCGATCTCTGCCGTCCCCTCCATGGAGAAGAAAAGGGTACTGTTTCAAGCACTACCCCTTACATTTGCTCTCCACCCCACTTTCGCCACCGTCCCACACCGCACCTACGCCTCAGTGCTCAAGACTCCTCAATCCACTGACGGGCCCCCACAAACGCCGCCTCCTCTCGCTAAAGACATATGCCCACCCCCTCCGAACCCCACCGGCGCCCTCAAGGTGCCTACCGCCACCATCGCACCTCACTAACCCTCCAGTCTCCCAGCGGCTCTTCATCCGCTGCAAGTGCTCAAACCTCCCGTTCCTGATTGACACAGGAGCGGCCATCTCCATCATCCCCAACACCATCCTTCACCGCAAAACACCGTCGAACGATCGACTCCTGTACGCCCGACCATTGGTACCCACATCCCCTCCTACGGATCTACCACTCTGCCGTACACATAAACGACCACAAACATGAGTGGAAATTCACCATAGCCGAGGTTGAGAAGCCAATCCTCGGCGCCGACTTCCTTTCCTATTTCTGATTGCAAGTTGATATGAAAAACTCTCGACTGATCCACCCCGTCTCATACAAACCAATAGGGGGCTTCATCAGCTCTGTCACACCTCTTCCTCAGATCGACCCCAAATTTGCAGGACGCCTAACGACCCGAACCTAGACCAACGTCCCACCTCTCGCAAATTTAACACTACATCGAAACTCTCCGCGAAAGCTCGACGCCTCCATCCCATCCAGCTTTCGCAGGCAAAGCCCACTTCAATCAATTGATCAAGGATAAAATTGTCTGCCCTTCAAACTCCACCTGGGCTTCACCGCTCCACATATTCCACAAACAAGATGGACAAATCAGCCCATGCAGCAACTATCGAAGGCTAAATTCCAGGACAACCCTGACAACGTTCTGCATCTCTGAGACTTCTCGTCTCACCTCCATGGCACCACCATGTTCTCCACCCTGTAATGGATGAGGGGTTTAACAACGCCGCCCATACAGCGTAGTTTCCCCCTCTCTATCCTCTAGAAAGGTAGGCTGCCCCCGGAGACAATGGTTTGATTATAACGCAATGCCTCCAGGAGTTGACGATTCGTTTCCGCGAATCGACCGCCTCTTCAGCCGCATGTCAAAAAGATCGGGAAGAGCCCGCATCCAAGATGGACGGGATTCCCATATACCGTCACACTCCTCCCCTTAAAAACATACTTCTTTGGAGAAGAAGTATGTGAAGTTAGACACGGGACTGAAAGTAATATGGAGTTCTGATTCAGGAAGGTTTATCTGAAAAACTCCAAAGCTAATAGCTTCCATCGTAATGGTACTACTGAGAATTGTTACTGGTGGAGAACTTAGCTCCTTATCAATATCACTTGGCGGACTTGGACAAAAAGGAAATAAAAAAGTCGTTGTCAGAGGTTCTGGTTCAGGAAAGTTCATCTGAACAACCTCTAGGTGACTAACCCCCATCATAAGATGGACCAACTGGAATATAAAAACATATAAGTAAATGAAAGTAGTTGTCAGAGGTTCTGGTTCAGGAAAGTTCATCTGAACAACCTCTGGGTGACTAACCCCCATCATAAGATGGAACAACTGGGAAAATAAGGGGAAAAATTGGCATTGAAAGCCAGGCATTGAGCGCCTTAAGAATAATAATCAAGTTTGATAATAATAATAGTAATAATAATAATGAGTTTGATTTGATGAAAAAAGAAAATCCAATGGCCGAAGTGTATATTGATTAACAAAGGGGTTATTAAAAAGAGAAGATATTAAAAAGAGGATTCCTTCTGGAAAACCTCAGAGCTATTCCTTCTGGAAAAGCTCTCAAAAAGTGGAGGGGGTACCGAGGATAAAATCCAGCACATACCCACCAACCATGCTCTGCTACCATGTAATGGATGAGGGGTTTAACAATGCCGCCCATACAGCGTAGTTTCCCCCTCTCCATCCTCTAGAAAGGTAGGGAGGTAGTGTGACAGCTGCCCCCGGAGACAATGGTTTGATTATAACGCAATGCCTCCAGGAGTTGACGATTCGTTTCCGCGAATCGACCGCCCCTTCAGCCGCGTGTCAAAAAGATCGGGAAGAGCCCGCATCCAAGATGGACGGGATTCCCATATACCGTCAAAACCCTCGATATCTCCTGGGCATTCCACCACATCGACATTTATCGACCTCCATCATCACACCGCTTGGCCTCTTCGAATTCCTCAAGATGGGATTCGGCCTACACAATGCGGCTCAGGCCTGGCAGCATTACACATATCAAATTCTATGTGGGCTCCCCTATGTTTTCTGCTTCCTGGATGATGTTCTGATAGCTTCCAACTCCGCCGAACATCTGACACCTCTGTGACATCCACCGTACCGAAGGCCTCACCATCAACAAGAGCAAATGCTTCATCGCTGAACCATCAGTGAAAAGCCTAGGGCACCTTATCACCGCCCAGGGATCACACCGCTCACCGACAAAGTGAACTCCCTCAGACAATTCCCGCACCCACAAACCGTCACTGAGCTCCGACAATTCCTCGGGATGTTGAATTTTTACCCCCAACACATCAGACATGCCGCCCAACATCAGAAACCACTTACTGACGCCATCTCTTAACCATCCAAGAAACACAAGAACCCGAATCTGGCGTGGTCCTCGGAATTCCAGGAGGCATTCGATCGGTGCAAAACGGATGGATAAAACAACCCTCCTTACACACCGAGCCCCCAACACAACGCGCGGTCCTCCATCAAAATGTCCTCAAAAATACCTCCCTCAACATTCTTTTCCAAGACCCTCACCTATGCCCAATGCAAGTACTCCACCTTCGACAGAGAACTCCTCGCCATCTTTGAAGCCATCAAACACTTCCGTGACTTTGTCAAGGGCTGCTAGTTCTCCTTCACAACAGACCACAAGCCATTGACGCACACCCTCCTCCAGACAAGGAAATCGGCCTCTCCGCGCTGCCTCCTTCAATTCACAACTGACATTCTGCTACATGCCAGGCACAGAAACTCTGTCGTCGACGCACTCTCCCGGCCATCCCCCGCACCAATCGCTGAACTTTTCCCTTTCCCCTCCCCCAGAACACCTTGGAGCAAACCAGGACCCCACTATAGATCCAACCTAGGGAACCTACTCGCAGCCGACAAACTGCAGAAGGTCCCGCCACACCACCACGGATGCAGTACACCCGTACGTGCCACCAAACCTGCGAAAACAACTAGTCGACGACTACCATGCGCTCCATCATCCTGGGCCCCCTGCCGTTTGAACACCTCCATATCGACATTGTCAAACCGTTTCCCCCAGAAGAATGGAAACGCTATTGCCTCACAATGATTGACCATGCCACCAAGTGGATCGAGGGCACCCCACTCGCCCACATCACCAGGGAAGCCGTCATCAAGGCCTTTCTTAACAAATGGGTAGCTAGATACGGTTGTCCACGAATCGTCACAGTCGATGAAGGCCGCCAGTTCAAATCCGCGCAGTTGACAGCACTGCTCAATTACTGGGGATTACGAAACAACGCACCATGGCCAACCACCCTTAATCCAACGGGAAGGTTGAGCGATGGCACTCCATTTTGAAACAAGCCCTCTCAACCTCCAGTAGCACGGCCTCCTGGATGAAGGACCCCTACGTCATGCTGAGCCTCCGCACCGCCGCCCGTCCGACCGATGGCTTTAGTTCGGCTGAACGGACCTTCCGCACTCCTTTGCACCTACCTGCCAACATACTCCTCAAAGGACCATCATCCGCTCTTGATCAAACGCAACCTACGCCAATTACTGACATCGCTTATCCTAAGCACTTTCACTCAGCCAGCCAAATGCACTCGAAAGAACTGGGGATCCATAAAACCTTGCAACCCCTTTATTCTGGTCCCTTTCAAGTGATCCGCACCACAGTCCTTAGCTAACATCCGTCATGGAGCTCTCACCGCCCCACCGTAGCGGGGTCTCCGGCAAGAACGCCCTGACAACCCCATTACAAAACGCTACCTTCAGCCATCACGTCTTCTTCTCTCTTTAGTTTATTATTATTATTTTGCACCTTCAGCGCGTATTGTATCTTCATTGCACCATTCCTGTACCATTGCTTCAGCATCCAACCTTGTCAATTATCTGTTCTTATTAGTAAAATCTGGGGGACATCTGTCGTGGTACCCTTACAATATACCTCTTCTGAATATAATATGTTGAGATTTTTACCAATAAACAATAGAGAAGCCCACCTACGCAGTGCGAGTGACAGGCCCAGGTAACTCACCCTCGAACAGTCGTTTTGATGGGACCTGAGGAGGGTACAGGCGCCTATAAAAAGCGCCCAACTCGCCAAGCTTGGACATTCATCTAATTTCTCTCCAACAAGTGCCTTCTCTCTCAAACCCTACCTCCTCACCACCAACTAAGCCTTCTCCTTCACTCGAGGTAATATCTTTCTTACCTCTTACCCAGCTATCCAAGGAGGCAGATACAATGTATTTTCGGGAATTAGAAATCATGTTGAACAATTTCGAGACATTATACGGAAGTGCTGAATATAACAAACTTATAGAATTCTGATCAATGAAGCACGCTTCCCTCCAGTTATGACCAGCCTGAACACAGGTCCAGCAATAAAAAGCCAAAAACGTATCCCTACCAAATAGCTGAGAATATATGAATTTGTCTATGTAAATCATCTCATGAGACACCCTCGGAACCGCCAACCTAGCATCAGGCTTCCAGGAAGATCTACGCCTCAGAGGAGTCGTGGGAATGCAAGCTCAGCACTTAATCTGCCGACCAACATCCTGGGCAGACCTTATAAATATCACCCCATCTCAATCCGTCACTCTCGTCCGCAGCATCCAAGTCCACGCGTCCTAGATCTGTACATTATAATAAGGTTTCGTAAATAAAAGTTTTTTCAAAACATAAGACCCCACATCCGTGACGTCATTGGCGCAGTCGGTAGGACACCTCCCGGAAATCAACCAATCAAGGAATCTGGAGCCTTATCAACGACTATTGAGGTGTATTAGCTATTTCCAGAATCGACCCATCGGGGGAACCAGCATTCGCTAATCCGAAACCTGCAAGTCCTTCCTTCTCGGAGCGGAGTCGACCACTTGAGGAGCCATTACCGGAAGAAGACAACAGCTGCCATCGGGCGGGAGTCAACAGAGAGCAGGACACATCATCGTGGCAACTCAAGAAGGCGGACTCCTGTAAGTCCTTCAAGAATTTTCAATTTCCCGAAATATTTTCTGAATTGAATAATATCGTTACAACCATGCAGCAGGCGCAAGCAACGCCTCAGTTTAAAAAGGAGTATCTTTCAATGGTCCCCGACTTTTCGGGTGAACCAGAATTACTAGACAGATTCATTACCATAAGTGATAAACTGCTAGGAAAATTTATCAACCAACAGGATCCTGATGATTTTCAAAACGAATATTTGTTGAATTGTATTCTTTCAAAGATTAAAGGGCCAGCAGCCGAAACACTATGTTCACACGATGTAGGGACATGGGCGGAATTGCGAACCGCTCTTATTGACAACTTTTCAGACAAGAGGGATATGTGGACCCTTGTCCAAGAAATGGGTAATTTTAAACAAATGTATAATGGAGACGCCTTTAAATATTACGAACGATTAAATAAGCAGCTTAATTTGGGCATTTTTTATGTACAAGTAAGGCCGGAATTAGACCCGACCGCAGTGATTCCATTTCTCAAAAAATTAGGGCTTAGATGCCTATTAAAGGGATTAAACGAGCCATTAGGTTCACTAATGCGGACTAAAAATCCGACGAGCATGGGAGCTGCTGCTAGCATCCTTATTAATGATTTTCAGTATATACCATCATATAGACAGATGGCTTATAAAAATCAAGCGAGCTCTTATAATACCTCGCACAATTCTTTCAAAAAACCAGAGGGTTCCAGTCTTCACCAAGACAAAGGGAAAAAACCCTCCCAGCAGGCCTCAAGACCCCAGACGATCCCCCAAAACCAGAAAAAACCTATAGTCCAACAAGGGACATTTAAACCCAGGTTCCCTCAGAACCAGAGTAACTATAAACCCAACAATTATCGTCAACCGACACAGGCAAATCAGGGCAATTATAGACCTAATAATTCTAATCAGCCCACGCCTATGAGTGCTAGAACAACTAGGACAACTTATCCTATGAACATGATACAAGGCAATGACAATGGAGATAATTTCGACCCCGATAATGAAACGTATGATACCGAAGAGTCCTATCAAGCAGTTGACGACGATTCGCAAGAACAGCCTTTTTTAGAAGAAGAGGTCGAGTATTCCGGAGAGGAAATTCCTTGCCTTATATCATTTCAGATGTTAAGATAATAAAAATATTATTGGACACTGGAAGTACCCGCAGTTTTGTAAACAAAAAAATTAGTCAAGAGCTTTTTGAAGATTTTATTCAAGATTGTAAGTAGGGTAGAAATGTATTTTCTGGCACATTCCTGTTTGAACATGCTCGTCGGGCGGACCAGCTGCCTCCTGCCTTAGCGGGCGAGTCCACCTTCTCACCCATCCCTTACCAACCCCCTCACCCACCCCTTAACCCCTCACCACCCTACCACACCACCCCCCACCATCAACCCCCCCACTCCCCCATTCACATTTCGCTCCTAGTTTTCGCATTAGATCAGTTCCTAGTAACATGTCAAAATCTTTATGAAAATCATACAGATGAAACTCACTTTCCAAGTCTATGTTGGTATTGAATATTTTGGATATTGGAAGTCTCACAAATTGGGTTCCTTCAGTTTCTCCGTGAGGAGTAACGACCTTGAATTTACAATAGTAGGATAAGAATGTAGGTTCTGGGACATTCCTGTTTCAACATGCTCGTCAGTCTAACCAGCTGCCTCCTGCCTTAGCGGGCGAGTCCACCTTCTCACCACCCCCTCACCAACCCCCTCAACCACCCCTCAACCACCCTCCCCCCTCACCAACCCCCCCCCTACCGCCCCCTCATCATCCCTTACCTCCCTCACTCCTCCCCTCTCACACCACCTCTCCCCACTACCCCCTCGCCATTACCCTCATCCACCCCATTACCCCCCCCCCCCCCCAGGACATCGCCCTATCGCCCCCTGCCGCCTCCAGACCTCCACCCACTCCACCCCCTGCCGCCTCCAGACCTCCACCCACTCCACCCCCTGCCGCCTTCAGACCTCCACCCACCCCCGCCAACTGTCACCTCCAGACCTCCACCCACCCCCGCCCACTGACACCTCCAGACCTCCACCCACCCCGCCCCCAGCTGCCTCCAGACCTCCACCCACCCCGCCCCCTGCCACCTCCACCCACCCCGCCCTCCTCCGACCCTCACCTCCTCCTACCCCTCCACCCTCCATCACTCACACACCTTCATCCCCCACCCCCCACCTTCGCACTTCATCACCCATCAACCTCCTACCACCCTCACCACCTCACACCCCCCCCCCCCCCCCGGCCGCTACGCCCCACCCCCTCGTCGCCTCACCCCCCTCACCCATCACCTCAAACCATTATTATGAATACCTACCAACTTAGTTGTACTACCTACCAAATAATCATAATGACGTCACCCCACCCCACCCCTCCCCTACCACCATCGTGGAATACCGTTTTGACTATGAATACCTACCTAATTAATTGTATCAGGTAATCATAATGACGTCACCCCACCCCCTCCAACCATCTTGGAATTTCTGGAATACCGTTTTGACTATGAATACCTACCTACTTAATTCTATCAGTTAACCATAATGACGACCCCTTTCCACAATCTTGGAATTTCTGGAATTCCGTTTTGATTATGAATACCTACCAACTTAATTGTACTACCTACCAAATAATCATAATGACGTCACCCCACCCCACCCCTCCCCTACCACCATCGTGGAATACCGTTTTGACTATGAATACCTACCTAATTAATTGTATCAGGTAATCATAATGACGTCACCCACCCCCTACCTCCACCATCTTGGAATTTCTGGAATTCCGTTTTGATTATGAATACCTACCTACTTAATTCTATCAGGTAAGCATAATAAAGTCCCTCGGAATTTCTGAAAATCCTGTTTGACCATGAATACCTACTTACCTACTTGACACTCAAAACACTGGACTTATTATGATACCCACCTACTTATGTAAATAATATTAAGGTGAATGTTCGAAATGTTGATTCTCACCCAAACATAATGGGGAGATATTAATCTACCTATGAAAATATTTCATTATGATTGTAATTAAAATGATCATCTCCAACCAGACAGGTGTGTCTCGTTATTATATTTGTCTTGAGCTAAACAATTTTTTGAGGCCAGCCGTTCCTGTGCACCAAAAAGCTTCGTCAACACTATCGTGAATCAAATGGTATAAATCCGGCCGGGATATCATCACAAGGGAGTACCTGATTATAATCAAGGATGGCTGTATGAAGTCGAGTTGGTTGTTCTGCGATATGAGTGGTGGACTACTGGAGGTAGGTACTTGTGAAACTTGAACAAACGTTGAAGTATTATTGATGGGTAAATTATTACACAATGGTAAATTATTAAAAAACGGTAAATTATACATAACGGCAATTATTACACAAGGGTAAATTATTACACAACGGTTCATCTACCAAGAAGGGTCTGGATTTTGTTGATCGGTACTTTTGCAACTTGAACAACCGTTGAAGTATTATTGATGGGCAAGTTATTACACAACGGTTCATTACAGGTATTGACCACAGAAAACAGTGACAGAAGGGGCATCTATTTCACTGGCTGTCGCCCATAAGCGCTAATGACATGAAAGGGTAGGTACAAAAGCGCAAAACTTTGTGAAAATGCATGAGCGAAAAGCGCAGCAACGTATAATATATAACATATAATATAGCACCAAAAAGCGCGACGTATTTCAAGTTTAAAAACAGATGATGATATAGAATTCGTATGATAACTTGAACTTCAAGAAATTGAAGGTAGTCAGAACGGTAGTCCAAATCACGGCTTCACTTGCTTCTTCATTCCCATTTTTCGGACATAGTCAATTAACGTAATTTCGTTCGTCTCCAACTTTTCCCACACTGCTAGTACAGAGCAGTGAGGTGAGTGAAATTGGTCCTTTAAATGCCGATGATACGATTCAGGTCCGTTTGTCGTTCGAGGAATTTCACTCATGGGGGGTCGTGCCCATAATTTTGGCGGAAAAGTACTTTGTGGTCCAATGTAGGTTGAGGCCAGGTATTCCACAAAATCGCCCAATCTATTATCGGTAGGCACTTGGGCGATAATATCAAGGAAAGCTGTTTCAACGAGAGACTGTGGAACGTATGACAGACCGAAGAATGTTTTTAAAAATTGGCCAACGTTTGAATGCTAGGAGTAATCGCCTTGTAGACCTAGGCGTTGAATTTTCCGGTAAAAGCTCTGACCCAAATGGAAATCACAGCAAGCTACCTGTACGCTAGGAAAAACAGTACTCACCGCAGTGTGAGCAGCTTTCTCGAAATCAAGTATGCAGAAGGTGGGGCTCAGATTCAACTGCATATCCCGGCATAAATCCTTAAGGAAATTCCACATGTTTACGTAACATTTTTCTGTTTTGTTTGGTAAAAAACAATAGGCAAGTTGGTAGTAACAACCATCCGAGAACGCGTGTACGGTATATAGCTGCGTAAAATGCCTAGGAGCGACATAAAAAGTTCCATCGGCTAAAATAGTGCCACTTCCGCACAAAAATGTGAGGTTACGGGGTGTAGTCAAAATTATAAGTTCGTTCATTTTGTGAACATGCACAAAGTCTTCTTGAGTACTTGTTTTGTACTGCCGCGATAGTGCTTGATCAAGTGCTTCTTCTCTACTCTTGGGATGACTATCGAGATGTTTCCTTCGTTGCCAGTACAATGACTTCCGGATCGTTGTAATATCGTCTCCCTGGAGTTCAGAATTTTCTATTGTCGACAGTTCCCTTCGTATAATCTTCGAAGGCCGTTCATGAAGGTCTAAAGACGCTTTCCTTTTGCACTCATTTCTTATGATATGCCTCTCTGTATCACGTGTGGTTGGCTGTTCGTGGTTATGTTGACGTTCGTGACTTACGATGTGAGTGAAGATGCTGTTCGTCACCATACTACTTGAACATCGTCTAGTAGTGCACCGCCAACTCACTGTACCATCACGATTTACGCGACTCTTCCTGTACCTGTAATTGTCTAAAACTAAACAAGTCACTCCTTTGTTAGTCACTGACACACGAAATAAATGTTCCATCGCTCTCGGAAGGCTTCACAACGACTGACAAAAATAGAAGATAGACAGTTTAGTAACGGCTTATTTAGACACAAGTGTTACTGTTTACTTTGCAAGGTGAATCCATCGATATAAACAAATGTTTCAATCAGTGAGTGAACCTCGCGCTTATCGACTCTTGGAATCGCGCTTATCGAACTAGACCTTCTCACAACGGTCGCGCTTACTAGACATAGATATTTACGGATAACTGAAGATTAGCGCTTATGGGTTCCACCGATTTCACTCCACATAAACAATTTTCCTTTAGGCTGTATTATTTTAGCAACATTTGACTCGTGATTTAGGTAGGTACCTAGTAACGAGTACGGGGTTAGGTACTAACCTACGTAGGGTCTGCGATTCACATAGTATATTATATAGACGGGTTATATATACAGAGAGCTGTGATCTGTAACAGGAGGGGTATTCTGTACAAAATAATAAACCGTTGTGCAGGGATTTGCAGCGTTTTCTTTTTATTCAAACCAAAATACTTCAAACGTACATAAATTCAAAATGTTTGACCGCCATATAAGGATACCGTCAAATGAGGCCATGATTCGGTCATGAACGGAACTCTTGATCCATGCTCAGTAGCTCTTAATCTTGAGATTATTCTTTTAGGATCATTATTCAATCGAGCGGGACATTGTTCTAGGATCATCGAGCTGATTGGGTGTGCAATTTGAACTGATCTTAAGAGCGAGAAAATATAGGAATGAACGGGGCAATCTCGTGCCTGGGTAGGCAGCACTGGGCCCGGGGTGAGTTCTAATATTGTGATTCATTGTGTGAATATTATTAAGACGCCACTACACACATGTGAATAGACTTTCTGACTTTGCGAAATTTTTTATATTAAATAGTCCGAACTTGTACCTAAAAAGATCTGTATTTTGTCGAATATAAAGTTGTGTTCATGATCGATCCAGAGCTTGTGCTTATCCCGAGAACTTTTCATTGGTGCCGAAACCCGGGAAGTTCTGCCCCATGGCTGAGTGACTATCCAGCGTGTGAGGTTAAGCTCAACTGCGGTCATTCGCCTAACTTGTAGTTTTTAATCAGTAGTCAGGCTGCTCATCACCCATCAACCTCCTACCACCCTCACCACCTCACACCTCCCCCCCCCCCCCCGCCCACAACCACTACGCCCCACCCCCTCGTCGCCTCACACCCCTCACCCATCACCTCAAACCATTATTATGAATACCTACCAACTTAGTTGTACTACCTATCAAATAATCATAATGGCGTCACCCCACCCCACCCCTCCACTACCACCATCGTGGAATACCGTTTTGACTATGAATACCTACCTAATTAATTGTATCAGGTAATCATAATGACGTCACCCACCCCCTCCAACCATCTTGGAATTTCTGGAATACCGTTTTGACTATGAATACCTACCTACTTAATTCTATCAGGTAAGCATAATAAAGTCCCTCGGAATTTCTGAAAATCCTGTTTGACCATGAATACCTACTTACCTACTTGACACTCAAAACACTGGACTTATTATGATACCCACCTACTTATGTAAATAATATTAAGGTGAATGTTCGAAATGTTGATTCTCACCCAAACATAATGGGGAGATATTAATCTACCTATGAAAATATTTCATTATGATTGTAATTAAAATGATCATCTCCAACCAGACAGGAGCCAGCGTGTCTCGTTATTATATTTGTCTTGAGCTAAACAATTTTTTGAGGCCAGCCGTTCCTGTGCACCAAAAAGCTTCGTCAACACGATCGTGAATCAAATGGTATAAATCCGGCCGGGATATCATCACAAGGGAGCACCTGATTATAATCAAGGATGGCTGTATGAAGTCGAGTTGGTTGTTCTGCGATATGAGTGGTGGACTACTGGAGGTAGGTACTTGTGAAACTTGAACAAACGTTGAAGTATTATTGATGGGTAAATTATTACACAATGGTAAATTATTAAACAACGGTAAATTATACATAACGGCAATTATTACACAAGGGTAAATTATTACACAACGGTTCATCTACCAAGAAGGGTCTGGATTTTGTTGATCGGTACTTTTGCAACTTGAACAACCGTTGAAGTATTATTGATGGGCAAGTTATTACACAACGGTTCATTACAGGTATTGACCACAGAAAACAGTGACAGAAGGGGCATCTATTTCACTCCACATAAACAATTTTCCTTTAGGCTGTATTATTTTAGCAACATTTGGTTTTGAGGATGCCATGGAGGAGATCCTCATTGTTAAGGTAAGCAAACTGATTGTACGCTTGACTTTGGTCCCAAAACCCGTTCCGTCCTATCTCCTTTGGAACCTAAAGGGCAGCTCTGGGTCCAGGGCCTGATGAAATAAAGTACCAAGCACTTCTCAATCAACTTAGCCCTGAAGTGCAATCATCATTCCGTCGATCTGGTTCGAGGTATCCCGAACTGCATGAAGCACTGTGCGCTGAAAATTCGGGCAATAGGTTAGCACGCCAACCGTAGACTCAACCCAAGGTTGCAGCAGCTGGATGCCATACAGATTGACGGATTTCTCTCATCTGCCTGGAGCTGGGTGAGTTCAATGGAGGGACTTCCACTAATGAACTGGCATCCATCCTTCTGTTCGAAGATCTTCTCAGTAGTTGGATCCGGCTATTAAGGACAAATTCAACCAGGGGGAGATGGAAGACGAGATCTTCTCATATAAGCAGCTCCTCGAAAGAGCTCAAATTTGCCCAGATGATGCCCCAGGGACACGACCTAGATCAAGTTCTGAGGAAAAGGGTTCCAGTAAGCAGCGAAAACCCAGGCCCCCTCCCACTCCTCGCACAACAGATCGACCACCCTCGCTCGGTCAGTCACGAGGGAGTGGTTCAAATGTCATCACTGCTCAGGACCTCACTTCCTATACCACTGCAAAGAGTTCCGGTAGTTCAGCGTCAAGAGTTCATCAGATCAACTGGACTCCCCATTCATTGCTTTTTGTGGAAGCACAACTCCGCTCAGAACTGTACTTCACTCCAACAGTGCCATTGCGGAGGATCACAACACATCCTACTCCATGTCGACGAGGAATTAAAAGGGTATACGGGGAAACCAAACTCTTAGGTTCCCAGGCCCCGGCCAAACAGGCAAGGGCTCCCGTTCGTCTAGTTAGGACCTTGCTGGCAGTCGTTGAGGATGCCCATCATCTGAAATTCCTGCCAGAGCCAGTACTCGCAAAGTAAAGCTCAATGGTTCAGGTTCTAACTCAATGTTCAAGCTCAGCTCCTGGCAGGGAGTGAAAAATGGTGGGGTAGACTCTAAGGCTCCTGTTAGTTCTAATTTGCGCTTCCCTTTCAGCTCTCATAACGTTACCGATCCCGTAAGTGAGAACCAACATCAGGGCTGACCGTAGCTTCCTGTAGAGCGGTAGGGGGTCTCTGCACCAGGAGATGACAGGGCGTAAGAACTAGCAGATCATTGGGCGAATTAGACTGAAACACCAAAGGCCTACTGTTTGGAACTGCCTCAGGTGTTGAAGGACCCTTCTCTGCTGAAACCTAATGGTGCCATACACAGGAGAAGTGGGATTCATTGCATTACTCTTTTGGTTAGTAATAGAGTAGATCTTAATAACCCTATTGGACCCGTTGTGCCACCAACTCCCTAGGTCATAGGCCTGGCGCACGTTATCTGTGAAGTCTAGCGAGCCCCACCGATCGATCATAGCGAGTAACTTCGGTTCTCATACGTCCACTTGTAGGAATGTTTATGGGGATCATTCTAAGTCTAGCTCACTTCTCTCAAAGAAAAGGTCTTCCTTTCATTTCCCACGGTCAAAGGGGGGACTACTTCCCACTGCTATAGTTCGGGTGTTCTCAGGCGTTACCTCTCCTGGTGAAGTCTGCAGGACTTTGCTGACATGGGGTCTGAAATCCAATTGATCTACCACAAATTAATTGGCTCTTGTGGCCAGTTTACTGGTGACGCCGATCAATCATGTAGTGTTGGGCGTGGGAGCCCAGCCACAGACAGCATGTCGTCAGTTTTTTGGCATACTTGAACTGGGCACAGAATGCCCTTTTTAGCCTGTGATTGGCCTCATACATGGAGCGTGGAATCCAAGCTTGGGGACTCTTTGTTGA
This sequence comes from Leptopterna dolabrata, assembly GCA_954871275.1. Classification (NCBI taxonomy): domain Eukaryota; kingdom Metazoa; phylum Arthropoda; class Insecta; order Hemiptera; family Miridae; genus Leptopterna; species Leptopterna dolabrata. The sequence continues at coordinate 156,358,845 of OX940974.1, forward strand.
GTGAGCGGGATGACATCGATCTTTATTCTGGTGTAGATCTTTACTTGTATCCGGAGTTTGGCCGTTCTGTTCAATTTAGTCCACTCGCCGAACTGCAAACCTTTAACTCGGATGAACCAGTCCTGTCCATCAGACACCACGCTCTTTGTCCAAGGCCAACCCCCTCGTCCCATGTTCCCAAATTTGTCTTGCCCTGAATGGACAGATTGGATACAGATTGTACCCAAGGCCTTAAAAGAAATTATTCAGGTGTTGCGCCTTTTGATTAATTGGACCCTCCCCAGCGTGGAGTCAGGGATCCATGTCCTCAGCATACCGAGCTGCCCCGTTCCCATAAACCCTTGTTCTTTCCTAAGGTCTAGACAGCTCTGTCCAAGACTGCAAGGGTGGCAGTGTAACATTGATCTCGCTGATGTCTTGTTCTCAAATCTAATTGGTGACTTGCTGGTTTCACCATCCATTGTTCCTGTCTCTCAGAACCCCGCTCGTTTCGAGGTGGCAGCGGCACCTGTCTCTGTTGATGTGCGAGAGTTGATTGGGGCTTCTCCGTCAAATGTTTCGAGATTGAGTCTTTGGAGGGGGCAGTTCCATGCACCACAGCTGAATTAGAGGCGGAGCAGCTCTTTGTTAGTCAAACTCGCCATGGCGAGAGTGGGTGTTATGTATCCTTTGCCCAGGACCATACTGTTTTAGGTGCTTCTCGCGCGATAGCTCTTCAACAGTTCTACCGACTCGAGTCCAAGTTCAGAAAGGATCTCTTTCAAGCTCACTCCTACCAGTAGTTCATTCACGAGTACAGAGATTCGGGTCACATGTGCCTTTGGATTTGCCCCATTATTATATACGGCATCATGCTGTGCACGTTCTGGCGAACCCCCCAAACTATATCTGAGCGATATTCAATGCCTCTCAATGCACATCAAATGGCCTTCCACTCAATCTTAGAAGTAGGTCCCAAGCTCCAACAGGACATATATGTCTTGTAGTGCTTCGGTCTCGGTTGTTCCGTTTTGTGTTCATTGCTGACATTCGTCAAATGTTCAGACAAATAAAGCATGTCCATGAGGATCAGGGCATGCTGCGTATAGCTTGGAGAGATTCCCCTTCAAATGAGGTAGAGGACTACGCTCTTTGTACACTAACTTATGGAACGGCCCCTGCCCCTTTCTTGAACATACAAGTACTTGTGGATCTGGCTGCCTCTGGTAAGGAGACTCACCCAGTGGCCATGGAAATATTATCCAATGACAAGTACGTAGATTATGCTTATGGTGGGGGAGAAACCGTTCAGTTGGCTCTGCAGGCTCGAGATGAACTGATTGATCTTCTGCAGACGGCTGGTTCCGAGCTTCTAAAGTGGGTCTCCAACGACCATAGCGTCCTGCAGGGTGTGCCTGCAGAGTACTGCCTGCCTGTTGTGGAGGCTGTTGACCTCGGCTTAGAGGATGAAAAGCCGTTAAAATTGTTAGGCATAGCGTGGAATCCCAGATCTGACTGTTCATTCTTCAGAGTCCTCACTACCCCCCATGTCAGGCCCAAGCGGGTGTTGGCCAGTCCAGTAGGTCGAGGGGTGGGTCATGCCAGTGTCGATCTTTGCTCGGTGCATTCACCATGAAGTTTGCTAAATTTAGATGGGATGATCCGTTGTCTAGTTCCTTGGTTCATGATTGGTTCAGAATTGCCGATTCCATGGGAATGTTGGCAGATCTACAAATTCCCGGATACATAAATTTGATCAATTCTAATCAGTGGCTTGTAGGCTTTGCCGATGCGTCTGAGCGAGCCTACGTCGCTGTGGTGTATCATGTTTCTCTTCAGAGTTCTTCGTTTGTAACTCACTTGATCATGTTCCGAGCAAGGATCGCTCCGTTAAAACAAGAGATGATACCTCGTCTCGAGCTTTTGGCAGCAGAACCACTCAGAAAAATCGTGAGGTAGGTATGTCCCGTATTTTGCTCAGATCCTGGACAGTAATATTGTGGCATGTTCCGATAGTTCAGTGGTGCTCTCGTGGCTCACTGCCAACCCTGCTCTACAGTGGTAGGTCTTTGTAGGGAACCCGGTAGCCAGAACACTGGCAGATCTCCCCGTTGAGCACTGGTTTCATGTTGAGTAGGCACAACCCCGCAAATGTGGCCTCTGGAGGCGCACTCCCGAGTCGTTTAGTCCGCGACTCATTGTGGTGGACTGGACCTATGTGGTTGCAGTTAGAGAGAGTTCACTGGCCAATTCGGCGTATCCGCCCCGATTTAGCCCAGGAGTCCGTAGCTGAAGAGATCCGTGCTGCGGGCACTCATCATGTTACTGTTCAGCAGATTTGCTAGAGAAGGACTTTAGTTCACAGGGTGCCTTAGATGCGTGTTTGCTTGGATTCTACAGTTCAAAAAGAATTTTAGGCCACCCCTAGTAAGTTCGAGTGGTTCCTGTTCCAAGAAAAAGCTCCCAATCACTGAACTTTTGGTTCAAATAGCTCCACTCAGCACAGAGGAGTTGAAAGCAGCAGATATGGTTTTAGTCAGGCGTGTCCAGAAACGCCACTTCTATGATATCACGGTGGCACTTGACAAGTAAGGCCAAGCTGATGAGGCAGTTACCTCTTTTTCGTTTAATGGATGGGGTTCTCTGCGTGGGAGGCAGATTGGAGCATATCTCTAATCCGTACGAGACCCAGCACCCCTCTTTGATTCCAGCACAGGACATCCTTACCAAGTTGCTCGTTCGGCAGGCTCACGAGTGCTGTCTGCAGCTGGGGACTCACACCACACTAGAATATTTGTGTCTAGGTTCTGGATAGTGACTGGAGATCTGTGGTGACACAAGTTCTGTCGGGCTGTACCTGCTGTTCTTCCATTATACCCAAGGCCTTTCAGCCCGAGATGGGCCAACTTCCTGCCGAACGAGTGTGGCGTTCTTATACCATTGGTCAGGTGGCCTGTCCCTTGGGGGTTTCGGTGGCCGGATTGTGAGGCGCTTGCATTTTGGAGATGTATTTGGCAGTATGGCCACCAAGGCTGTCCATCTGGAGGTGGTTATGGACCTCAGTACTCATGGGTTTTTACAGTGTCTCGAACGCTTCATAGATCGCAGGGGTGGCTATTTCAATTGGTCGTAACTTCCTTGGCTCAGCCACCTTTCTACGTAGGCTCAGAATCGTACTCGAGAATGGAGGCTCTCTGGCCCTTGCTGACAGATTAGCAGCTCGAGGGGGTCAGTGGAAATTCATACTGCCTTGAGTGCCCCACATTGGTGGTCATTGGGAGGCCGTGGTCAAGTCAGCCAGAAGACTCATTAAGGTGAACTTACCAGGACATAAGGTGAATTACCAAACCTTCATCACCTGAAGCAGTTCCAAACAGTAGGCCTTTGGTGTTTCAGTCTAATTCGCCCAATGATTTGCTAGTTCTTACGCCCGGTCATTTCCTGGTGCAGAGGCCCCTTACTGCTCTACCGGAAGCTAAGGTCAGCCCTGATGTTGGTTCTCACTTAGGGGATTGGTAACGTTATGAGAGCTGAAAGGGAAGCGCAAATTAGAACTAACAGGAGCCTTAGAGTCTACCCCACCATTTTTCACTCCCTGCCAGGAGCTGAGCTTGAACATTGAGTTAGAACCTGAACCATTGAGCTTTACTTTGCGAGTACTGGCTCTGGCAGGAATTTCAGATGATGGGCATCCTCAACGACTGCCAGCAAGGTCCTAACTAGACGAACGGGAGCCCTTGCCTGTTTGGCCGGGGCCTGGGAGCCTAAGGGTTTGGTTTCCCCGTATACCCTTTTAATTCCTCGTCGACATGGAGTAGGATGTTTTGTGATCCTCCGCAATGGCACTGTTGGAGTGAAGTACAGTTCTGAGCGGAGTTGTGCTTCCACAAAAAGCAATGAATGGGGAGTCCAGTTGATCTGATGAACTCTTGACGCTGAACTACCGGAACTCTTTGCAGTGGTATAGGAAGTGAGGTCCTGAGCAGTGATGACATTTGAACCGCTCCCTCGTGACTGACCGAGCGAGGGTGGTCGATCTGTTGTGCGAGGAGTGGGAGGGGGCCTGGGTTTTCGCTGCTTACTGGAACCCTTTTCCTCAGAACTTGATCTAGGTCGTGTCCCTGGGGCATCATCTGGGCAAATTTGAGCTCTTTCGAGGAGCTGCTTATATGAGAAGATCTCGTCTTCCATCTCCCCCTGGTTGAATTTGTCCTTAATAGCCGGATCCAACTACTGAGAAGATCTTCGAACAGAAGGATGGATGCCAGTTCATTAGAGGAAGTCCCTCCATTGAACTCACCCAGCTCCAGGCAGATGAGAGAAATCCGTCAATCTGTATGGCATCCAGCTGCTGCAACCTTGGGATGAGTCTACGGTTGGCGTGCTAACCTATACTTGCCCGAATTTTCAGCGCACAGTGCTTCATACAGTTCGGGATACCTCGAACCAGATCGACGGAATGATGATTGCACTTCAGGGCTAAGTTGATTGAGAAGTGCTTGGTACTTTATTTCATCAGGCCGTGGACCCAGAGCTGCCCTTTAGGTTCCAAAGGAGATAGGACGGAACGGGTTTTGGGATCAAAGTCAAGCGTACAATCAGTTTGCTTACCTTAACAATGAGGATCTCCTCCATGGCATCCTCAAAACCCGCCTGAGCCACATCGTTTGTAAGAGATCGATCCTGAACTACAAACTGCTGTACTGGATCCTCGGTTTTAGAGGTCCATTGATTTGCAGTTAGAGCTGGGCCAACCTGAAGGCTCCAGGTTTGTAAGGCCTTGTAGATCCTCTTCTGATCCGTGTTCAGCAGAGCTAAAATGGCTTACGTCGAGGATGATTTTCAAAGACGGTGATGATCTTGGGCTCATTATGACGTCCAATGACAGCCTGACTACTGATTAAAAACTACAAGTTAGGCGAATGACCGCAGTTGAGCTTAACCTCACACGCTGGATAGTCACTCAGCCATGGGGCAGAACTTCCCGGGTTTCGGCACCAATGAAAAGTTCTTGGGATAAGCACAAGCTCTGGATCGATCATGAACACAACTTTATATTCGACAAAATACAGATCTTTTTAGGTACAAGTTCGGACTATTTAATATAAAAAATTTCGCAAAGTCAGAAAGTCTATTCACATGTGTGTAGTGGCGTCTTAATAATATTCACACAATGAATCACAATATTAGAACTCACCCCGGGCCCAGTGCTGCCTACCCAGGCACGAGATTGCCCCGTTCATTCCTATATTTTCTCGCTCTTAAGATCAGTTCAAATTGCACACCCAATCAGCTCGATGATCCTAGAACAATGTCCCGCTCGATTGAATAATGATCCTAAAAGAATAATCTCAAGATTAAGAGCTACTGAGCATGGATCAAGAGTTCCGTTCATGACCGAATCATGGCCTCATTTGACGGTATCCTTATATGGCGGTCAAACATTTTGAATTTATGTACGTTTGAAGTATTTTGGTTTGAATAAAAAGAAAACGCTGCAAATCCCTGCACAACGGTTTATTATTTTGTACAGAATACCCCTTCTGTTACAGATCACAGCTCTCTGTATATATAACCCGTCTATATAATATACTATGTGAATCGCAGACCCTACGTAGGTTAGTACCTAACCCCGTACTCGTTACTAGGTACCTACCTAAATCACGAGTCGAATGTTGCTAAAATAATACAGCCTAAAGTAGTGGAAATCGGATAACAGTGTAGCAGTTTTTCCAGTGGATAGAAACAGTACGAGGAATGCCGACGAAATAAAAAAGGACATTCAAAAGGTCTTGATACCAGCCACGGAGGGAATAAAAATTACCAACGTGAGAAACTTGGGAGACAAAGGGTTATTGATTCGCACCGCCGACAAGGAAAATTTGAACGCACTACTCGAATGTCCGAAATTCAGAGACATCGGGCTTTGCGCCAGTAGACCCCAGAAGAGGCTTCCACGTATTGCTCTGTATGGTGTGCCAACGGGTATGACGCCGGAAGAAATAAAAAGAAATCTGGTAGCACTGAACAACTTTGAACAAAAAGTGGTTGACGAACAAATCAAGTTTGCTTTTAAAATCTGCAAAAGAGACCAATTAACGACGCACCACGTCTTAGAGGTGTCACCCGATCTGCGGAAAAAACTGTTAGATCTAGGGAGGATATTTTTGGGATGGAGCTGCTGTCGTGTGGAGGATTTCGTGAGTATCACAAGGTGCTACAATTGCAATGGTTTCAACCACGTTGCCAAAAATTGTAAACTTGCGTCACCAATTTGTGGTCACTGCTCAGAAGCCCATTCAACCAAGGACTGCGACAAAAAGGATCAACCGCCCTCTTGCTCTAACTGTATGAGGTTCAAGCAAGCCCACAACCATGCTGCGAACAACAAAAACTGTCCGAGCTACATCAATGCAATTTCTGGCCTAATTAATAGAACCGACTATGGAATTTGAAGAACTTCCAAGCGATCAGGACTTCTGCTGCTTGGAGCAACAGTCAAACACATATGAAAATATTAATGATTTTGTAAGTAAGTACGACCTAGGAGATAAAATATTTATATTTCACATGAATATTCGTAGTGCCAGCAAAAATCTGGATGAAGTCCTGTGTATGTTAGAGGTGTCCAAGGTCATGCCTGATTTCCTTGTATTTACTGAAGCGTTTGGAACATTTGTGTGTCACCCCACCTCTTTACCAGGATATACATGTCACTCCTCGACAAATCCCCGTAATAGAAACGATGGGGTAGTTGTTTACAGTAAAAATAGTTTCTCTTGTACAGTAGTGCAAATTTCATTCAAGGGTGCAACAGGCCTTGACATAGGATTCACCATCGGATCTGAAAGTTATAGTTTGATCGGTATTTATAGGTCTCCTTCAGCTAATTGTGATATTCTAGAATTTACGGACGAATTGACAAAAACTCTCAAGGGTAAAACTGCCAACCACTGTTTCATCGTGGGGGACATAAACATTGATTTGCTAAGCGAAAACAATCCGGCGGTTGACCATTATATGGACAGTATTTCATCTATGGGTTTCCTGTCATTGTTGAACGAACCAACTCGAGTATTACATGATTCAAAAACTCTAATTGACCACGTGTTTGCAAGGACAAAAGTTCTTGAAATGTTTCCGGCAATAATCAAGTCCGACATAACAGATCACTTCGCTACAGCATTAATTTTTCCGACAACTTATTTTAAAAGGCCCCTTGGAACTAAAATAAGAATTTAAAAAGTAATTGATTATAAACGACTGGAAGTGATATTTAGGCAAACTGATTTCACAAATATTACGAGCTCGATTGACGTCAACTATGCTTCCGAGGAGCTGATTAACGTTTTACAAAAAAGTGTTGAGGCAGCAACTGAGCTCAAGAAGGTCAGTAGCCGCGAGCAGAAACTGACGCCTTGGATAACGGACGGAATTATAAAATCACTCCGGACCCGTGAACTTCTCAGAAAAAAAGCAGAGCGTCAAAAAAATAATTCCCTCCTCAAGGAGCGATATGTTAAATTTAGGAACCTAGTGAAGGAAATAATACGGAAAGCTAAGACATCATTTTTTTCGAATCAAATAGAAAGTGCGGAAGGAAACCCGAAAAAAACATGGGATGTTATCAAGACTGCAATTGCTGGGACAAGCAGTAAGGATTCAGTGTGTCCATTGGTAAAGTTTTTGATTAATAAGAATAAACTCCAAACAAACATAGCTCAAAAAACTGCCTGTAATTTGCTCAATACCTTTTTTACTCAAATTGGTTCAAGACTGACCTCAAGCATCCTGAAAAAATCCAATGGAAACATAAAAAATCAGTCCTGCCATCCGCCACTAAACAAATTTGTAGTCCCTTTGATGTCCGAGTCAGATCTGGAGAATATTTTGAAAACCAAGAAAGGAAGTTCAGCTCCTGGTCTAGATGCGATCCAACTCAGTACAATAAAAAGATATTATAAATTCCTGAAATCCCCAATACTTCATGTCTTTAATTTGAGTATCTCCATGTCTGTATTCCCCGAATGTTTTAAGGCAGCAAAAGTCATCCCCTTGTACAAGGGCGGTGATGTGAGTGATGAAGGCAACTACCGACCTATATCAATGCTAAGCTCTCTATCAAAGATACTTGAGAAACATGTTAAAGATCATTTATATGCATTTTTAGAACGTAATAAGGTGCTCAATTCTAGACAATTCGGGTTTAGGAAAAGCGCTGGAGTGGAGGAAGCTCTTTATGCCCTAACCTCCGATCTTTATGACATTCGAGAACAAAAAAAGAAAGGAGCCCTTATTATGTTAGATATTGCCAAAGCATTTGATGCCATACATAGGCAACATCTATTCGAGAAAATGAAGGAGGTAGGTATCTTAGACTCCAGTTTACAATGGTTTAAAAGCTACTTTACGAATCGTAGACAAGTTGTTTCAATAGGTGATTGTATGAGTGATGAGCTGAATAATGATTTCGGTGTTATTCAAGGAAGCACTCTAGGACCACTTCTCTTCCTAATATATATCAATGACATTGTGCAGCTAAGAATGTACAAATCCAAACTCTACTTATTTGCTGATGACACAGCGTTGGTGGTGGAAGGCGATACGTGGGAGGAAACATTTACCCAAGCATCCATATCAATGAAACTTTTAAATGACTGGTTTTATGGAAATTATCTGACACTCAACACCAAAAAAACCAAGCTAATTGTGTTTGGTAGTAACAAAGCTGACATTTATGATAGGAAGTTAATATTGGAAGTACAAAGGGACAGCAGTCTTCTTGGAGTATATTCTCGAGAGACTATTGATATGGTAAATTACCATAAATATCTAGGTGTTATAATAGATCAAGAGTTGTCATGGCGCCCCCATATAGACTACTGTTGTAATAAAATTAAAAAGTTTTCCTATATCTTCTATAACATAAGAAAAATTTTACCTAAGGAGAAACTTAAACTAGTGTATTATAGCATGTGTCAGCCTGTAATTCAGTATGGAATATTAGCTTGGGGTGGTACTTTTACCACTCATATAAACAAACTATATTTGAAACAAAAAACTATTCTAAAAACTATGATGTCTCTTCCTCGTCGAACCCCAACTGAGGAGGTTTTTGACCTGGTAAAGGTCTTCAATATTCGTCAACTCTATGTGAAGATTTCGCTATTATTTTATCACAAACACCCAAACATTATTAACGATACAAGGACACCTATTTACTTTACACGCTTTGTGTCTGCAGGAAATATTGTTCCCCCTAGACCCCGGCTGGTTCTTACTACTCATAGTCCATCTTACGTAATATACATAATCCATAGGAGTATAAGCACTAACATGAAATCTCCTATGAACTACACGAGATCTAATTACAAAACTGAAATTTTATCATGGATAGTCAGGAGAGGAATGGGAGGGATTGATAGCTTAATCGGCAGTATATACCTGTGATAAATAAAAATGTTGGCGGGTGTATGCTGTTGATCATGTAACTTCTTGTAACTTTGTGATCATGTAACTCAAGCTTTTATTGAACGGTTGAGTTTTGAATTTTATCGATGGTTGATAGAATACTATGCAATTGGCAACTGATTGCCTAACAACACGGGCATAGCCTATCGTTAGGCAGAATCAATTAAATGTTTAGCACCTAAGTACCATTGTATTTGTTACTCATTTGTCTTATGTCATTGTAAAATCATTTGTGAATAAACTTTATTCTATTCTATTCTATTCTATTCTAAAGGAAAATTGTTTATGTGGAGTGAAATAGATGCCCCTTCTGTCACTGTTTTCTGTGGTCAATACCTGTAATGAACCGTTGTGTAATAACTTGCCCATCAATAATACTTCAACGGTTGTTCAAGTTGCAAAAGTACCGATCAACAAAATCCAGACCCTTCTTGGTAGATGAACCGTTGTGTAATAATTTACCCTTGTGTAATAATTGCCGTTATGTATAATTTACCGTTGTTTAATAATTTACCATTGTGTAATAATTTACCCATCAATAATACTTCAACGTTTGTTCAAGTTTCACAAGTACCTACCTCCAGTAGTCCACCACTCATATCGCAGAACAACCAACTCGACTTCATACAGCCATCCTTGATTATAATCAGGTGCTCCCTTGTGATGATATCCCGGCCGGATTTATACCGTTTGATTCACGATCGTGTTGACGAAGCTTTTTGGTGCACAGGAACGGCTGGCCTCAAAAAATTGTTTAGCTCAAGACAAATATAATAACGAGACACGCTGGCTCCTGTCTAGTTGGAGATGATCATTTTAATTACAATCATAATGAAATATTTTCATAGGTAGATTAATATCTCCCCATTATGTTTGGGTGAGAATCAACATTTCGAACATTCACCTTAATATTATTTACATAAGTAGGTGGGTATCATAATAAGTCCAGTGTTTTGAGTGTCAAGTAGGTAAGTAGGTATTCATGGTCAAACAGGATTTTCAGAAATTCCGAGGGACTTTATTATGCTTACCTGATAGAATTAAGTAGGTAGGTATTCATAATCAAAACAGAATTCCAGAAATTCCAAGATTGTGGAAAGGGGTCGTCATTATGGTTAACTGATAGAATTAAGTAGGTAGGTATTCATAATCAAAACGGAATTCCAGAAATTCCAAGATGGTGGTGGTAGGGGGTGGGTGACGTCATTATGATTACCTGATACAATTAATTAGGTAGGTATTCATAGTCAAAACGGTATTCCACGATGGTGGTAGGGGAGGGGTGGGGTGGGGTGACGTCATTATGATTATTTGGTAGGTAGTACAATTAAGTTGGTAGGTATTCATAATCAAATCGGAATTCCAGGAATTTCACGATGGTGGAAGGGGGTCTTCATTATGGTTATCTGATGGAATTAAGTAGGTAGGTATTCATAATTAAAACGGAATTCCAGAAATTCCAAGATGGTTGGAGGGAGTGGGTGACGTCATTATGATTACCTGATACAATTAATTAGGTAGGTATTCATAGTCAAAACGGTATTCCACGATGGTGTTAGCGGAGGGGTGGGGTGGGGTGACGCCATTATGAGTATTTGATAGGTAGTACAACTAAGTTGGTAGGTATTCATAATAAAGATTTTAGGTGATGGGTGATGAAGGGCGAAGGTGGGGGGATGAAGGTGTGTGAGTGATTGGGGGGGGGGTAGGAGGGGGTGAGGGCTGTGGAGGAGGGCGGGTTGGGTGGAGGCGGCGTGGGTGGAGGTCTGGAGGCGGCGTGGGTGGAGGTCTGGAGGCAGCTGAGGGCGGGGTGTGTGGAGGTCTGGAGGTGACAGTTGGCGGGGGTGGGTGGAGGTCTGAAGGTGGCAGGGGGTGGAGTGGGTGGAGGTCTGGAGGCGGCAGGGGGCGATAGGGCGATGTCCGGGGGGGGGGGGGTAATGGGGTGGATGAGGGTAATGGCGAGGGGGTAGTGGGGAGAGGTGGTGTGTGAGGGGAGGGGTGAGGGAGGTAAGGGATGGAGAGGGGGAGGTAGGGGGGGGGGGGGTTGGCGAGGGGGGAGGGGGGTTGAGGGGTGGGTGAGGGGGTTGGTGAGGGGGTGGTGAGAAGGTGGACTCGCCCGCTAAGGCAGGAGGCAGCTGGTTAGACTGATGAGCATGTTCAAACAGGAATGTCCCAGAACCTACATTCTTATCCTACTATTGTAAATTCAAGGTCGTTACTCCTCACGGAACCCAATGTGTAAGACTTCCAATATCCAAAATATTCAATACCAACATAGACTTGGAAAGTGAGTTTCATCTGTTTGATTTTCATAAAGATTTTGACATGTTACTAGGAACTGATCTAATGCGAAAACTAGGAGCGAAATGTGACCTGAACAAAAACCTCCTACTGATACACAATAAGACTTTACCTGTTTATTTCCATAACTGTGACGACTCAGAAACGCTGATTCTAGAAGCTAGGAAAATTCAACAAGCTAAAATCTATATTCAAAACATCAAGGACGGTATTGCTCTCTTACCATATAAAAAATCAAATGGAATTGAAATACTAAACTGCATCATACAAGTCGAAGACCATAAAGCCTCCGTAAGGATAGTAAACAACAACGACAAAAACATGAAAATAAACAAACTCAAGCTTAACGCAGAAAGATTCAACCCAAACCTTTTGGAAACCACCAATTCGAATTTTCATAACCTAAATCATACGAGGTCAAATAAATTAAAGAACAAACAGCTCGACGTAACAAAGATACGGACTGAACACTTGAACACTGAAGAAAAAGACAAACTGACAAACCTTTTAAAGGAATTCTCAGACTTGGTATACGTAGAAGGAGAAGAATTAAGTACCACTGTAGCGACAAGACATACAATTAATACAGTCGACGAAATACCCGTTTACACCAGACCCTACCGTTACCCAGAAATCTATAAAAAATAAGTAGAATCTCAAGTCAACAAAATGTTAGCTCAACGAGGAATCTGAATCACCGTGGAACAGCCCAATTTGGGTAGTGCCCAAAAAACTAGACGCTAGTGGGAAGCAAAAGTTCAGAATCGTAGTAGATTTACGAAATTTAAACCAAAAAACAATTGATGAAAAGTACGAATTACCCCTAATAGAAGACGTATTAAATGTAAAATTCTCACACAATTGAGATATTGTTATAAATCAATTAGTCCACGACTCGGTATAATTTCTATTCATCATGTGCAATTAATATTCACCCCAGATGTTAGACCAAATGTTCCAAAATTAATCATTTCTAGCAGTAACTTCAACATCCTCCCAAATTATGCAAATTTTGAACCCTCAATTTTGAATTTAGATTAGCCTCAATTCCCAACGTCGACGAGGCCCAGCTTCTCTCGGAGGCTGCAGAACCTAGACTTCCCCAGAGGCTTCGTCATCAGGTCGGCTAGTTGGTCTTCGGTGTTGACTTTCTCGATGTCAAGTTCTCCAGATGTCACTTGTTCGCGAACAAAAAAGTGTCTTATGTGGATGTGCTTGGTGCGGCGATGAAATTGTGGATTCTGCGCTAGCTTGATGGCAGACTCGTTATCCACGCGCAGCACTGGTCGTCCTTCCAAGTGGTCCATGTCACCCAAGAGGCGTTTCAGCCAGATTACTTCTTTCGCCCCCTCACTAGCAGCGACGATCTCAGCACCGGTTGTCGAAATCATCACCGAGCCTTGGCGCTGACTCAGCCATGAAATAGCAGCGTGTGACATCAGCGCAACCACCCCAGTTGTTGAGCAGCGCGTTGTGACGTCACCAGCATGATCCGCATCACTGTAACAGACCAAAGATTTTTCATTTCCCACAGTATACTTTAATCCTAATCTCTGTGTGCCTTTGAGGTAGCGGAAAATTCGTTTAACGTGGACCTAGTTTTTCCACGTCGGGTTTTCCAAGGTTCTCGAGGCGACACCTACAGCGAACGAAATGTCCGGGCGAGTCCCTATCATTAGGTACATCAGTGCACCTACAGCTTGACGATAAGGAAAACGAACTTCGCTGTGCTCCTCAGCATTTTCAGTTTCAGTATTCTCGGGATCCTCCTCCCTTGTCGGAACTTCCTCCCCATCCTTTATCATTGGAGTTGGAGCAGTCCGGCAATTTTCCATCCCGAACCTTTCCAGCAATTTTCTCAAATATGCTTTTTGATTGAGGGTGATCACACCTTCAGCTTTGGAAATTTCAAATCCTAGGTAATACGAAGCTGGTTTAGTTGTGATTTTGAACTCTTGTTCCAAATCTGCAATGAAACCCTTCAAGTCTTCCTCCCGGCTTGCAGCAACTAAACCATCATCGACATACAACGCAAGCATGATTTTTGAGGTTTTAGTTTTCTTCAAAAATAAGCAAGTGTCCGCTTCGCTTTGTATGAATCCAATCCGCAACAAATATGCAGCGAACCGTTGGTTCCAACAGCGAGGAGCCTGTTTTAGGCCATACAAACTACGATTTAGCCTACAAACTTGATTCGAACCATCATTATACCCTTCGGGTTGTTTTACATAAATCTCTTCTTGCACATATCCATACAGAAAAGCAGTTGAAACATCAAATTGTAACAAGTGCATGTTCTGACTTGCAGCAACACTAAGCAATGTCCGAACAGTACTTGCTTTAGCAACAGGTGAAAAGGTTTGTTCATAATCCACACCTTGTTTTTGCGAAAATCCTTGAACCACCAGCCTTGCCTTGAATCGCTCCACCGTACCTACCATCTGGGTTCATTTTGACTTTGAACACCCATTTGGTTGGTATTGCTCTTTTCCCGGCAGGTAATTCGGCAAGCGTCCAGGTATTATTTGCATGTAATGAGTCAATTTCACTTTGCATAGCTTCTTCCCAATTTTCTTTGTTTTCGCTGTTCATTGCTTCTCTGTAGTTTTTGGGTTCATCAAGTTTCAGAATTTCATCTTCTCCAAACATAGCAAGTGCATCAAAACCATACCTTTCTGGTTTCTTGAGCGCTGTGCGGTCCCTCAGCACTCGATCAGAGCTTTCAGTCTCTGCGTTACCTGTTGGTGTTGCAGGATTTACGTCATTTTCATGGTCTTTTTCCTTCTGGTCTAAAAGATGACGAAAATCCACAATTGATTCGTCGGATCCACCTTGACCATTGTTGCCTAAATTTTCTACAGTTTTCAAAGGTGATTCATCAAAAGTTACATCCCTAGACCTTATCAGTTTTAGTCTCTCAGGGGACCGAATTCTGTACCCATCGTTTCCATCATACCCAATCAAGATACCATTCACGGCTTTCTTACACAATTTTCCTCTGCACTGTTTTGGAATGTGAGCATAGCAAGTACAGCCTATTATCCGTAGATTTTTGATGTCTGGCTTTTTACCAGTCCACAATTCAAAAGGTGATTTCCCCTCAACAGAAGAAACACCAGTTCTATTAATTATGTACGCAGCTGTATTAATAATTTCAGCCCAAAGACCCTGTGGAACATTTTCACGAGCGTGCAGCAGGGTTCTACCGGCTTCTACAATAGTTCTGTGGTCTCGTTCACAGCACCCATTTTGTTCAGGAGTGTATGGCATTGTTAATCTTTGTTTTATGCCACTTTTGTGCAACAGTTTTCTCACGACTTCACAATCAAATTCTCCACCATTGTCGCTCAAAAACTCTTTAATTTGGTGGCCTAACACATTGGTTTCAGCAATGAAACGCTCCAACATCTCAACCACTTGAGATTTCTGTTTCATGAAATAAATGCTGCGATATTTCGAGTAGTTGTCTTTGAAACATACATAATATCTATGAGAGCCAACTGATCTCAGAAATGGTCCAACTACGTCACATGAGACAATCTCACCTGGAGTAGTAGCTTTCGGTCGAGTTCCAAACTTACGCCTGTGAGCTTTGCCATACACGCACGCTTCACAAATGCGACCATCAACTTTGAGCTCGATCCCAAGTTCAGCTTTCACCACTTTAGCCACGTGTTTCATGTTCTGGTGTGCCATTCTCTCATGGTAGATTTGCAGCAGGTTCATCCTGTCAGTGGAACATGCATTCAATGAATTTTTAGGTACAACATTTCTTGCATTGAGTTTATATAGACCTCCATTCCGAGTCCTATTTCCAGTCAAAATTGGTTGGTTTTAACCACTAATTTACAAGTTTCAGCATACGAGATGAATTTACTATTGGTAACTTTGTCTTGCGCAGACAACGTGGGAAACAGATTTCCCGTAATACCTGGAACATACCAGACGTCTGACAACGTAAGATTCCTAGTAATGCCATTCACTGTTGACTGAATTTTGACGGTACCTTTTCCCACGGCCTGTACAGCATTTCCATTGGCTGTTCGCACACAATGCTCATCTGAGAAATTCTCAAAGGATATGAACAGGTCTTTTCTGTGAGTTATGTGTTTAGTAGCACCACTGTCAACATACCAGGAATGGTGCTGTAGGTGGAGCAGTGGAAGCGTGCTGGGCCCATAACCTGTAAAATTCTCACACAATTGAGATATTGTTATAAATTAATTAGTCCACGTTCAAGGTTCGCAAACGACTCTGTATAATTTCTATTCATCATGTGCAATTAATATTCACCCCAGATGTTAGACCAAATGTTCCAAAATTAATAATTTCTAGCAGTAACTTCAACATTAAATAACTTGGGAAATTCTAAATACTATTCCACCATTGATTTATATTCAGGATTTCATCAAATAAGTTTAGACCCTAACAGTACCCCCAAAACAGCATCCACAGTAAACCAAGGACGATATGAATTCTTGAAAATGCCATTTGGATTAAAAAACGCACCCCCAACCTTTGCAAAAATGATGGATAACGTCCTCAGAGGACTCCAAGACGAAACTTGTGCCGTTTTCATGGACGACATAATCATTTTTAGTGCAAGCCTCCAAGAACACCTAGAGCGATTACGGAAAGTTTTTCTCAGACTAAGGGAAGCGAAATTGAAAATACAATTAGACAAATCAGAATTTCTGAATAAAGAAATCGCGTACCTGGGACATTTGATAACACCTGAAGGGATAAAACCCAATCCTGAGAAAATCAAAGCTATAAAGAACTATCCCATTCCCAAAACAAACCGAGAAATTAAATCATCTTAGGGCTATTAGGCTACTATAGGAAATTTATAAAAGATCTGGCTAAACTAACCAAACCCTTAACCCAATGCTTAAAGAAAGGACAAAAGATAGACGTGAATAACCCGGACTATAAGAGAAGTTTTGAAATTTGCAAAAATATTCTTATAAATGATCCAATTTTGAAATATCCACAATGGGACAAACCGTTCATACTAACAACTGACGCGAGTGGAGTAGCACTAGGGGCATGCCTAAGTCAACCGAACGGAACAACAGACCTCCCCGTAGCTTACGCCTCACGGACGTTAAACGAAACTGAGAGGAAATTAAGTACTAACGAAAGAGAGTTACTTGGAATCGTATGGGCAACTAAACATTTCCGTAGTTACCTCTATGGGCGGAAATTCGAAATCAGAACAGATCATAAACCACTAGAATGGTTATACTCCCTGAAAGAACCTAACAGTAAGCTTTTCCGTTGGAAGTTGCGACTGGAGGAATTTAATTTTACGATTCGCTACACGAAAGGAACAAAGATTAGTAACGTAGACGCTCTTTCTAGAATTCAGTTAAATCACATTCAGACAGACCAAAACCCTACAGAATCAGTTTTCGTAAATATTGACGAACAAGAGGACAACTGCACGATACACTCAAATGAAGAAGGAAACGACTCAGTTGAAATTCCTATAAAAGAAACAGCGATAAATCACTGCAAAAACCAAATAGTCATAAAGATCAGACAATCAAACACAAAAAACCCCATAGTAGATAGAAAAATTATACATGATGATAGAAACATCATAGAAGTCATATTTTCAGAAACCAATCTCGAAAGCCAAATAGTGGATTTTGTTAAAGAATACGTCATCCCGAGCAAATCATATGGACTCTATTTTGAAACAGCCGATATTTACCCAGTCTTTGCTAAAACCTTGCTAATGTATTTCAGAAATGGAAAAATTAGAATGGCCAAACATAACACAAGATTGCTAGACATAGAAGAAAGAGACCAGCAAGTAGAAATAATGAGCCACTACCACAAAGGAGTAAATAACCACAGAGGGATAGAGGAAACGTATCAAGAAATAAAGAGACACTACTTTTGGCCCAACCTAAAGGCAAACATACAAAATTACATAAATCAGTGTGAGTTATGCCTAAAATGCAAATACGATAGAAACCCCGTAAAGCCGATGTTCAACCTCACACCAACACCCACTAAACCCTTTGAAATTATCCATATGGACAAACTTTCCATTGAAGGTCAGAAATTCCTAACAATTATTGACAAGTTTTCCAAATTTGCCTCAGCATACCCAGTCAAATCGTCATCTAGTGTTGAAGTGTGCGACAACATGTTAGATTTCATAAACCATCACGGTATGATGACCCAGATAGTTTGTGACAATGGAGCAGAGTCTAACAATGAATTATTAAAAGAACTCCTCACCTTACACAAAATTTCGATCCATTTCACTAGTACGCAAAATCCTAATTCCAACTCACCCATTGAAAGGTTTCACTCAACAATTATAGAACACCTAAGGTTATTAAGTAACAATTACAACTACAAAAGAGACTAGACTCAAACCAGAATGAAATTTGCAATCCTGGCATATAACAATTCTATCCACCAGACTACGAAATTGACACCTTTCGAAATCATCAACGGACATATAGGAAACAAACCCCCAATAGCAATTGAGTACGAGGAAAGAATAATTAATGACTATACTGCCAATCACAAACAAAAAGTAAAAACACTTTACGATATCATCTTAAATAGGTCTCAAAAAGAAAAGGAAAAAGCCCTAGAAGCAAAAAATAAAACCAGGGAACCAATACCAGAAGTACCGGAAGAAGTTTACATCAAAACCAGGCAAATACAAGATAAAACAAAACCTAAATACAATAAAGAGAAAATTGTTGGAAAAAACGAAAACACAGGAACCTTTCAGATAGAATCTAGACATAACCAAAAAACGAAAATTCATTCTTCAAACATCAAGCGACCCCGAAAAATTAATGAGGAACATTCAAATAAAATAGAAGAAGCACTAAGTAGCAGTAAGGACCCGTTGGAAATCATAATAAAGAAATTTAATATGACAGTAAGAAGACAGGACATCCAAACCCTCAAGGACTCAGATTGGCTAAATGACGTAATAATAAATGTCTACCTTAAACTCATCCTAGAAGAAACAATGAAAAATCCACATCACCAAAAATCCATTCCTTTGACACCTTCTTATACATATCGCTAAAAGCAGGTGGATACGCTAGAGTTAAAAACTATGCGAGAAGGACCAACATTTTCGAACATGACACAATACTATCCCCCATTTTTGAAAATAGCCATTGGAGTTTAGTCGTGGTGAGACCCAAGCAAAGGAAAATTCACTATTATGACTCACTTCACAAAGATGGAACAAAAGTCATGAACCTGATCCAATATTACCTTAACGAAGAATATAATAATAGGATCAAAACTCCGGTACCCTCCGAAGAGTGGGAAATGACTGACGTTAAGAACATCCCGAAACAACGTAATAGCGACGATTGTGGAGTGTTCCTATGTGAATACGCTAAGGCCATAACCAGCAATCGCGAACTACCTGATACGATAGACGCTATCCAAAGTAGGAAAACCATGATTAGGGAAGTAATCACAGGATAATTAGATGAACCTGACTAATTTTTTACAGGACAGTGACGATCACCAGCCAGGGGATCCAAATTCGAAGCCTCCAGGGATCAGGTGGAATACTGCCTATACAACTTGAGGGGACGTTCATAGAAACCTCTGAACACTCCCTAGTACATTACTTTGACTTAACCACCTTGTACAGACAACTCACTACATTAAGGAAAAATTATATCATTTACTTGACCAATATTAATAGGTATAGGAACTTAGAAGATAAAATCGATGAATATTTTTCTATATTTAATCATACCTACGATAGAGTGTTGACAAAGTTTAAAAATCTTACTCCCCATATAACCAACAATAAAAGACAGAAACGAGGATTAATAAACGGACTCGGTACCATAATCAAGACTAAAACTGGAAATCTAGACGACGACGACAGACTCCGGTATGAAAAAACCATTAAAAACCTTAAACAACGGGACACCTCACTTGAAAACCAGATCAGAAATCAGTATACTATCATAGAACGCGTCATAGTAGAATATAATAAAACTATAGAAAATTTGAACTATAACAACAAACAGCTGAAAATAAAACTAGACTCGATCAATCAGTTATTGAACCCAACTTACTCGTGAGCCAACGTCTTAAAAGAAGCGATCAATCATATGCAATTAATTCTGAACATCATCGATTATCAAGTGAGTGAAATAGAAACAGCGTACACATTCTGTAAAATAGGAAAACTACATCCTACACCGAGAGAAAAATGTGGCGCACCATGCCCGCTAGGAACACTCGGAATTGATTTCCCGATAGGAAACCTAGCGGGTGTGCCTAATCCCAAGCGGGTAGGGTGAAAATCGTATCGGGTGATGTTAAAAATCTATCGGGAAGACGTAACTCCAATCGGGTACGACATAAATTTCTATCGGGCTGCCATAAAAATCTATCGGGCTGTTAGATTAGCCCCTCCTATCGGGTATGGTTCGGATATTTTTGTATCGGGCATTCGTAAAAACAAGCGGGTTTTGGTAATTCCTAACGGGTATTCGTCAAAATCGTATCGGGTGGCGACTTAACCCTAACGGGCTTTAATAAATGGGAACTACACCCGTTAAGAAATCAATCGGGTCTGTTGGTTGTCTATCGGGTTTCATAACAAATTCCTATCGGGTCCATGAAACCCAAGCGAGCATGCAAATATTCCAAGAAAATACCCGTTAGCGCACTATCGGGTCGTCTAAACATTTACGTCTCCCGTTTGATGATCTATCGGGTTTTTTTCAAAATTCCTACCGGGTGTATGAAAAACAATGGAGCATGCAAATATTTCAAAAAACACCCGCTAGCACACTATCGGGTCGTCTGAGCATTTACGTCTCCCGTTTGATAATCTATCGGGTTTATGCAAAATTCCTATCGGGTATATGAAAAACGATCTAGCTAGCAAATGTTGAAAAAAATACCCGTTAGCACACTATCGGGTCATCTGAGCATTTACGTCTCCCGTTTGATAACCTATCGGGTTTATGCAAAATTCCTATCGGGTGTATGAAAAACGAGCTAGCTAGCAAATGTTGAAAAAAATACCCGTTAGCACACTATCGGGTCATCTGAGCATTTACGTCTCCCGTTTGATAACCTATCGGGTTTTATGCAAAATTCCTATCGGGTGTACAAAAAACAATCGAGCATGGAAATGTTCAAAAAAATACCCGTTAGCTAACTGTCGGGTATTAAGATCTCCCGATTGATAATCTATCGGGTTTATACGAAATTCCTATCGGGTAGAAATAAAATTAATCGAGCTGGGAAATATGCATAAAATACCCGTTAGCGCCTATCGGGTGAAATAATTGTCAAGAGCTCCCCCTTAATAATCTATCGGGTTACATCACACATCGCTATCGGGCCCATGAAAGCCAATCGAGCAGGGAAATTGTGAACAAAAATACCCGTTAGTCTTCCTATCGGGTGATGTTTGTTGCTAACAACACCCGATTGAAGATCTACCATTTCCATTGAGTGATCCCTATCGGGTAGAGAAAAATCGATCGAACTGAGAAATATTCATAAAATACCCGTTAGCCACCAATCGGGTGATATAATTGTTAACAGCTCCCGCTTAATAATCAACCGGGTTGCATCGACCAACGTCTATCGGGTTGAACAATGCAATCGAGCAGGGAAATGCCGAACAAAATATCCGTTAGTAGCTCTATCGGGTGGATGTAATTGATAACAACACCCGATCGAACATCTATCGGGTTGCACAGACGAGTCCCTATCGGGTTTTGGAAAACATATCGAGCAGGAAAAAATTGAAAAAATCCCCGCTGGCTGCCTATCGGGTGATATAATTGTTAACAGCTCCCGCTTAGTAATCAATCGGGTTGTCCAATGATTCCCTATCGAGTAGGCAACATTTCTATCGGGTATTAATTAGTTCCCGCCACAATTTGAACTTGGTCGAAGGGGCATTGGCTCTGGAGATGGATTCACAAATATTTTCCGAGGTTCCGAGTGAGCGTTGAAGGGTTTTACAATTTGAGCTTGGTCAAAGGGGCATTGGCTCTGGAGACGGATTCACAAATATTTTTCCAGGTTCCGAGTGACCGTTGAAAGGTTTTAAATGTGAGGATTTTGTACAAAGACGAGATACGCGTAGAATTCTCACACAAAAGCCTGCAACGGTGAATGAAGAGTTGGGAAAATATTTGTGGTTTAATGATAGCTCAGGTAGCCCGAATCCCTGTGAGGAGGTATACGAAGCGAAGCCTGCATTCACCATTTCTAAAGGATAACTGTTTTTGGGGAGTGGTGAGAATATGAGAATAACAACTGTTTCCCTTCACCTCCCGTAAATAAGGACGTTTGGAGGACATGTACTTGTTACCATGGGAGGGTTCACGCGAAGAAATATGGTAAAGTTGAGGGAATTGTGAAGGACATGATACTGGACCTGAAAATTAAAAACGCTGCAAAGTCCTTGTCACGCATGGGTTTATTATTATTCTATATCGTCGGGTTGGTGGTAAAAGTGATCAAGTGCATTTTTCAACATTTTACAGGAGAGCCTGCCAAAGTTTTCGATCAGCTTGACTAGTAGGAAAGTGTGGATTGCTAACCTAATATTTGTTCAAACCCAAATGTTTGTCATGTATTGAACTCTGAAATACCTTACCTGAATAAAACGTGGAGGATACAGTGGATGAAATGCCACTTAACTGATATTTTTTCAGGTATTTAATGAAGATGCTTATTTGACTACTTTTACCTGAATGGAAATGGTGATGATTCGAACATGACCATTATATATAAACTCATTTTTTTATTAAATTAGAGCCAATAAATAATAATTTTTAGGTCTAAAACCATTTTATGGTGTTCCCCAAGGAACAATAACCAAAATATCAATAAACATCTATTGGATAGTTCCACAATCTCCGCTGAAACATTTGATCATGTTTACCGGAAACAACTTATTCAAAACCCTGCAGTTAATGAATACACAAATTTGATGGAATTGCATTAAAAAAACTTTATTAAACACATTTAGGCCGTTGAAGCACATCAATGCGATAGAGATTAAACTCTTTTAAAACATTCATAAAAATCTTTATACATCAAAACTCTTCCTCGTCTTCATCAGACACACTTGGTTCCGGGACCCGATGTTTCCTGTTCTTGGAATTGTTCGCAGGGAGATTCTCATACCAGTGGTGATATTCTTCCGGAATTATATTTGATTCACAAAGTTTCAGAAGATCCTTCTTCTTCTCGTAACTTATGCTTAGCTGCTTGTTATATAATTTCTCGAGTGATCCTGGAAAATTTCTTTGTTTGTTTCCGAACACATTAATTCTTTTGTATTCACTATCATAGTCATAACTATACCAAATCGTATCCAGAAACCCTTTTTTGAACTGGAACCTCTTAATCTTCAGCCAGTTGACTTTTTCACCCTCGGTGTTGGTATTCCTGTTGATCATTATAGTGCTTGATAATTTTTTCAAATCCAGAAAATCGTTGAATTTCATCTCTTGGACCACGTAGGGCTGAGCCGATTTCTTTTTACGATTCGACCGAGCCACTCTCATAATCGTTACCCAGTCTTGAAGAGTGAAAACTGGCACATTGTCCTTTGCGGATTCGATCGCACTATGCATGGAATCGACCTCCATGTGCGAATGCCCAGATTCAAGAAATTTATGCTGGATAGTGTGTATATTAGGAAGAGTGTTTACCAGAAAAATAAACAAGCTTGTGATCTGTTGATTGCGGTTTTGGCCACCACAAGTATCTGAGAATAAGGATACCTCAGTCACGTTTTCTGGTAAGTTTTCTAGCCATTTAACCAAGGCACTCCCTATCTCACAACTTCCTCTGGCACCATTCACCTCTGTCCAACAGAAACAGAACCCCCTATTTGGTTCGACACCTTCGTACACAGTAAGATTATAAGCATTCAACTTTCTCGAGTAATACATTTGGGACACGTCAGAGGATGGGATCTGTAGAACCTTTTGCAGATCAAACGTCGCCGTTAAAAATGATGTATCAACATTCGAACGTTTTTTGTCTTCATTCTTCACTTCGTTTGCAGCTTCTTTCCTCTTCAGATGAGATGTGTATTCAGGTTCAAGCTCACATTTTTTGTCTCTCGAGGCTTTTTCATAATTGGTACAAATCAGACATTGGTCTTTCTTTGGTTTGAAGAATGATAAATTATAATCGTCGCAGAATACTCTTCTGTACGTTATTTCAGAAACAGTTTCCTTGCCTTCTTTTTTAAATCTTTTTTCGTATAATTCGTACATCTTCTTGATAGAAAGCTTTGCGTCGAGATAGGCTCGTTTGGAATTTTTTCGACAATAGTGGCTTTCCATGGTAGGGAAACTTTCGATGTGTTCTTTGACAATCCTTATCACTTCTGGTTTGGTCTTGTTGGGCGGGGTCTTTCTTCCTCGTTGATCTAGACCTTCGTATGTGCCGGTTAAATTAATTCTCTGGAAGGCTTTCTCTATAGGCCCTTGACTTATGCAAAGGGTTTTCAAAAAGAATTGTTTGCAAACCCTAAATTTGGTTCCATTTTTAAGAAAAGAATACCTTCTTCCTACATTCTTCCCCTTTTTACTATCGGGAAGAGCGGACTTCCTTACTATTTTTTGGTTTTCCACTCGCGAAAGTAAATAATCCTTCTGTCGCTCATAACTCATAGCATGAAACTGTTGACAGGATTGTACTCTATCATGTTCCGAAAATATGGTGGTGCATTTGAAATAACATTTTTCACACGATACAGGTTTTGGATGTTTTGCCTCTCTAGCTATGCCATTTTTAGTTTCATAAGGTAAGCATTCTTTTCGCAAACGTTTATTGATATTAATTTTCCACGTAGAGGGGTCTGCAATTGATTTTCTGGTTCGCTTTCTTGTAATAGGCTGCCTCTCTACTGCTACAGGGATGGCCGAAACTTGTTTTTCCGGACTGGTTTTCCCAGCATCCTCGTCATCAGAACTGTCAGATGAGGAGGGAATATAATCTGGATCGCCATCGTTTTGTGGAAAATCATCTATTTCTACAGGCTCGTTCGACGGATGCTGGAGAGTGGACGTTTTTGTAATGTTCATGGAAGTGGAAGGCTGGGATTCTGAATTTTCTGCTACTGGGCAATTCGAACTGTGGGGCAATGGGTTTTCAATTACTTCATGACCATCATTTTCTATTACTGAAACGGGTGGAACTCGGTAATTCTCCAGTGGAGATGGAGGAATTATTGACTTGTCCCCTATTTCGGAAATATCAAAAATCCTAACCATTTCTTGTAAACCCTCTTGTACAGACATGGCAGAATCTGTCTCATTGACGTGAACAAAGTCCAATACTGCACCATTCAGCTGATGTGAATCGTCTTGAGTTAGGTCACAAATGGATGATAGATTTTTAAATGGTATACCTTCCGGAAGTTCTAGAATTACATCATGGTTGGTGTTGATCCCGAATTGATTCTGGTCTGGATTAGAAACGCTATAACTCACCAGGTGGATAGAAGTCTCATTTGGAACGATTTCTTCATCAATTACTTGTCCACGCCGAAGGAGAGAAGACTTATTCTCATTACCTTGAAAAACATGGATGAATAAAATATTATGTAATAATAATCCAAATATTTATATACAAATTATTGTCAAATTTTTTTTAGGAAGGCATAGCATGCTCACATTAAGAGATGGACTTTTAAACTGATGCACTATATACGGAGTTTTACGTAGCGTAGTCAATGAAAATTTCAGTTCGATTGAAAGAGTAGTTATGATAATAAATTGGCAAAAATTTATAAAGCGCTGGTGAGTCAAGAAAAAATTAAATATGAAAATGTTGTGATCGGCTGCTCCTCCACAACTCAATTTGTGTCTGAACATGCTGTAACCCAGAGTGGGGACCCCCCGACCCCCCTCTGGTCTTGTCAGGGGAATATAAAAGAGCCAGGGTGCCATCAATAAACAACCATTCTCTCAAATGCGATCGACTCGTCTATCCGACTCCCAATCACTACACTGGTGACATCCGACGTGTGAGCTCCACCGCCAGCGCCCGCCGTTTGATAGCGTCGCAGCCTCCGCCTCCGCTTCAACGAGCCCCACCACGCGCGGCCCCCACCGACGCCACAGCGGCGCCCCACTCCGACGCCCGCCTCGACGGCTATCGCAGCGCCTCCCGCTACTTCGCCCCACCATCACCGATCCTTATATAAGGAAACGGACGCCGGCGCCGAGCACACTTCAAGCTGACACCTCACCGGACTGGCACCGAAGAGAAAACCGAAGATGACGGAGCAGAAACCGCAAAAAACGCCCGAAACGAGCGCTCCTTCGATTCTCAAGCTCCAGCCGTTCGACCCCGCATTCCCGCACGTCTGGTTCGCCCAACTCGAGCTCATCCTCGCACACGAAGGCCTCACGACGCCACATGCGAAATTCGCCCGAGCCTTCCTCGCCCTCGAACCTCGACAAGCGGATCTATGCGCCGACATCAACCCCTCGCACACCAGTAGTTACCAGACGCTCAAAACTCGCCTTCTAGCGACACACGCACCTTCCGATGGTTCACGGCTCACCGCCCTCCTCCAGCCGACATCCGACGACGAACTACCGTCGATCCTCGCTCGCCGACTCACCCGAGCACTTCCGGCTGACACACCCGCACCGCTCGTCCGACAGCTCTTCCTCCGCGCCCTACCCGAGAGCATACGTCTACACATAGCGGCCCGTGACGAACCCGACATATTGAAACTCGCTGCGCTCGCCGATCGCCTCCTACCATTCGCCCCGCCTCCTCGGGTGGCTACCGTCTCCGAAGAGGTCGAAGTGATCAACGATAGACGACAGCGGCGATCTCCGACGCAGCCGGCGACGAACACACGCCGAACAACGAACACTCTATGTTTCTACCACCGCACATGGGGCCCACGAGCACAGAAATGCCGCAGCCCCTGCACCTGGCGCCCGAAACCGACGGGAAACGACAACGCACGGCCCGACCAGCCGTAACGGCCGTGCGCAACCCACCAACATCTCGGCTCTTCATCCGCTGTAAAAAAACCTCGCTACACTTCCTCGTGGACACCGGCTCCGACGTCTCGATCGTCCCGAACACCCTGCTCAACCGAAAAACAACACGTCCAAGCGCTCTACGTGCCGCAAACGGCACTGAGATCAAGATGTACGGCACACACTCCGCATCGGTACACCTACCAGATCTCCCTCCGTACGAGTGGACCTTCACAGTCGCCGACGTATCAACCCCGATCCTCGGCTCCGACTTCTTGACGTACCACGGCCTACTCGTTGACCTACCCAACGCCCGACTCATCAACGCGGCCACGCAGCGGTACATCACCGGGACAGTAGACCTCGTACCTCCGAGCCAGTCCATCTGTACGACAACAGCGAACGAGCCCCGTTTTCAAGCCCTCCTCGACGCCTACAAACCTTCATCGACACCATGCGATGCTCCTGTCGAACATCACATCGTCACGAAGGGCCCCCCCCGTGTCACGCGAAACTTCGCCGATTATCCCCGGACCTATACGCGAAAGCGAAGGCCCATTTCGGCGAATTACTAGCGGCGGGGGTCATCGAACCTTCGGAGGCGCCGTGGTCCAGCCCGCTCCACATCGTTCCGAAACCCGACGGTGACATTCGCCCCGTCGGTGACTACAGAGCGCTGAACCGACTCACTGTGCCCGATCGCTACACCGTCCCACACCTACACGATTTTACAACGGCCCTGTACGGGACTACAGTGTACAGCACATTCGACCTCGCCCGTGCATTTTTTCACTGCAAAATCAGCGAACGCGACGTGCCAAAAACGACGATCTTAACACCCTTCGGCGCCTACCAATTCAAGCGAATGAATTTCGGCTTACGAAACGCAGCGCAAACGTGGCAACGCTACATGGACCACGTCCTACGCAACCTACCTTTCGTGTACTGTTACCTCGATGACATACTGGTCGCCTCGGCCACCCCGTCTGAACACTACACCCACGTACGCACGCTCCTCGAGACCCTCGCTAAATACGGCCTACAAATAAATACAGCCAAATGCCAGCTCGCACGGCCCTCAGTCAAATTTCTCGGCCACAACGTTTCAGCCGACGGGATAACACCCCTACCGGAACGCACGGACCTCATTAAGAAATTCCCGCGACCCACTACCGTGCACGAGCTTCGAACATTCCTCGGCCTCATTAACTTCTATCACCGAGCAATACCACGAGCCGCACCTACGCTCCGCCCCCTAGTGGAAATGATTCCACCCGACGCGAAGAAAAAGGACAAACGCACGCTCACGTGGACCACCGACGCAGCTGACGCATTCGACCGCGCAAAACGCTTACTCGAAACCTCCGTCACACTCGCCCATCCGGCCCCGACCCAACCTCTCGTCCTACACACGGACTCGTCGGATTTCGCCGTCGGCGCAGCGCTGCATTTCATCGACAATACGCACTTACGCCCGCTAGGTTTCTTCTCACGCACTCTCAACCCGGCTCAACGTAACTACAGCGCATTTGACCGCGAATTACTGGCTATTTACCTCGCCATCGTACACTTTCGCCAACAAATCGAAGGGCGCCCACTAACCGTATATACGGACCATAAGCCCCTCACAACCTCACTAGCGACACAATCGAATACGGCCCCACCAACACGGCTACGGCACCTTCGATTTATCTCAGAATTCACAACTGACATCAGGTACGCCGAGGGCCCAACAAACATCGTCGCCGATTACCTCTCGCGACTCCCACCGACAGCCAACATGGCCCACGCAGTCACAGACTACGGCACCCCCTTCACGCTACAACAGCTAGCCGACGCACAGGCCGCCGATGACCACATCGCTACAATGAATCTCACACCGCACCGAATACAAGGCCACGAGATAATGTGCGAAACTACCGACGCCTCGCCTCGCCCCTACATCCCTACGCCGCTACGCCTCGCGGTTTTCAAACACATACACGGGATGACACATCCGGGGATAAAGGCCACCACAGCCCTCATCCGCGCTCGATATTATTGGCCCGTCATGACCTCGTCGATACGGTTGTTCACCCGCGCCTGCCCGAGTTGTAACCGAGCGAAAACAACTCGACACATCAGGGCTCCCCTCGGCGAATTTCCCGACGCCGCGCCACTCGAACACCTACATATCGACCTATTCGGCCCGCTACCGCCATCGGCTACTAAAAAATACATATTATCAATGATTGACCGCGCCACTGGCTGGTTTGAATGCGCACCCCTCTCGACCATTTCCGCCGACGCAGTGATTACGGCCCTACACAACCACTGGATCGCCCGCTACGGCTCCCCGGCACGCGTTACCACTGACCAGGGCACCCAGTTCACCTCAGCCGAATTCCATAAATACTGCACGTCCATAGGCTCGGAGGTACACCATACAAATACCTACCACCCTCAAGCCAACGGCCTCGTCGAACGACTACATAGGGTCCTCAAAGACGCAATTCTCGCAACAGCCACTTCCCGCACATGGGCCACCCAACTTAGCGGCCTCCTCCTCGGCCTACGAAACCGCCCGGGCCCCGACGGCTACTCACCGGCCCAACGCCTCTTCTCGGCCACGCCACGCCTCCCAGGGGATCTGTTCACTCAACCGCCACCATCAACTGTGCCCCTACGCACCAACGAATCGTACCGCCACTACACACAGTCATACATGCCAGCAACTATGCGCACAGCGACCCATGTGTACGTGCGCGTAGACACGCCAAGGGGTAAACTCGAGCCACCTTACACCGGCCCCCATCAGGTGTTGACAAACGATGGAAAAACAATAACTTACCTCACGGACGATCGACGCACACCATCAGTCTCAATCGACCGATGTAAGCCGGCACCCCCACCCACGCACACAGTGAACACCCCCAACACGCCGACCAACGCACCCCACCCCACGGCAGCGACTATAAAGACGAGCGCCGCCCACGAACATCAACCACTACAACGCTATGTCGCCGAAGCAACCTACCGCCTCACAGCTCCTACGAGACCACGCCGTCTCCTCCGGCTCCGGCGAAAAGGAAGCCAACTCGGCCGCAACCACCGGGCAGGTATGGCCCGATCCCCATCCGCCAGGCTAGGGCCATATCGAAAGCCGGCGCGATACCTATCCACGCGTGGCCCCGGGACAACAAGACGCAGCAGCGTCAACCACCCACGCGTCAGCTACCGCCGGGCATCCGCCCGTTGACTCCACGCCCGTCGACTACCACGCCAGGTACGCCGGTTATGACGGTGACCGCCCCGTCAACCACAACCGTCACCCTGCAACTCCCGCCGTACGCAGGGACGTGCTCGGACTGCTGCATCCACGGGGTACGCCGCCCCCAGCAACACACTGCCGCAGTCCAAGCCTCGCCCGACGTCACCACGAAGGCAACGTACGCCCTCAGCCTCGCAAAGGCCCTCGTAGCGACTACAGAACGGGCCACGCAAACCCCAACCCTCGGCACGTCTACCTTCGCCACGCCTCCGGCACGGCCGACGTCGCCAAAGCCGACACCGCCGCCAACGCCGCAACGCCCCCGACCACAGCGCCCGACCTACCGCACGAACCACATACGGCACCGGCGGGACATTTCGCGCCCACACCGGCACCCACGCCACTAATCAACCGCAACCCATCGCCGCCCCACGACACCGACCACAGCAGCCACCCGGACAGCCCAAACGGACCCAACACACGCACCTCCCACGCCCGGCCACCGCCACAGCGACAACAACAAAATTTAATTGAAATTGAAAATTACTTAAATTCTGGGGGGAGCAGTGTTGTGATCGGCTGCTCCTCCACAACTCAATTTGTGTCTGAACATGCTGTAACCCAGAGTGGGGACCCCCCGACCCCCCTCTGGTCTTGTCAGGGGAATATAAAAGAGCCAGGGTGCCATCAATAAACAACCATTCTCTCAAATGCGATCGACTCGTCTATCCGACTCCCAATCACTACAGAAAACAACTCTCTGAAGCAAAATTAAATATTCAGCACTAGACCATGAATGGTAGAAAATACATTAAATGAATAATAGAAAAACACGAATGAAATGAAAAACAAAAATGTCTGTTCCTAAAATAGATAGTACTTAGACGTTATAATTGTAATAAAATGCATCATGAACTTGGGTACTTACTGTTCTTTGCGCGTTCCTTACACATCTCCACCAGCTTCCTCCCGCGATTCATCCTGACGCTCTTCGTATCTCAAATAATGTACAATGTAATAGTAGGTTTAATTAAAAAATATATAAACATTTGGGAATCAAAAGGTATGAAATTGGAATCTGTGGAGACACGCTACATAAATTATTGAAAAATCTTGTTTTGAGTGGGGAAATAATCTCTTTGATGTTCAGATCAAGCGCGAAATGGCGATGGCGAATGAATGAATGATAGCTTTTACCTGTATGAAACATCACGCAGTTGGCTGATCCTGAGTAAACAAATGACAAATGACCAGCTGTTCCAGGAAGACAACAGTAGGTTTAGCCTCCAGTTGTTTCAACTGCAATCGATCATCTGGCATATGAACATTTTTACCTGAACTGAACAACTGTTCTAAGCTTATAAGTTTTTCAGGTGGAGTTGATCAAATGTCATTTGAATGATTTTACCTGTGCACAAATATCATTATAACTTGAGTAATGGAGTGGTAATGGTGGTCAAATGGCAGTAGTCAACTTTTACTTGTTGGATGAGGAACTCTGTTAGTTATCTATGGTAGACGTAAATATAGTTAAATGCCATTTGATCACTCGTTTTTCACATATCCATTCAGGTAAAAATTTATTTTGTTGTTTTTTCCCGCATTTTTGTCATTGATGTAAATTTTATTATTTCCAGCTGTAGATAATATACTGTAGTGTCTTGATAAGCAAAAACCTCATTTTGTGAAAAAAGTGCACTTGATCACTTTTACCACCAACCCGACGATATGCAGAAATGCTGGCTGTTCATTTATTGTTGCTTTCATGTAAAATAATTGAAATAGTTATTTCCGGTGGTTTCCACCAATTTTGGCCCCCAAAACACGAATTAGGTACGCTCCTTTTTTTTTCCAAATTATCTTTGATCATTGCCCAACCCACCCGCACATTTACCCGCAGTGAGGCTGTCAAAAAGCATAATCCAATTGACATGTTGTCGTCCTTCACCAGTTTTCGAGTTTTATATTATATCAACAGATTTATGCTGAGCACCCCCCCTGAGAGAATTATGACTCCGTTTTTTTTTTGTACTGACGAGTCGTCAGTATAATCGAGAGTCAGTTAGACTTGGTTTTCATTGAATTTTTACCTCCCCACCCAACGAGTATTTCTCTCTGGCGGGGGGGGGGGGGGGGGGGGGGTGCTCGACCTCGTTGAAATCAACTGAATTTTTCTATGAGAGGAGTTTTTATTCGTCAAGAGTCTGTTTGACATGGTAAACGCGATACCTCCTCCCCTCCCACAGTTTCGGGACACAACTAGGGCTCAAATGGAGCATGTGTGCGAAAAGAACGAATTTTTTAGACCGAAAATGAAGCCTGTAGACGTGATACGGCGTACAGCGGACGGCGTACGGCGGACGGCGTACGGACATTACATTTTTGGATTCTACGCACCTTGAAACGGAAAAGAAAAAATTTTGAGGGGGTGTTATAAAAATTTTTTGCTGAGCGAATACATAGGTGTATTATTCACAGAATAATAAACCAAAACGGAAACAACAAAATGAATATGTAATGGATGTTGCCTCGCATTAGGCGAATTTTTTGATATATTTTCCGAAAAATTTTCCAGGATTAAATGGAAAAGAAAAAATTTTGAGGGGGTGTTATAAAAATTTTTTGCTGAGCGAATACATGGGTGTATTATTCACAGAATAATAAACCAAAACGGAAACAACAAAATGAATATGTAATGGATGTTGCCTCTCATTAGGCGAATTTTTGGATATATTTTCCGAAAATTTTTCCAGGATTAAATGATGTCTATCGGGTTGTAATGAGAAATCGGTATCGGGCCCATGAAAGCCAGTCGAGCAGGGAGATATTCAAAAGATACCCGTTAGCATCTCAACGGTTCATCTCATAGCTCCCGATTGATAATCAACCGGGTTGCATCGACCAACGTCTATCGGGTTGAACAATGCAATCGAGCAGGGAAATTCCGAGCAAAATACCCGTTAGTAGCTCTATCGGGTGGATGTAATTGATAACAACACCCGATCGAACATCTATCGGGTTGCACAGACGAGTCCCTATCGGGTTTTGGAAAACCAATCGAGCAAGAAAAAATTTGAAAAGTAGCCGTTAGCTTTCTATCGGGTTCTGCCAGTGTGAACAGCTCTGTTTTACTTTTGTATCGGGTTATCTCATTCAAAACATACCCGTTAGCATCGTAACGGGTCGTCTCATAGCTCCCGATTGATAATCAACCGGGTTGCATCGACCAACGTCTATCGGGTTGAACAATGCAATCGAGCAAGGAAATGCCGAACAAAATACCCGTTAGCCTACCTATCGGGGGATGTAATTGATAACACCACCCGATTGAACAGCTATCGGGTTGCACATACCCCGACCCTATCGGGTTTTGGAAAACATATCGAGCAGGAAAAAATTGAAAAAATCCCCGTTGGCTGCCTATCGGGTGATATAATTGTTAACAGCTCCCGCTTAGTAATCAATCGGGTTGTCCAATGATTCCCTATCGAGTAGGCAACATTTCTATCGGGTATTAATTAGTTCCCGCCACAATTTCAACTTGGTCGAAGGGGCATGGCTCCGGAGATGGATTCACAAATATTTTCTGAGGTTCCGAGTGAGCGTTGAAGGGTTTTACATTTTGAACTTGGTCAAAGGGGCATTGGCTCTGGAGACGGATTCACAAATATTTTCCCAGGTTCCGAGTGACCGTTGAAAGGTTTTATGTGAGGATTTTGTACAAGACGAGATACGCGTAGAATTCTCACACAAAAGCCTGCAACGGTGAATGAAGAGTTGGGAAAATATTTGTGGTTTAATGATAGCTCAGGTAGCCCGAATCCCTGTGAGGATGTATACGAAGCGAAGCCTGCAGTCACCATTTCTAAAGGATAACTGTTTTTGGGGAGTGGTGAGAATATGAGAATAACAACTCTTTCCCTTCACCTCCCGTAAATAAGGACGTTTGGAGGACATGTACTTGTTACCATGGGAGGGTTCACGCGAAGAAATATGGTAAAGTTGAGGGAATTGTGAAGGACAGATACTGGACGTGAAAATTAAAAACGCTGCAAAGTCCTTGTCACGCATGGGTTTATTATTATTCTATATGCAGAAATGCTGGCTGTTCATTTATTGTTGCTTTCATGTAAAATAATTGAAATAGTTATTTCCGGTGGTTCCCACCAATTTTGGCCCCCAAAACTTGAATTAGGTATACCTACGCTTTTTTTTCTTTTTTTTTTCAAATTATCTTTGATCATTGCCCAACCCACCCGCCCATTTACCCGCAGTGAGGCTGTCCACAAGCATAATCCAATTGACATGTTGTCGTCCTTCACCAGTTTTCGAGTTTTATATATATTATCAACAGATTTATGCTGAGCACCCCCACCTGAGAGAATTATGACTCCGTATTTTTTTTTGTACTGATGAGTCCTCAGTATAGTCGAGAGTCAGTTAGACTTGGTTTTCATTGAATTTTTACCTCCCCTCCCAACGAGTATTTCTCTCTGGTGCGGGGGGTGCTCGACCTCGTTGAAATACCCGTTAGTAGCTCTATCGGGTGGATGTAATAGATAACAACACCCGATTGAACATCTATCCGGTTGCACATACGAGTCCCTATCGGGTTTTGGAAAACCAATCGAGCAGGAAAATATTCAAAAAATACCCGTTGGCTGCCTATCGGGTGATATAATTGTTAACAGCTCCCGCTTAGTAATCAATCGGGTTGTCCAATGATTCCCTATCGAGTAGGCAACATGTCTATCGGGTATTAACTAGTTCCAGCCACAATTTGAACTTGGTCGAAGGGGCATTGGCTCTGAAGACGGATTCACAAATATTTTCTGAGGTTCCGAGTGAGCGTTGAAGGGTTTCATGTGAGGATTTTTAATGATATGTTTAATAATATGTCGTAACGTATAAGTCATCAGGAATTTGAGTAACAGCAAGGAATTTGAATTTGAAGCGCATACTTTTCAATGTAAGTAAAATATGTGTATATATGTATACCACCTATTAAAACGTATTGTACACGCATGTATAAAACACGTTTGCAGGACATCCGATTGTTACCATGCAGGGTATATGGAGAAATACTAAACTTGGCCGAATTTTCATGGTTTGGATTCAGCAGAAATGTTAGAACTGTAAACTGGGAACAACAATTAAACAGTGTAGGAAAACGGTTGTTGAGCGCATGATGACCTATAATATTATAATAATATATTCGTGGGCGAGAAGTAATTTGGCATGAGCCAAATTGAGTATTTTGGCCGGTCATTTTCACCCGAGCTATACTCATTATGAACATCTCTGTGAATGAAGTGTAATATAACATTATATTGTATTGAATAAAGTTCTGATAAAAACGACAGCGTTTACAAAGTGATGTGCGTCGCTTTTGCAACATTTCATGGCGTCATTCAATGCCGGAAGGAATCTGAGGGCAGTAAGTACCTACACGTCATTTATTTCTACAAGTCCACTACATGTTGTAAGTTGTTATGTTGTGCATGTGCATGCGTACATTATCAATTAAATTGAATTATCAATGGAATGAGTCGTTAACCACTCGTGGTATTTGTGATGGGGTTTTTAAAATATTTTTTCCTAGTAGGTACAGGTACCTATACTAATGGTAGGCACGTAGGAGTTTCTGGCAGAAACGTTAGAAAAACCGTACACGTGTTAGCAAGTGAGTGAAAACCCGATACGAATTTAAAAACCCGTTACACATTACAGTAACCCGTTAGAAGCAGGAATTGAAAAACCCGTTAAGGGATTCGAAACACCCGATAGGACGTTATGAAACACCCGATTTCAATTGAAAAAGCCGTTACGAGTTTCGAAGTACCCGGTAGGAAGTTGTGAAAAACCCGATAGGAGTAACAGAAACTCGATAGGAATCGGAAAACCGTTTGAAATCGGGAAACCTGACACGATAGAAATGAAAACCCGTTTGGGAGGTAAAAAGACGTTACACGACATTCAAACACCCGATAGGAGGCAGAAAACAACCGATAGGAGTCGGAGAAGCGTGTGAAATCGGATACCCGATAGGGATCTCAACACCCGATAGGGATTTGATAAAGTCGCTAGAAACATTCAGACACCCGATAGGATGTAAAAAAACACCCGATGGGGGATGGGAAAGTGTCTGAAATCGGATACCCGTTAGGAATCTTAACACCCGATAGGGGATTTGAAAAACCCGCTAGAAACATTCCGACACCCGATAGGAGCACACGCCGACAACCACTTCTTCCCTATCACTCGCGTCACTCACGTGTTCTGCTTACTTCCCTGTGCTTCTTCATTCTGTGTGTTGCGCGTGTGTTTCAAATCAGTTGTTTCAAATCAGTTGTGTTTCAAATCAGTTGTGTTTCAAATTAGTTGTGTTTCTTGTTTGTTGTGCTTCAATTATCAACGTTCACCCGTCACCAAACAGACATTCGGACCCTGGTACGTTGTACTACAGAATTCATTTTTATTTCAATGGCGGACCAACAGTTGACTGATATTCTAGAGTCTTGGAAATTGGATGCAATAATTGTTGCTGCATTTCAAGGTTAGCAAAAACTTGTTTGACTCTTTTTCTATAATATTCCGATTTCATGATAATCGCATAAAATTTATGTTAAAGGTATATTTAATATACCTTTAACTTCCAAATCGAAAGTGACATTTCAATCTGAATTTAATTTCGTTTTGTTGAGTATTACTATATCCTGTTGCCAACGTATTTACCAAATGAAACTTTTGTTGTATGATATTCCGATTTCAAGATATACTCACATACCTGTGACTTCTAAATCCCAAGTGACATTTCAATTAGAATTTAGTTTTGTTTTGTTGAGTATTACTATTTCCTTTTGCCAACGTAATGACCAAACGCTAATTTTTGTTGTATAATATTCCGATTTCATGATGTACACGTAGCTATGACTTACACACCCACACTGGCAATTGAATTTGTTTTGTTGAGTATTACTATTTTCTTTTGCAAACGTATTTACCTACCAAACGAAACTTTTTGTTGAATGATATTCCGGTTTCAAGATATAATCACATACCTGTAACTTCCAAATCCAAAGTGACATTTCAATTTGAATTTAATTTCGTTATGTTGAGTATTACTATTTCCTGTTGCCAACGTATTTACCAAATGAAACAGTTGTTTTATGATATTCCGATTTCAAGATATACTCACATACCTGTGACTTCTAAATCCAAAGTGACATTTCAATTTGAATTTAGTTTTGTTTTGTTGAGTATTACTATTTCCTTTTGCCAACGTAATAACCAAACGCTAATTTTTGTTGTATAATATTCCGATTTCATTATGTACCTACACGTAGAAATGACTTGCACACCCACACTGACAATTTGAATTTGTTTCCAACCAATTTACCAAATGTAAACGGTTTTTCTATAATATTCGGATTTCATGATGATCTTGGTTTAAATTTCATTGTTACGGTATCGGGAAATTGCTAAGTGTGTTAGTGCCCGTTGGTAATTCAATCGGGTAGTATTGGACGTTAAATACTTGCACCAACTTGTTTTTCGTTGTCCCTTGTATACATAACGGGTGTTTGGGGGGGGGGGGGGGGGGGAGGTATGAGTACCCGTTAGTAATCCAATCGGGTAGTGTTGTACTTTAAAATATTTTCAACAAACTGTTTCCCTTGCCGCTTGTAGTCGTATCGGGTGTTCACTTCGTTCCAAACGGGTTCATCCGGACTTTGCCAAATAGTCGTAAACATTCGTAACGGGTGTTTGAGGGTATGGGTACCCGTTAGTAATCCAATCGGGTAGTGTTGTACTTTAAAATATTTTCAACAAACTGTTTCCCT
Organism: Leptopterna dolabrata; assembly: GCA_954871275.1. Lineage (NCBI taxonomy): Eukaryota > Metazoa > Arthropoda > Insecta > Hemiptera > Miridae > Leptopterna > Leptopterna dolabrata. Next base: position 156,396,704 of record OX940974.1, read on the forward strand.
TGCCGCTTGTAGTCGTATCGGGTGTTCACTTCGTTCCAAACGGGTTCATCCAGACTTTGCCAAATAGTCGTAAACATTCGTAACGGGTGTTTGAGGGTATGGGTACCCGTTAGTAATCCAATCGGGTAGTGTTGTACTTTAAAATATTTTCAACAAACTGTTTTGCCTTGCCCCTTGTAGTCGTATCGGGTGTTCACTTCGTTCCAAACGGGTTCATCCGGACTTTGCCAAATAGTCGTAAACATTCGTAACGGGTGTTTGAGGGTATGGGTACCCGTTAGTAATCCAATCGGGTAGTGTTGTACTTTAAAATATTTTCAACAAACTGTTTTGCTTTGCCACTTGTAGTCGTATCGGGTGTTCACTTCGTTCCAAACGGGTTCATCCGGACTTTGCCAAATAGTCGTAAACATTCGTAACGGGTGTTTGAGGGTATGGGTACCCGTTAGTAATCCAATCGGGTAGTGTTGTACTTTAAAATATTTTCAACAAACTGTTTTGCCTTGCCCCTTGTAGTCGTATCGGGTGTTTACTTGGTCTCATGGCTGACATTTTTTTCCCCTGCACAGCTGCCGGATTCGAAACTGACGATTTACGCGACCTAGAACCTGACAGGATCCTCTGGGAAGCAGTAGCAACAGGACTGTGGACTCCGCGAGAGAAGGTGCGATACGCAACAGGGTGGAAGGCGAAATTCGGTCCACTCAACTCTCCCAGACGTTCTTCGACATCTCTTGCTAGACCCATATCAAGTGACGACTCCACCCCAACACTTCCTTCGCCGGTGAGTGTTGTCACTTACAATTACAGACGACAGGCAGACGGAAACAGTGTTCATGTTTGACAATAACTTCCACCATATAAGTATGTATTGTTACGAGGTGAACGGTGTTTTTGTTGCAGTCTTACTCCTCGATCCCGCGCCGTAGAGAGTCGTTGCCGAGTGAACTACGGCTCAGCGATCCATCTTCTGACGACGACGACGACGACGACGAAGCCGCCGACGACGACCCCCACGTCGCCAGATACAAGCGAGTCGATAAGGCTGCTTTCATTAACACTTTAGATAAGGTAATGTGCATCACACCATCCGTGTGAAATTGTATCATGTACTCATAGTCAAACCTATAGGGTTTTTATATTAAACTAGCGGATTACCCGGGCGTTGCCCCGGTCGGGGTGCATAAATAACTGGTCGTGAAGTGCCCCCTCCCTCGCACCATTACCGACTATGTACGCATGGTGGGTTGTGTTGATGCGAGGTTAAAATGCAGCTGTAATATTATATAAATGTAGTGTCTGAGATTTTCCTTCGAGTGTTTTGAGATAATGAAAAACAGTTTTTATTGATTTTATTGTAATGGTAGGTGATATATAAACATCTTTTCTGCTTTTTCCATTACAATAAAATCAATAAAAACTGTTTCCCAAAAATCTGGTCTCAAAAAACTCGAATGAAAATCTCAGACACTACATTTATATAATATAGCAGACCCGACAGACTTCGTCCTGTCATAAAGATTTCTAATGTGGCAGTTTTTTGTTCCTACGTATTTCATAGTCGTGGCTGAAAATTCTCCTGAACAGAACCGTCACCCTGGTGTTAGGGCGTTATCAATAAAAAATAATTAAATGAAACATATATTGGGATTTAAAAGATAGTAGGCTGAGCAGCTCTTTGTACTGCGTTCTGTGCTGTAAAATACACTCTTTGTCCATTTTCTAAATGTACAGCTAAGTGAACAACAGAAGGGTGTCTCTCATGAATTGGAAAAGAAAATATTCGCCAAACTGCTTCATTACTACTAATATAGCGACCCATTTGGTATTGGGTAACTTCATCATTGGAATTCTCTGCACCAATTCCAATCACAGCCATATCACTCCCTTTGGTTACATATTTGCAAATGTATTTAATAGATTTCACTAAATGGCAAGATTCAACGTTGATGTGTGCTTTGAATGTCTTTGATAAAATGGGTGAATATGGAACAATCCAACGATTATCTATTTCAATATCCTGTTGATTTAATTTGACTATTGTTGATTTTCCATTGTCTGCTGTTGATCGGCGACGATACAATGGATATCCGTCATTACCAGTAATTGTTTCCGATATTAATGTCCGTGGATATCGTTTTGAACATTTACCATCCATCATACACGGTGAATTTTGATTAAGAGTTCCACAGGGACCATGTATCATGTTTTTGATAACTACCTCATGCAATCCAGGATCTACTTGCACATTAGGGATTTCAGCTGATATCACTGCATCAACTTCATTTGGCCTTATCTTTTCAACCAACCAAATCAAAATGTGTGCATGTGCCATGCATCAATAGTTGGTGCATTAAAACGTCTTTCATGTTGACCGGCAGGTGTTTTATCAGCTCTGATTACAATTTTGTGATTATCAGATGGCATCAGATCCAGTGCAGTTTTAAACAATATAATCAATTGATTGTGTTCATGAAATAAAGTTTGTAATTGTTCTACAATAGACCTCTTTACTAAATTGTTATGTCCACAACGCAGATCAATTTCTTGTGATGAATTGCCCATAAAATAAATTTGCAAGAATTTGTTGTCGCTATCTGACACTGGTAACAGTGAACCTGCTCTGTGATATATTTGCCGTTGTATCTGTAAATTGAAAAAAAAATATATATATATTATTTTTATACCAAACACTATAAAATAAAATAAATAAGCAATGGGGGTATAAATTTATGGCTTGTCAGTGATCAAACTTAAATAATATTTTATCTTAAAAATTATATATTTAGTTGTAACTAATATCTATCAAATAATAAAATATAATAAAAGTGTCACTGAAACTGAATCACCATATAATATAATGAGTAAGTGATATATTTCGTAATGATTAAGAAATTGAAGATTAGTGACACATCTTAAGTTAGGTGATAGAAAATTTTGTTCGCTAAAATAATTATGAGTAACTGCTATAATACATACCTTGAAAGTTGGCATAAAATTTTCCCGAACTACATTTGTTGCCCCAAATGAAGTCATTTGAAAGCAATTGTTATATTGTTGGATATGTGTCAAAAAGTGTATGGAATCCGTTCCTACTCCTGAAACCAATGAGTACAATGGCTCTGGTGGTGGATCCAATGGTATCAATTTCACTTTACCATTCGCGCAACACAATCCATTGGCTTCGTTTTTGTATTTCAATGCTTTACAGTGTGAGCAAACCGAGTTCATAGAACCAATAACAACACATTGGTAGTTACTGTAGTCAATTGACACATCGTAACTGAAAGCAGCTCGATTCAAACTTGCGCGATTATTAGTTGAATGCCGCGCTCGCGCTTCACGCGTTTGTGATATCCGAATTCTTTCACGTTCAATTCTGTCGTCACGTTCTTGCGCAGTACGATTAGATCGGTAATTAGCTTGGTATGTAGCATTTCGGGTTCTTCTACCTAAATTCCTTCGTCTTATAGGAGGCATATCATATATAAATTATTTTGTCACTAAACACTAACTAAACAAACACTAACTAAACACTCAGCACAAAACACGATATACGAATTACTCGCGTGCCGAAAGTAGGTAATTCATAAGAAACGCGAGTTTCGGAACTCGACGTTAAACTCCTCCAACGATGTATTCTGAGTTCCAACGCACACGCGCACACTGTTTCCAAAACAGTTTTTTGATAGAATCTATCTCATATCTGACAAAAAACGGTATCCAAGATATGAGGTTATCATGTGATGCCATCCATATGATCTTTGACGTTAGGAACACACCTACATTGCTTAGACAACAGTGATTGCTTGACTACGTTTTAGTTAGTAAACATTTGTATGTGAAAAAGAAAAGGGCTTTTATTATGGTTTTTCCGGCAATTATTCGAACATTCTCGCCGTAAAAACCATCCTTGAAGTTCAACGAACATTTAAAAAAAAGAATTGGGCAAATTGGTCCAGGCGTTGTTGAGTTATGCGCTTACCAACACATTTTGCGATTCATTTTTATATAATAGATGTACATCTCTTCCTCTCTCCCTAACAGGTCACAAAAATACTACAAAAGACTGAGAAAGGGAAGAGCTGCACTGAGCTAGCAGGGTCGAAGAGGACCAGGGCAATCAGCTCATCTGACAGGAAGGTGGTAGCGGATATTGTTATAAACCACCTTCACCGACAAGCCACCCCCGTGGGTGCGAACGTCATCCCCCATTTCTCTTATAAAGAATTGAAGTGAGTGACACCTTGAAATTTGTGATTACGCATTGTTTGTTAGTACATTAGTATTACATGTGGGGTACTCGTACCTTAACATTCCTCTGCATAAAGACATAATAATCACGTGTTTGAATTGTTGTGTACGTTTCAGTTTCATAGCTGCTCAGTTGGCGAGATATTTCCGGGATCCCTCCTCGCTGTGGTTTACTTTATCAGCATCGACGCGGGGGGGCTCGTCACACAGCAGTGACAGCACGCCGACGAAAAAACCAAGGAAGTACCCCTACGGGCACTTGTGGAGCAAAGTGAACAACCTCAAGGACTCCTGGAGGAAGGCCAATAAAGAAAAGTACGATAAAATAAAGGAGGCAAACGCCAAGAGGACAAGCGAAGCAAGGAAACGGAAGGGAGAAAAACAAAAGAGGGGCTACAAGAAAAAGCCGAAGCAGCCAACCACCTTCCCTCCGCCCGTACAGAAAACCCTGCAAGGTGAGTCTACTCTCTATTCATCTCTTTTCCTCCTACCTCCCTCCTTCTCTGCCGTTTCTGTGTTATTTATTGTGAGGAGTCCTAACCGTTAATGTTATTTTCCTAGAGTGGGAAGAGGAACTCGAGAATCATCCCTCCATCCAAACCATCAGGGGAAGTGATTGGTTGAGCCGGGCGTCGATCTCCAAAGAGATAGAAGAGGCGTTACGGAGGACAGCGAAGCTGCGGCACGACTACCTATGCTGTGAAGACAACAACCTATTCCACTGCATCGACTACTTCCCGTTCTTCAAGTCGTCCGCCCACGCAGCGAAAGTGGTGAGTTCTTAATTTGAATGTATTTCATGTGCTCTGTTTATATACTTGTGCCTGCAGTTGTTTAAAGCGAGGAATGTTTTTTGAGTAATCAGTAATAATAGTTGTTGTTTTCTGTTGTACAGATAGAATCTGATTTCAAGGAGATATATAACATCCCGGAGGGGAAGCTGTACCAAAAGCTTAGAGAACTCCACCCGGCCATAGTATCGGAGGCTAGGTCTTCCAGAAGAGTGAAAGGGAGGGAGACGTTCGTCGAGGCAATACTGAAGTACTACGACAACAATACCGGTGAGAAATAATTGTGATTGGCCTACTCTGTGTTCAAATTGACTAGGAATCATTTTTTCAATTTTAATATTTTGTTGTGACCAGGGATTTTTCTTCTTCACGCATTTGTAAACAAACGATTTGTTGAAATTGCTTTATTTGACCATGAGGTGGTTGTAATGACTGAATTGTACTGTACGAACGTGTTGATAATGTGCTCCGTGATATTTCAGAGGAGGACAAGAGAACGACTGCAGCTCTCGTCGCCCTCCCGTACGCTATTGGGACACGAAGATTAAGGAAGACCAAAGCAAGTAAAGCTACGATTCAGATCTCAAAGAAGGAATCAGCGGATCACTTCGTCACATTCCTGGAAACGGAGTCTGAGGTGGACAACCTCCACGTCCAACGCCTGGAAGCCGAACAAGGAACGTTGCAACCGTATGTCATAGCAATAGGAAAATTAGGTTCCGTCAGCCATTGTCTAGTCAAATATTTAGATTTGAGCCTTAGAGCTGACACCATACTCCAGGCAGTCGATCTTTGTTTTAAATTAATATTCGTGCTGAACTGTGAGTACCCACCTCAGTGTACACACATCTGGCAAACTCTAGAACTGGTATGCTATGAGTTAAAGGTTTCGACAGACTTCCTCCTCTCTGCCGTGACTCTCGTTTCCACCTGTTCCCAGTTTCTAGAGTCTCACATCAAACCCCCCCCTGCTGCTGCTCCTCCTGCTGATGGTGGCTCCAGTGATGAAAATTCATTTGTACAAGTGTTGATACAAAAATACGCCATTGTAGAGGGCGAATGTGTATGCTTTGTTGTGAGTGGCAAAACAGGTAGATTGATAACTTTCTTAAACTTAACTGGGGAAAACATTATACACGGTAACATTCTTGGTGATTCGGAACTGTTAACTTATGGTACTTGTACAAAAGCCTTTGCAGAAGAACACGGATTGGATTCTTACAATATACATCCCACCAATATCGAAATACTTGGTGACCTTCAAATAACAGATGCTCCTGCTTCAGTAATATTACCTTTCACATCAACTTCAGGGGGTATTGATTCACATTTGCCATCAACTTCAGGGGGTATTGAGTCACATTTGCCATCAACTTCAGGGGGTATTGATTCACATTTGCCATCAACTTCAGGGGGTATTGAGTCACATTTGCCATCAACTTCAGGGGGTATTGAGTCACATTTGCCATTCACTTCAAGTTCCAAATCAATTTTTGACCCATCTGAGGAGGTACATCTACCATCAGCAACAGCAGTTCCTCCTGAGGCAAGCCCTGCTCTTTCAGGTGTATCTGAACCACCTCCCCTTCTGTCTCCTACATGGCCAACAACTCCCGTTAAGGAAGATGGATTCCACAAAGACAGTAGGACTCCGACAAGAGTGACCCCATCTAAGCTAACCACTGCTACAGCCACTCCAGAGTCTGATACCAGCACTCTGCCCGTTTCCCCTCCCCCCCATTCCAGCAGCTCCCCTGCCTCATCCAGCGAACCGGGCAGTACTCCCCGGTCCTTACAGGATTTGGTCGAACGCCAGAAAGTTGCAGTACGTAGCAGTAAGAGTAAAAAACAGCTGACGTACCCACCACGTCCTCATCACTGATTGCTTTACAACAAGTCTACACTGAGGTGGTGCTACTTAGTTACCATTTGTGCATCAACAGTTGCTTGATGACCGTTCTGAATAATATCTAAATAACATTCTATAATAATATATACTCTAAATAAAATTGTGTTGAAGTGTACCATATTTCATTGGGTATATACATCACTGTTCCAACATGAGTGGTACAGAACATTACAAATGTCACTACTGTCCCTCAACATTCAGAGAAGTCAACCGTTTGATTGAGCATGTTATGAACCAATGTCTTAGTAGTGGAGAGAAACACAAAGAAAAGAGAGTTTTGCACTGCGGTATGTGTGGGTACAATACCTCCCTCCCCTGGAGACTGAAGGAACATCTTGTTAGGGTTCACCCTCCACGTCCTCAGTCGCATATGCATGACGATGGTTGTGATGTTTTGTGTCAAGCAGCTATGTCTCGTTCCTCCTCCTCCTCCTCCTGCGATGATGATGGTGAGTTAATGAGGGTCGATGAGGGGCAGCAGCGGCCGCCTCTCGTCGCCAGGTCAAACAATGATATTGCCGCACTGCTTTCTAGGGAGTAAGCTGAAATTACTGCTGACGCCTTAGAGGATACTGGTACGACTGAGAAGATTGTACAGTTTTTCATGCACCGCTTCAATCATTATCATCAGGTTTTTCACTCTTTGGGTCTCAGAAATGTATACAATCGCTACGCTAGCACGACCATGCCGACCTGTTGTGAAACGATGTTGACGTCGTTTGTCGACGACATCAAATCCATTATGGACAGCTCTGTGAAACCCATGCGCACGATCCACTCTCGCTTGAACTACTTCTCTCAGCTAGGGACGTTCATCAAACCCTCTCCACCTTTATTACGACGATTTTGAAGCTGGTAATGCACTTGGTAGCCACTCAGGCATTCATAAGTTAGGTGGTGTTTACTACTCCCTTCCGTTCGCCCCTCCACGTTTGGCGTCCAAGCTCCGGTTCATCATGTTGGCAGCTGTTTTCAAATCTCGGCTACGTTCTGTTCATGGGAACAAGGCAGTCTTCACTCCTGTCATAGATGAACTCAAGTTCCTGTACGAAGAGGGCATCAACGTGTCTGTCGGGAGCAGGGGATCTGTAATTGTCAAGTTTGCTGTTGGGTGCCTGGTCGGTGATAACCTGGGGCTGAATTCTATGCTGGGGTTCACTAGCAGCTTCAATGCAAGTAGGTGTTGTAGGATATGTCGCATCCGTAAAGAGGATTACAACACAACTTTGAGGGAAGACCCCGACCTGTTGCGGACTAGTGACAATTTCAAAGCCGATTACTCTGCTAATACTCCTTCGCCAACCGGTGTTGTAGAGCCTTGTGTCTGGGAAGAGCTGGGTTACTTTAGGATCGAAAACAACTGTTCATGTTGTATAAATATGGCGGTTCAGGCGGAGTTGGCCTATGCCTACCCAAGATGTAGCTAAGATGGAGAGGGGGGCGGGGCGCTGCAGCCAGAGCAGAGGACCCAGCTAAGGAGGGGGAGGGGTGGGGAGGGGCCAGGCGACGAGAGTGGAAAAATACGAAAAGGTGAATCATACAACAACGTCGAGTCCGAGAAATAATATTTCGAGAGTTTAGAGCGTTAAGGACATCCTCCAGTCGAAGTCGGGAGGTTTTCGAGGAGAAAGAAAAAAAAGGCGATAATGGGAAGGGCGGAAACGAGGCATCAGTTTGCGGTAAAGGGGTAACCACGCTCGATAATTGTCAAGCTACGAGGCGCAAGTGTTTTCAAGAGAAGAAGATTCCCACGGTCATATTCGAAATAATAATTTAACGAAGAAAAATAAATAGGACAAGTAGGTAGGTAGGTAGGCAAACAGGGAGGAAACGTTTGTTCAAAAAGAAATTGTTTTATTTAATACGATTACAATATCAAGATAGATGGTTAATACCTTTACATTAATTGCGTAGAGTTCATTTTAAAAGTAAGGCATGGACATATGCAAAATCCGTAGTGGCGACAGCGGAGACAGATAATCCCGTCGACATGATGACGTGGTTGAATGAAGCATTCGAGAGAGCAGCAGAATCTCGGCGCGTAATTTGGATCCACAATTCGTCTGACGTGTGGGCAGCTGGGCGAAAATCGTTCGTGATCAGCTATCGGGGAATCTTCCGCTGTCCAGCGAAACATCTTCAGCGAACAGAATGGACACATTACGATGTCGTCCTGGCCTGTCCAGATGAAACCCGCTTCAGCCAATAAATGAAAAGAGGGGGTAGCGTATTTTTCCTTCGGGAAATCTCGAAACGTTTTCAATCTTTCAGAGTTGGAATTGAAAATCGTTTCCGACGGTCGCATGGACTCCATGATGTAGGTAGGTAATTATTATTATTATTATTATCGTTACGGACTCGTACAAGTTTTTCGAAAGTCGAATCGTTTTTCAACGGTTTACTGTACAACCAATTGAGGGTGCGTTTTAATCCAATACATCGATTAATAATGGCTCTGTTGGAATGCGCCGAAGGACGTTGATTTCTCCTCACCGCCGAGCGTAACGAATTCAACGCCAACAAACATTTAACAAAGACCTCTGAACGTTCGTCCGTTATTAAAGTACATACTGGCTCACAAATGAAGAGGGTGAACAAGGTATCGTTAGACAAAACACTGAAGGCCTCCATCTTAAGACTAAACTCTACCCAAATTCTGTCACTGCCGAGCTCTTTTCCTCTAAATGTTCAGTATTATGCTTCATTACATAACCTTCTGACTCATCGATGTCTTCCTCATCCGATATCTCGATCAGCTGATGATGACGAGTTGTAATCAGCTGTGAAACGAGTTCGTATAATCGTGTAAGAATTGTGCTATCCGTACATTTTATGTTTAAAATATCGAAAATATTCAGTTTTCCCGCTGTGACAGTCATCAGAAAGTCGTCGTACTCATAAACCAAATTGAACTCGTCAAAAAAGTAGATTTTTCCATTTACATATCTGAAGGAGCTTCTGATAGTGTTAGGTAAACCGATAAAAAGGTTACGGTATTCTCCTTCCAATCGTGTAGACTTTGAACATTCATCGACTTTATGGGCGTAATTGTTCGAAATTATGTAAATTTTTCCTTTATAGGTATTCACGACGGCATCGACATTCGTCGCTCGTGACATTGAGGCCAACGTCCTTATACGGTTAAGAGATAATGATGGATAATTGAATATGTAAACCATTTTGTTGGAAAATAAGACAATTTCGTCGTTAGAGTTTTGGTAGATTCCATCTATTTTCCTAAAGTTGGACGGTAAAAATTCCAACCAACGAGTTATAATACGAGGGCGAGTCAATTGGTCGGCGTCTCTCAGTTTCTCGTCCAAATCAATAATCCAAACGTACTTTCCATGGAACATGAAAATTTTATCATTCACTATAATCAGCGTATGGATAAGGGTTCTATACTTACAAACATCCGTGTTTATTGGCACAGATGCGGAGGTGGTGGGGGGCGAAACACTTGTTGTTGGGGGTGGTGGTGGTGGGGGGAGTTTGGTTGTTGTCTCGATGATCGGGGGTGTGGGACGTGCACGAGGACCGTATAGGAATTGAATCCCGTTTATATCATCAATCGATAATTGTACAGTACCGCGACGATAGTATGGGTACATGATAGAGCCATGTTTTAGAGAATGTTCCAATCCTAAAGCATGACCAATTTCATGAACTGCCACCCATAAAAAAGAGGTCTTATTCGATGGACACTTATCATCTGGGGAATAATACCATTGTTCATCGGCATCGAAATGTATTTCGACGGAGGTCTGTCTAAGATTCGGGTAATCCGCATGAGCTAAAACGTTACCTAAACCATCGAATGGGTAAGGGCATTCTGCGATTTCTTTTGATTTCATATGCGATCGCCCGCCCATAGTTAATAATATGGGTTATGTATAATGGACGTAATGTATTATGGAAGTCATGTTATGTAATATGTATATTTCATGTAATGTTATGTAATGTTATGTTATGTAATGTAATGTTATGTAATATGAATATTTAACGTTATGTAATGTTATGTAATGTAATGTAATGTAATGTTATGTTATTTTGCTTCCGAGTCTGTTCTATTTTATAATGGGTCACTCTGATTGTGACGAGGAAGCTCCTGTGCCATCACCTTGGCAGTGTATTTTTCGTTAGTTCGGATTTATTGATAGCTACAGTCTGGTTAGTTTTGTCGGTTTGTGTGATTATAATATCTGGATTTGACTTGAGATATACTTGTGTTTTCTTAGATAACTTTTGCACTCACAGCTCTGAAAGTACACATTTCTCATAATTCTTTCAGGTATGATTTTTATTGTACACCAAATGTTAACCCTTTAAGATCTTTTTTGCCATTAGACACCGTAAGCTAGATAGTCTCTTATTCTAAGTCCGAATTGTTTATGTTTCTGTTGTAGCCCTTGATAATGGCTAAATAAATGGCCGAAACGTTGGGACAATAAATCGTTTCATTCAGACCGAACCTCAACAATTACCATCACAACTATATATATATATATATATATACCTATATGAAAATCTATAATTTAGATCTCCGATGCAGGAAACGGATTTTGGAGGGGTTTCCGATTCACTGGGAGCATCTCTGAAATTTTGGAAAGACCCACATAGCTACATTTTCTCCGAAAATTCGCTAACAGTAAACAGCCATTTGAGGCTGAGGCTTTTCGCCCAAGTGCATCATAAATAGGTACAATCATTTTGTATCATTCGGGTGGTTAAGGCCTAAATCCATTCTTCCAAGCAGTTATTCGCGTTATAAGGCTTTACGTTTGCGCAGCGTAGATGAAAGACAAGGTCATATTTTGATGACACACACGGCCCATTCCACAACCACCCTCCAAATCATCACGACCATTCGTTCGTATAGTTATAAACACAGACTGACAAACTGACAGGGAACCAAATTTTCCTCCCAAAACTGTTGTCAAAATGTACCCGCCAAGGATTGATATCCATTGTACCCGTCAAAGTAGATTAATTAAGGTATTTTAAACGTTGTTGTTAAATTTTTGAGTCTGACTTGATAGTTTGGTATCTTTAAAAATCAATGTAATTACCATGTATTAAATCATATGCCCGATCTCGATGAAATTCATGCATCGGTCCCACGCGAAGTCCACTGTGAATTTCATCACAGTTAGTTGATTAGAACCGAACTTGATGCGTGCGCCAAGGGTTCTACGTTGGCTCGCAAGGACGAAAAGGTACCACCTACCTACTGTCTGAACCCTCACCCACACCTACCTACCCTTCCAACTGTAGCTCATTCTTTCACAGTTACGGGTACTGAAAGAATTTCATGTTAGTTTATTGTTGTTGTTCACGCAGACCTTCGTCTCAGTCCAATTTGGATGAAATTCATAATACTGGACCCTCCAAGTCCCAATCCGCAAAACCCTCCCAATTTCATCTCGTTTTACTATTCGTTCTGAAACGAAAAACGCAAGAGGAAATTTGATTTTGAAGGGAAAAAATAATTTCCAAGGAAAAAATAATTCAAAAGGCTACAGTTACCTTGGTAGACGGAAGCAATACCTATATAATGAACATATTTAAATAAATAACGGAACGTTAGTAAATATTATGTATGATGACACGATCGTGCTTTTTTCGGCTAAAAAAGATTCAGGCCTAGGATCACGGATTTTCGGGCAGCAAACGTGGTACAGCACGGTGACTGACGAATTGCACGATTGAACTTGATGTTGCCCAACCTTCGGGAGCCTTAGCAGAACAAATAATTATGGTATGAGTCACGGAGCGGCCCGATGCGGTCAACAGAAACGGGGTGGTGGGGGGGGGGGGGGGTCCCGACTGGGAAGAAACCGATGTGACATCAGCATTCGGATGCAAGACTTCATTGATGAACCGGAATCCCCACCACCTACCCCGTCTGAGGGAAAGAAACGTTAGACCCGCTAGAAAAGAAGGTAAAGGTGCGCGGGGCGGAAGTAGTGAGAGTAACTCCAGGACCCAGATCGGACCTTGACACGGAAATTCGTGGCATCATCAGACCACAGTAGGTAGAATGAGGTAGGCGGTTATGACGCGACCACTGCTCGTTACGAGACTGGAGGTTCCAACCTACCTATAGTGGACGAATCTGAACCACGACCCTCCTTTCGAGCTCCCTCCCGGGAGGTTGGTTCCCTTGCTCCGGGTAGGTACCCCACAGCACTTTTTAGTTTTGTGGTTCCCGGCAGCAGAGCAGCATCGACCGGCCTCATGACCCTACGCTTCTACCAATTGTAAGTACGATGGTAGCAATGTAAAATAGGAGCCGAAACCGAATGAAGCAAGGACAATTCAGCATGAAATCGTTAACATAACGCGAGATGAGACGTCGCTCAGTGCTCCTCATAAATATGGTTCAAGGCTGCTAACGCTTATAAAAATGAGAGACTGAATTTGATATACCGAGTCTACCAAAGCTGCGGGATCCTTGTGATCACATATGGGGGACGAAAAATGTTTGCCTTCCAAAATCAAAACATCCACTCACGTTTTTTGTTTTAAAACTTTTTGAACAGACTTAACTATCCTCGCGTCTGTCAGTGCGTTCAAACCCTCGCCACGCATATAACGATACGCAAACATAGCCGTAAAAGCTGAAATGAATGGTATCCGCATTAGGCCCTAGACGGTCCTATTTGGGTTTCATAAAAATTGACAGCTTTCCTCTGCATACGCGAGTACGTGATATCTACGTTCAAATTGTCCGAACGACCCAAATAATATCGAATGATTACCAATATTGCTTTCGAGCCGATCAAGGCAGCGAAAGCTTTCTGAGCACTTTCGAGATGAAGAACAGTTTTGTCCCCAAAAATTAAATTCCACTCGCGTTTTGCGTTTAAGACCTTACTGAATAAATTTTGTTATTTGGTTGAGCCTGTCCTTGAGTCTATCTGTGTGTGCTCGCACTCCCTTTGTAACGTGCGTAACGATACGAAAGAATGGTCGTAATGAGTTGAAATTTGGAGGGTACGTACGGATTGGGCCCAAGATGGTCCAATGTGAATTTATCAAAATAGAACCGTAATTTCTGTCAACTCATGCGGAAACATAAAATCCTTATAATACGCACAATTCCATGAGACTGGCAGTAATGAGCTGAAATTGGAAAGTATTATGTTATGTTGGGGCCAAAAGCCATATGACATCGGATGATTATATTTATGATCAGGTTATTAGGAGAAGAGGAAGCCATGTGTGTGCTACACCTTTGTAAACGGTTTTTGATAATTTTGGAGGGTGGAAGCGGCAAGTACCTTGGTGGGCCATCACAAATTGCTGTACCGTAGATTTTAGTATTATGATGGTGCAAAGAAACCGCCGCCGCATGATGAAACCAAGCAAAATTTTGGTCGTACAACTTGAAATTTCGAGGATAGTGAGCCAATCGAACTCTGCTAACTATAAAGTGTCACGACGGGCTAGGAAGCGGCGCACAGTGCAGCGGTAATGCGGTTGTATGAAGCAAAATTCTTATACATCAGAGAGTTTGCGAGCCAAAAGTGTCGAAGATACGTATAAGAGTGTGCATACATCTGGGGGCCAAGTTACAGCGTACAGCCCATGTTTTCATAACGGCGTACGGAATGTGTGGAACATTCGAAAGGTGGGGTAAATTTGACCATTGGCCCTGCAGCCTATATTTTTGAGTATTGGCGTGAATAGCCCTAATTTACCGTTTCTAGATGCTACCACAACCGCCGGGACCGCCCCGCCGGAAAAACCCTTCCAAATTGGAGAAGGCAACCGCCAGTTTGAATTGAAGTGGCAAGCAGGAAACTCCGTACGCGAAATCACATTTCTGTATTTAAAACCTATCATATATGAATTGTGAACCTAATTAGATAAATTTCAGCTTTCAGACGCGTTAGAAACTCTAGTTTTAGGGGTACAATTTGTTTCCTTCTTCAAAATAATGTCCTTGATGGTTGCCAGCCACCAAGTTCATGTTTTTATCGATGTCATTCATCGATAAAATTCATCATTTTTATTCACGTCATTTATCCAGCTGTCTTGATTCACCTGTTGATACTACTTCTAGTGCTGTTATACTCATAACAGCACTCAGGTGTCTGACTCATAAAAAATAATTTTGGGAGCTGAACATTCGTTACAACCTCAATTCTTCACTCTCTGTCAATATCAACTTCATATCCGGTCTCATCGTCCCAAAAAAACATAGAAAACTATATCTCACAAGCTCATGTTCACTAAAACCTCGAAAAACCCTATTTTTACACCCACTTTTGTTTTTGATTTATTATTCTGTGAATAATACACCTATGTGCAATCATTGAAATAGCTTTTTCCCCCTAATGTAACCCTGGATTTGACCTTTTGAGTATATCGCGGGGGGGATTTTTTCACGAACGATATGACAACTAGTTATTTCAATCTTTAGTCCCTGTAGGCTTCACATGATTATTATCAGAGGTGGAAGAGCTAATCGCTGATCAGGTAAGCACGCGCAAGCTTTTCAAAGCTTGTATTGGTGCCCGCCCGAGCCGGGAACCAGCGACGCCGCGCACTTTTATCCCAAATGGGGATATAAAAATCGGATACTCTAGCCCCTGAAATAACTATTTTAGATGGTTTCCACCAATATTTTCCCTCAAAGCCACGAATTGGGCTCCTATTTTTTAAAAATATATCTTTGATCATTGATATTGCCATTTATTTGAGATGATTCACCTGCTGATACTACTTCCAGTGCTAATATACAAATTTATGGTGACTTCAGGCGGTTTCCCGGTTTTTGACGTATAAAAAATGAATTTTGGGAGTTGACCCTTCGTAACAACCTCAGTGTTGTTCACTCTTTGGTCAAAAACAGCTTCATATTCGGTCTTCTCGTCCCCCAAAACATGAAAAACGATACCTCACAAGCTCATGTTCACGAAAAGAAGGAAAAAAAATCGAAAACCCCTATTTTCACACCCATTTCTCCCCCATAACACCCCTGGGTATAGTCCGATCGGGCTGCTGAGCTTCGGAGCACAACTAGGACCCAAGTGCATTCCCAAATGGGGGTCCACACTGAGTGTAGAAGAAAGACGATCTTAGACGAAAATGTAACGTGAATTTAGGGCTGAAACTTCGTTAAAACCCCAATTTTCCACTCTCTGGTCAAAATCGACTTCATATTCGGTCTCCTCGTCCTAACAAACATGGAAACGATATCTCACAAGCCCATGTTACTAAAACACCAAAAAACCATATTTTTACACCACTTTTCACCCGTAACACCCCTGGGTATATTTCAATCGGGGTGCAAAGTTTCGGGACAGAACTAGGGTCCAAATGGAACCCGTGTGCGAAAGAATGAATTTTTTAGACCGCAAATAAAGTAGATAATATGGACGGCTTACGGTGGACGGCGGACGGACATTGCATTTTTTGAAATCTATGCACCTTGAAACGAAAAAGAAAAAATTTTGAGGTGGTGTTATAAAACTGAACTGCTGTGCGAAACATACTAGTGTATTATTCACGGAATAATGAAACAAAATGCAATGTCCATCCGCCGTATCATCCATATCAACTTTTTTCGTTCTAAACAATTCGTTCATTCGCACACGGGCTCCATCTGGGCCCTGGTTGTGTCCAGAAACTTTGAAGCCCGATCGGAATATACCCAAGGGTGTTATTGGTGAAAAATGGGTGTAAAAGTAGGGGTTTTTGGTGTTTTAGTAACATGAGCTTGTGAGGTATCGTTTTCCATGTTTTTTAGGACGAGGAGGCCAAATATAAAGTCGATTTTGAACAAATTTGGAAAATTGAGGTTCTAACGAAGTTTCAGCCTTAAATCTATGCCAAATTTTGGTCTAAAAACTGTCGTTCTTCCGTAGGTAGATTGGGTTCCCATTTGGGAACACCTTTGGGTCCTAGTTGTGCTCCGAAGCTCGATCGGAATACACTCAGGGGTGAAGTGTGGGAGGGGGGAATGGATGTAAAAATAAGGGGTGTTGATGTTTTTTGTGGTTTTAGTGGACATGAGCTTGTGATGTATCGTTTTCCATTTTTTTAGGGCGAGAAGACCGAATATGAAGTTGATTTCGACCAGAGAGTGAAGAATTGAGGTTGCAACGAAGGTTCAGCTCCCAAAATTCATTTTTCATGAATCAAAAACCTGGGAAATTGTCTAAAATCACCATGCATTTTATAATAACACTAGAAGTAGACTATCGATGATCAAAGACAACTTGTAAAAAATAAATATAAATAAATAGGAGCCTAATTCACGTATTCGTGTTTTTTGGGGGCCAAATTTGGTGGAAACCATCAAAAACAGCTATTTTAATTATTGCACATGAAAGAAACAATAAATGAACAGCCCAAATTTCTGTAGGTATGTTCAATAGAATAATAAACCCATGTGACAAGGACTTTGCAGCTTTGTATGCAGGATTCCTCCGCACCTTGAAACGTAAAAGAAAAAATTCTGAAGGGGTGTTCCAAATATTTGCTGCTGAGCGTATTACGCGTATTATTCACAGAATAATAAACCAAAACATATTTTTTGTCCCACCCTGTAACGAGCATTTTATTATAGAAACAAGAGGAGAATTTTTATTATAGAACAAGCAAGAGGTGAATTTGAAGGACACATTCATACAGCTACTCGCACATATATAGAGACACACCTTGGAATCGGGGTCAATAGCTACGTCAATTCGCCCACCGTGAAAGACGTAAATCAAGAAACGGTTCTTCTAAGCAGTGCGAAAGAGAAAAACGCTGCAAAGTCCTTGTCACATGGGTTTATTATTCTATCGGACATACCTACAGAAATTTTGGCTGTTCATTTATTGCTTCTTTCATGCGTAATAATCGAATTAGCTGTTTCTGATGGTTTCCATTAATTTTGGCCCCTAAAACACAAATTAGGTACCTACCTACGTTTTTTTTTTTTTTTTTAACTATCTTTGATCATTGGTAGTGCCATTTAATCGTCTTGATCCACGTGTTGACACTTTTTCCAGGGTTATTATACAAACAGATGGTGATTTCAGACGATTTTTTTCACCCATAAAAAATCAATTTTGGGAGCTGAACATTTGGTAGAACTCAATTTTCCCCTCTTTGGTCAAAATCGACCTCATATTCGGTCTTCTCGTCCAAAAAAACATGGAAACCGATACCTCAAAAGCTCATGTTACCAACATGTTGCTAAAACGCAAAAAGTACCTATTTTTACACACATTTTCACTCATAACACCCGTGGGTATATTCCGATCGGGCTGAAAAGCTTCGGGACACAACTAGGGCCCAAATGGAGCATGTGTGCGAAAGAAAGACTTTTTTAGACCGAAAATGAAGCCGGTACACGTGATACGGCGGACGGCGTACGGCGTACGGCGTACGGCGGACGGCGGACGGACATTGCATTTTTTGAATCTAGGCACCTTGAAACGGAAAACAAAAAATTTTGAGGGGGTGTTATAAAAATTTTTTGCTGACCGAATACATAGGTGTATTATTCACAGAATAATAAACCAAAATGAAAAGGGAGGGAAAACGTGTGAGGGTAATACGAGTTTTAGGGGGGTTAATATTGTGGAGAAGAAAGAGTAGGAAGGAGAGAAAGACGTGATAAACATTACTCAACTCCTGACGGATCACAAAGCAATGGGCGCATGCAACGCTCGTTGGAGCAACGGACCACGGCAACTGTGACCAATACAAACCAGAAGAGGGTTGGGAGAGAGACCCATTGTAAGACTGAATAATGAAGGAAGTTGAAAAAACCCGTGCCAAGTGAATGGGCAGCATATCAACGGGCGACTGTGTCTGTCTGTACACTGATTAGAATCACGAAATTTCATATATCTTTTCCATTTGATGGGACTGGAAGACGATTGGTACAATTATCTCAATTTGGATCAGTCTGCACGTGCACTTGTTTCCGTGTCACGGTTAACCATTAATTCGAATGTGAAATAACTTGGGGAATAGGTATGTCGAGGGTAGCGCAACTTGAAATCTGCGACTCCTCTCTCACCCATCCATCATCAACCCCTACCACCATCTCTTCAAGTAATACAGCCAATCTATACTTTGACCCAACAAATACGAGCCTTTTGAAAAATGAATAAAACAAACAGTTCATTGAAAAAACGCATCTACCAGGCGCGTAGCGTCAGGGGTACCGGGGGTACCGGCGCTACCCTACACGAAAAATGAAAAAAATTACATTCCGTAGGTAGGTAGCAATTTGAATTGTCCACTCATAACTCCATCCTCCATGACTCTCCCTCCATGAACTATCCTCCAACCTCCATGTCTGCCAGTCATGGACGAAAAACAGCCAAGTATGGATTAGTCGATTAGAATCATATGGTTTTCGGCAGGTTTCGAATATTTGAAATCTCAAGGTCGCTGGGGTACCGCTACCAGTCTGCGGAGGCCCAGAATCCGATGTGTGTGTGTCTCTACATCGTCTGTGTGAGTGTATTTGCGTGTGTGAGTGAGTGTCTTACACATCTTCAGGAGACTGTGTTAGTAAGTTGGGCTAGCGCAAATATCCAGCGTATCCAATCTTGGTGAGGAGGGATACTGGCGTATGGATCGATTGTAGCTATCAATTAAAAACTCAAGAAAAAAACTTTGACAACTTCTAAGTGTCACTGTCATCCATTTTGCTTTCGGAAGCTATTCTTAGGACGGCCTGTTTTCTCATAATTTTATTACTTGTAGTTTTCACAATAATTGTTCCTAATTTCAGGTTTAGTTGTCTGAATTCGAATCTTTCCTATCTTTCCTTCGTGAACTTTATTATACACATTACATGGCGCTGCGGTATAATCGGATATCAGTTTACTAGAGGGATTTGCATCGTTAAGTAAAGTTTAGAATGCAGCACCTCACGCCGCCGAATCCGTTGTCGTTCGAGGGGAACGTTGGGGATAATTTCACAAAGTGGAAGAAGCAGTATGAGATCTACGCCATCGCTTCGGGGTTGAGCAGCAAAGGCAAGGATATTCAGTGTGCTGCTCTCCTACACGTTATTGGACAAGAAGGACAGAATCGTTATGAAACATTTGACGTAACAGATGACCAAGCAAATGATCCGAAGGAGATCCTCAAGCTTTTTGAATCATACTGTAAACCCAAACAGAATGAGACTGTTGATCGATATTTGTTTTTCACGCGTCAACAACGGCAAGGGGAGTCGTTTGATGAGTACTTAACCGAACTGAAACGTTTGAGTAGTCCATGTGTTTTGTTTTAAAGAAATCTTAATGGATGCCAGGAAGAAATGATTCACTTCGATTAACAAGTACTTTTATTCAACTCAAGAGTGGTTAGTTCGGTAGCTCGGTTGGACATCAGAATGAGGAAGTGAGTGGGAGGGTGGTTGCCCAGTCCTCGCATACAAGTTCCTAGAGAGCGCTGTCGGCGTTCTCGCCGCATCACTTCGATCACGCAGGATCGACTTCTCAACATCTTTCCTCTTCAAGGTTGAATCCACGCAATGCAAATTTATTCCATATACAATCGATTTCATCAGTTGGTCACAATGACTATCCGCTGATCCATAAGGCACAGGTTAATTGGAATAATCAGCTGTTAACTCTTTAGAAATTAAGTAAATGATAAAAAATATTGATCGTGCATGCGGTTAGTTATAGTTATAGTTAGGTAGGTACGTTATTACAATGATAATCCATGTCGCGGATTTTATAAACAATCGCGAATAATGAAGTCGAACAAGGCATTTCTGTTTTTTAAGGCTGTGATTGGTGCTTCGACACAGTGCACAACTCCAGCGAACTATTTGTGTGTAGGTTATAAGTAGTAGATGTCTACGAAATTTAAGACATATTTATATCAAAAGGTGCGTAAATGTTCAATAAATGCCGATTTACACTTCATGTTTTTTCGTACCTCTACTCATATTATCTACCCCATACCTTATCGGTTTTTTCAAGTTGTTTCTGTCCCTCAGGTTATATTGATCCCTAGTTTCATTTCCGTTCTCATTGTTCATTTCATTACTCTTACGAACTTTTTTCAATAGGTCTTGTCTATTTCTACGGTACAATTTCTTGTTTTCACCTTCTATCCAAAAGGACCGCGGAGTGTTGGCGTTCTCTACTACCTTTCCTTTTTTCCATGTATCCTGATACCTAAAATAAATCTCATCCTCTCTTTCGATTCTTTTCAGCTTTTTTGTGTTTTTATCATGTTGTTGTTTTTGAGATGATTGCGATTTCTCAATACGATCTCGTAATATCACTCGGTTTGGTACTTTAGGCTCTAGTATGCCATCATTTAGGGTACATTTATCTCTTAGCATTCTATTAAATAATAACTGACTCGGCGAGAAACCTGTTGAATTTACTTCGGTATTTCGGTAATGGAAAAGTAGCGTATAGGGGTCTTGATTAGATAGTTCTGCTTTTTTGAGAATAGTCTTACAAATTTTAACTGCCGATTCTGCTAGCGCGTGACCTTTAGGATGGTGGGGGCTGCTTGTAACGAGTTTAACCCCATTTTGTGATAAAAACGAGACAAACTCTCGGCTGTTGAAAGGACTATTATCGGAAACAACAACTTCCGGATAGCCATGCGTTGCGAACATTTTGTTGCAAATTTTGATGATGTCCCTAATTGTTTTAGTGTTCAACCTCGATAACTCAATCCATTTTGAGAAATAATCTATTGTTACAAGATAATTTTTATTCTTATATTCTAGAATGTCCATTGTTATTTTTGTCCAGGGAAGAGTAGGTATGGTGGTAGTGATCATTGGCTCTGCTGCATTTTTTGAAAGGCATTCTGAACAAATTTGGCATGAATTTATTAACTGTTCTATATCTAAAGACATGTTAGCCCAGTAAAACTTCTTTCTTGCGTTTGCACGGGTCTTACCAATGCCTAAATGTCCTTCATGCAGTAAACCTAGAACATCCTTCCTCAGTTTTGTAGGAACAATGACTTTATCACCAAATAGGAGTATACCATCTTCCCATATGAGCTCATCACGAATTTGGTAATATTCTTTGACGGCAGGATTGGGTTTATTCGGCCATTTGGTATTTAGGTACTTGATTACTTGACCTAAAATCGGATCATTTAACGTCTCATGGGCAAATTTTGTTTTACGGTCCTCTGACATTACTTTACTGATAACCGAGTGTACAACATAAGACAGTTCGTCGTCGTCTACCGGCTCTGGGCCAACTGTGGCCCGAGAAAGGGTATCGGCAATTACCATTTTACTACCTGGGAGGTAAGTTAGCTCATAGTTATATTTTGTTAGTCTAAGTATCATTCTCTGTAGTCTACTAGGTATTTTATCAATGTTTCTCTTCACAATACTAATTAATGGTTTATGGTCGGTTTGAACGGTTATTTTTCTGCCATATGTGAAATAATGAAAGTGCTCTACTGCATGGCAAATTCCCAGCATTTCCTTCTCTATCATGGCGTAGCGTTGCTCCGTTTTCGTTAACGCTCGAGAAGCAAATGCTAATGGCCTGCCGTCCTGCAGCAGGGCACAGCCTAGACCATCTTTGCTGGCATCGGATTGAACAATTAACTGTTTGTTTTCATCATAGTATGAAAGTACCGGACTTGATGATAGTATTGATTTAATTTTGTTAACTGCCGTTGAATGTTCTTCCGACCACAACCATTTAACATCATTTTTAGTCAGGTTCCTTAGCGGAGCAGTTAGGTTTGACAAGTTAGGTATAAATTTCCCTAAATACTTTATAATTCCTAAAAATCTTAATAGTGCTTTCTTATCACGGGGTTCTGGCATCCCCGAAATTGCTCTCAATCTTTCTGGGTCAATTTCTAAACCTTTCTGTGATATTATGTGCCCTAAAATTTTTATTCGCTCTTGTTTGAAATTGAACTTAGCCGGGTTGAATGTTACGCCGTTTTTTATAGCAGTTTCTAATACTATTTTTAATATCTCATCATGTTCATTACTAGTTTGAGCTGAAATTATCAAATCATCTATGTATATGCTAACACCTTTTATGTGGCCGAATAGTTCATTATTTTTCTGTTGGAATACCTCTGCCGACGTTTTGATTCCGAACGGCAGTCTTTTAAAACAATATCGCTGAAAGGGTGTTCCAAAGCAAGTGTAACGGGAAGACTTTTCACTTATTTGGATCTGGTAGAATCCATCTTTTAAATCTAGGGAGGTGAAAAACCTTTTACCATTCAATTCACTCAGCAGCTCGTCCTGAGTGGGTATTTGGTACTTGTCGTTCACTAGTTGCTCATTTAGATGTTTTGGATCCAGACATAATCTTAATGACCCATTAGGTTTTTCAACAATGACTAGGGGATTTAGCCATTCACAAGGCTCAGTGACTGGCTCTATTACTCCTATTTCTTTCAAATCATCCAACTTCTGACACCATGTTTTGTTTTAAAGAAATCTTAATGGATGCCAGGAAGAAATGATTCACTTCGATTAACAAGTACTTTTATTCAACTCAAGAGTGGTTAGTTCGGTAGCTCGGTTGGACATCAGAATGAGGAAGTGAGTGGGAGGGTGGTTGCCCAGTCCTCGCATACAAGTTCCTAGAGAGCGCTGTCGGCGTTCTCGCCGCATCACTTCGATCACGCAGGATCGACTTCTCAACACCATGTGGTTTTGGTAACTTGAAGGATAGTCTAATCAAGGACCGCATTATCACAGGCATCCTGGACCAAAGCCTGCGTGAACGTCTGCTTAGGGAAGACGACCTCACTCTCGAGAAGTGCGTTAATCAGTGCCGAACGAGCGAAAGGGCTGAGCAACAACTCAAAACTATACAAGACCCTAACCTCAACAAAGACATCAGTTACGTCAAAAAGTATCATGACGCAAAAGTTTGCTCGAGGTGTGGTCGACAACATGCTTATCGTGAATGTCCAGCATACAACGAAACGTGTTCGCTGTGCAAAGGGAGAGGGCACTACGCAAAAATGTGCCGCTCCAAAAACGCTAAACCGCAAGGCTCAGACGGCGACTATCCACAACGAACTGGCAAGGATATAGCTAAGAAGAAGACGACTGGCTTTAACCAATCCAGGCAAAGGCAAGTGCATACTCTGGAAGAGGAGGATGACGACGATGAAGACGTCTCAAGATTCTTCCTAGGTTCCATTGATACCAAGAATTGTAAGTTAACTGTTCCTGCTAAAGAGCATTGGTTTGTCACAGCTTATATTAATGATCAGCCTATAAAATTGAGGCTTGATACGGGTGCTGACTCAGACGTTCTGCCTTATCATGCATTTTTGAAGCTAGGATTGGATAGAGAACACCTAAGCACCAGTTGTATGAACTTGAAAGACTATAATGGGGCACCTATTGAAGTATTAGGTACGCACAAAACTCATTGCCTGATCAACAACAAACCATGTCAAGTAGACTTTGTAGTAGCTAAAGTACCCAATCATAAACAGTACCCAGCACTGGGATGGGAAACACTTGAAAAACTAAATCTAGTCAAAAGAGTCAATAGCATAAATTTTGATAACTGTCCGACTGGAAAAAAATATACTTTTTTAAATAACTATAAAAAAGTCTTCTCAGAAAAATTAGGTCAAATAAAGAATGCCGTATATGACATTAAGCTAAAACCCAACTATACAGGTAAGATTGAACCATGTCGCAGAGTGCCGCTCAAACTAATGCAACCCCTCAAAAAAGAGTTGGATAAAATGGAACGCGAAGGTGTGATACAAAAAGTAGAGGAACCCACGGAGTTTGTAAGTTCTCTAGTCATAACAAAACGGCGGGACAACAAATTGAGAATTTGCCTTGATCCTCAGCATTTGAACAAAAACATTATGAGACAACATTTTGAAATGTGCACTTTTGAAGACATAGCTGCGCAAATAGGGAAAGCCAAAATTTTTTCAACCTTGGATGCAGATAGGGCTTTCTGGCAAATCACGTTGTCTGACAACAGTAGCAAGTTTACGACTTTCAATTCACCTTTTGGAAGATATTGTTTTTTAAGAATGCCTTTTGGTTTATGTTCAAGCTCTGAGATTTTTAATAAATGTTTCAAAGATATCTTTGGAGATATTGACGGCACAGCGATGTTTATGGATGAGCTGATAATATTTTCAGAAACAGAGGAACAGCATGAAAAGATTTTACTAGAAGTTATGAAAAGGGCCTCTGAATTTGATGTAACATTAAATTTGTCAAAATGCAAGTTCGGAATTAAGGAACTGAAATTTTTAGGACACAAATTTTCTGAGCAAGGTCTAGAACCTGACACAGACAAACTACAAGGTATTTTCTCTATGCATACTCCAAAGAATGTCGCTGAGTTACAATCTCTGCTAGGTATGGTGACGTATGTTTCGAAATTCATACCCAATTTAAGTATAATAACAGAGCCACTAAGAGTTTTGTTAAAAAAAAGGTGTTGTTTGGCAGTGGTCACATGAACAAGAAAAAGCTTTTTCAGATATAAAGTCAGCACTATCCCAAAAACCTGTGTTGCAATTTTTTGACATAAACAAACCAATAACACTGTCGGTAGATTCATCTCAGGGTGGCGTTGCTGCTGTGCTGATGCAGAATAATCTACCATGTGCATATGCCTCTCAAGCATTCAACGAAACTCAAAAACGATGGGCACAAATTGAAAAAGAGTGTTATGCTATAGTTTTTGCATGTGAGAGATATCATAAATACATATATGGGTCACAGAATGTCACTGTAGAAAGTGACCACAAGCCTTTAAAGTTCATTTTCAATAAGCCTCTTAATCAATGCCCTCCCAGACTTCAACGCATGCTTCTACGGTTGCAGCCTTATGATTTAAAAGTTGAATACATATCTGGCAAAGAGTTGCATCTTGCAGACCCTCTGTCTCGAAATTTTGATCCTAACTCGAACAATAATTCCGAAATTGTCAATGATATTGAACTTTTTGTGTCAGCTATTGTAGACCTACAGTCCACTATGTCCTCCAATCGGGCTGAACAATTTCTCATGGAAACTCGCAAGGACGAAGAATTACAAACTTTGAAAAACTTTGTGCTTAATGGTTGGCCTACAAATAAGTTAATGGTTCCTGATTCAATCAAACAATTCTTCTCTTATCAGGACGAAATCTTTATTCACAATGATCTTCTATTTAAAAATGGTTGTGTAATTGTACCTACCACTTTGCGCAAAGAAATGTTACATAGAGTTCATTACAACCATTTAGGTGTAAGCAAGTGTAAACAACGGGCTAGGGAAGTGATGTTTTGGCCAAGTATGACTAAACAAATTGAAGATTTAGTTTTAAACTGTCATGTTTGTCAAAAGTACCAGCGTGAACACCAGAAAGAACCTCTCATGCCAAAAGAAGTTCCTTCAGCAGCTTTTGAAGCGATAGGCACAGATTTATTCCACTATAAGAACAAAACATACCTTATTGTAATTGATTACTTCAGTAAATTTGTCGAAATAGCAGCTCTTCCTTCTGATACATCTAGTGAAACAATCATTGTTCGTCTAAAATCTATTTTTGCTCGGCATGGAATACCAAACATTTTGTACTCTGACGGTGGTCCTCAGTACGCTTCAGCTAAATTCAAAGACTTTGTAAGAGAGTGGGGAATTGACCATAGAACGTCAAGCCCACATTTTCCTCAGTCCAATGGGATGGTTGAGCGGGCAATCCAAGTTGTCAAAAAAATGTTGTTGAAAGCTGATGAGAACCATAGAGACCCCTATTTAGCTCTGTTGGAACTCCGTAACACACCCATTGCTGAAAACTTGCCATCTCCAAATGAACTGTTATTTGGTAGAAAAGTGAATGGCATATTACCAAACAAGAATGACTTTTTCAAAGATGAAGCCACTCTCAAAATATCCCAAAAACTCAAAGAAAGGCAACAAATACAGAAACATTATTTCGATAGACATGCAAAACTTCTAAATGAGTTACATCCTGGACAAAAGATTTTTTACAAAGATCAAAACACTCAAACGTTGACCCCGGCAAAAATTATACGACCCAGTGAACGTCCCAGATCATATAAAATACAAACAGAGAAAGGGACAATTCTAGAACGTAATCGCAAAGATTTATTTAATCGTACCGACATTAATGAACAAAACTGTGATGAGGTACCTCTTGAAGTAGGTAATTCAAACTTAGGTGGCAAAACAGATTCACCGCAAAGGTTGGAAAACACTAGCCCGGTCAAGAATATGACAGTTTGCCCACCACGACCAACCATCAATTTACCACAAGAGGAAATTAAAACCAAGTCAGGAAGAACTGTTAAGAAACCTAACTACTTACATGATTACATGTCCTAAGTAGACTATTGAATTGACTGAATTATTAACAAGCAAACTTTATTATCGATTATTTTGTTGTGATCTTCTATGATTATTTTGATATGATGTGAAATTATTATAGATCATATTATTATAGATAATTTTGATATTGTTGTCTCTGACTCATATTCTCTAATACTTTCTAATGTAGGAATGCTGTGAATTAGAATACTAATATAGGTATTCTTCTCTGTATTGCATTTAATATTGTGGGATGTATGAAAAAGGGAGATGTCATAATCGAGTTAGGAATCGATTATGATCGATTGTAAATGTGATGGTGTGGGGAAAGAGCAATGGCGAAATATATGGAATGTGAAACGGTACGTCTCGTGAACTTTATTATACACATTACAGTGTCCTAGTCTCCTCCTAAAATGGATAGTTGTTGCGTTAATTGTTCCGTGGTTCGGCGTTCGTTTAGTTCTCGTAGTTTTAGCGAAAAGAACGACATCATCAGAGTCGGCCGTTCAATCTCAGCGTTGCCTGATTTCAAGAGAGTTGTGAAGGAACGTAACCGTGAGTACACTCGGCATTTCACTGTTGAAACATACAATAGGTACCAATGGTTATCAGGCTGTAGTTCGAAAAACCTTTTATTTTGTTTGCAAGGGAATGTTATGAATTATTTCTAATGCATTTGGAAGATCAATAATATCATAAAATTCCTTTGACAAACAGCTTGCTAAGAACTGCTTCACATTTACATTTTTAGAGTGTGTGAGGAAGTGTGAATGTTGGTGGGGGGGGGGGGGGGGGGGGGTG